>CANOBC010000098.1:0-288451 GCA_947563755.1 Lochmaea crataegi | reverse complement strand
GTTCTGTGATCGCAACTCAGCGTGCCTTTCGAAATCGTTTCAATATAGCCCCGGCAGGGCCTGTACCAGATCGGAAATCAATCGTTACATGGGTCGGTACATTCAGACAAACCGGTAGTGTGACCAGACGAAGAATTGGAGTTCATCGACCCATTAGAACACCTGAAAACATTGAAGCCGTGAGAGCCTCAATATTGCGATCCCCAAGGCGCTCTGCCCGCAAACATGCGTCTGCCCTTAGACTTTCCGATCGTTCAGTGAGGCGAATTCTTCACGATGATCTTCATTACCATCCGTACAAGTTGGCGTGTGTTCAACAACTCTTCGTGCGTGACTTCAATTCTCGGAGGAATGCGTGTGAGGTTTTTCTCGAAAATGTTCCTGAGGACGCAATTGTTTTTTTCAGTGATGAGGCCCATTTCCACTTAAGTGGATACGTTAACAAACAAAACATGCGTTACTGGGCCGACACCAACCCCCGCGAGTTGCATCAACGACCCCTGCATTCCCCTAAAGTTACAGTGTGGTGTGCAATTTCCTCTGCTGGGATAATTGGTCCCTGGTTTTTTGAAGAAAATGGGGAAACAGTGACAGTGAATTCTGACCGGTATGTGAACATGTTGGATGATTTTTTATTCCCCCGACTTGATGAACTAGATTTAGGGGACGTTTGGTTTCAACAAGATGGCGCAACGGCCCACACTTCAAGGGCATCGATGGCTGTATTGAGGGAACACTTTCCGGGGCGCCTCATCTCAATTAGGGGCGATTTGGAATGGCCAGCCCGCTCCCCGGATTTGGCCCCGTGCGATTTTTTTTTGTGGGGATTTTTAAAATCCCGTGTTTATGTCAACCGTCCCAGAACATTAGAAGATCTCAAAGCCAATATTCGGGCTGAAATTGCCAACATACCAGTTGACATGCTGGAAAGGGTTATGATAAACGCCAGAAATCGGCTCATTCAGTGTATTGACAATGGGGGGCGTCATCTACCGGACATGATTTTTAAAACTGTGTGAAGCAAAACTTTAAATATGTACCTACATTATTAAAAAAATAATAAAAACTTCTAATCTATAAAATGGAATTTATTGCGTTTTGAAATAAGGAAGTTATGATGCCGCACCTTGTACTATGACTGCTCGAATCCCTTCGACTAGACGTATTACACGTTCTCTTAGTGGTTCGAGCAATCATAGTTTATCGCCAATCAGACGACCGAATCCGCTACCGATTGTTTCGTCTATACCGTCGACATCGTCATCATCCGATTTTCCTCGAATGTCTCGTCGAGTTCGCGGAATTTCTCCGATCGCGAGTAGTTTGTCTTCTTCCGTTCCAATGGACTTGCCTGTAGAAGATCAAGAGGCAGAAGATCTACTGCCCCCCCTGGTTCCTGTGCCTCGCCACGAATCGGTCGTGGTGAACAAAGACGTGGCAGACATGCTGTTGTACCGTTGCGAATGACTCACCGCCTTGCAATGACTCGGAGTCAAGAAGAGATAGAGCATCAGGGTGAGGACCCTTTTTATTTAGGTATGATGATTCACCAATGTGCTCATTGTGGTGCTCTATTTTTTTCCGGCGAGAAAAAGTATCGTCGGAACTTGAACCTGAGTTGTTGTAAGGACGGCGCCTACACTTTGCCGAATTTAGGTCAGTGGCCCTATGCCATCAAAGACCTGTACTTAAATTCGGCAGAGTTTAGACGGGAGATTCGCTCCATCAACAGTCTGTTTGCGATGGCTTCGTTCAAAACTCTTCAACCCGCAATCGATTTGCGAGGGGCCCAGGGACATTGGAACTTCAGTGTTTGCGGGCAAATCTATCACATGCTCGGTGGTATTCCAAATAGTCAGGATCTAAGAAATCCCACCCTCAACCATTTATTATTTCCTTGATAGCGAAGAAGCTCTCGAACACCGCAACGAGTTTTTAAATACTCGTGTCTCCATCGCTACCTTGGAAATAATAGAACCGTCGTTAAGAGCATGTAATAGATACATGCAAGCCTACAAAACAATCGGGGAAATCCTGAATGACGAGCGTCGTCGATTCAATGATGATAACGATGCCGACAATTCCGAACGCCGATTAATCGTTGGTATCGTCGCGACGGGTAATATCAATATTCAACGGCGTAACTACAATTTGCCGGAAAGTCGGAGCGAAATCGTCGCTGTCTTTCAAGGGAACGAGCCCCCTTTCAATGTGGATCTAATATTGTATCCACATGAAACTCTGTCTCAGCCTGAACGAAGGCATCACCAACTCAAAAATCTCTCACCTTTGGCTGATCCAATGGTGTATCCGCTATTATTTCCAAGAGGAGATAATGGTTACTCTCCCGATTACCGATATGCCGATGGTAGATTGAATCGTAACAATCGACCGAAATCAATAACTTCAACGAATATTACAGGTACCGCTTACAAATCCGTGATGGATTTTCCACTCTACAAAGTGGTGGAAAACTGTATCAACAATACATCGTTGATGCGTGGTGTAAAATAGAGGCCAACAGATTGTGGTTCCTAAGACAAAACCAAAATAAATTTCGAGTAGCCAGCGAAGCGATATTGCGTCGTATAAATGCCAATCGAGAAGAACGACATTTAGGAAAGATCGGGAAATCGATTGTTATACTACCGACGTCGTTTCAAGGAAGTGATAGAAATCGTCAAAGGCAATACCTAGATGCGATGACCGTCATCGGACGTCATGGTAAGCCTGATTTATTCATCACTATGACCTGCAACCCGAGGTGGCTCGAAATTTACGAAAACCTTGGTAACAAACAAAAATGGGAAAACAGACCGGATCTGGTCTGTAGAGTATTCCACGCCAAATTGCTCGAACTAATGGATGATTTAACGCAAAAACAAATATTCGGTGTGGTCAAAAACTACCACCACGTCATCGAATTCCAAAAACGAGGTTTACCGCATGCTCATATAGTCTCAACTATGCACACAGATGACAAAGTGTTGAACGTCGAAACCGTCGATGCTATATTACAAGCCTATATACCGGACCAATGTGCTCAACCGGTATTGTACAATTTAGTAAAATAATACCACGTCCATGCACCGTGCGGCATTTTAAATATGTCTGCCAAGTGTATGAAGAACGGCCAATGCAAAAAATACTATCCCAAACCCTTGAAAAAGTACAATTCCCTACACGAGGGTGATAATAAGAGACCAGAGTATAAACGTCCACTAGATGGTAGGACGATTTATGTAGAATCCATCCAAAATAGGGTAAACAATCGAAGGATTGTCCCCTATAATGCGTATTTGTTGGCCAAATACCATTGTCATATAAATATCGAAGTGGTAGGATCTCTCTATACAATGAAATATCTACATAAATATTTACAAAAAGGCTCAGACTCCATAACCCTACGCGTAACCGGTGATGGTAATAATGATGGGAATAATTCGGTTAACCGTAATAATTCTCAGTCGGCGGCTCGATTGCAAAACGTCGTAACCAGCGGCAATAATACGGCTATTGAAACATCGCTGGTTATAGACGAAATTAGACAATATCAGGATTTTAGGTACGTAAGTGCGATGGAAGCGATGTGGCGTATTTTCGAATATAAAATGCACGATCGCTCCCACTCGGTGTTGGTTTTGCCTGTACACCTACCGGGTGAACGGACTATAATGTTCGAAGAACTAGAAGAAGCCGATAACATTGAAGCGCGTCTGCAATCACGCTCAAAGTTGGACGCTTACTTTCATTTAAATTTGCACGACTTTGTCGCTCGAACTTACTTGTATCCCCAAATCCCTGAACATTACACCTGGGATAATAGAGAATGCAGATGGCAACCCAGAAGACAAGTAAGTAAACAAATCGGATGTATGATTGATATCAGCCCCATCCCAGGCTTAATGGAACTATTTTTTCTCCGAATGTTGTTATCGCGCGTTACAGGAGCGACATCGTTTGAATCCCTAAAAACATTAGACCACGGTACGACAATCGACACTTTCGAAGAAGCATGCAGAGCACGGAATTATATTCGTCACACTGACGAATTCGAACGAGCTATGAGAGAAGCCGTTCTAAAGCAGCACCCCCGTAAAATGCATAAGCTTTTTGCACTCTATTGTTGCGTCTCTAAAGACGTCACGGAATTTAACGCCATTTGGCAGCAATTTTGTGAATACATGATCGATGATTTCGTTAACATGAAACATCTTTCATTAAAAAGTGCGGAGAAAGAAGCCTTCCGCGAAATAGAACAAGTCCTCCAAAGAAACCGACCAGACATAAAATCAACAGCGTTAAAAGTACATCCATTATTTAATGAAACCAATAGAGGGAGTGCTGCTTCGCCCAACAACCACCGTGGATCCCAAACCGGTAACGACTTCCCAATCAATCTTAATTATGATTATGGTGCGGATTACGATAATGATTTACCTATCGCTTTGCGACGTCGTCGCCGTTCGCCTTCGCAAACTGACGGCGTCAATAATTTTCGATTTGATCCGTTAGATCTGAACATCGATCAAAAACGGATCTTTTGGAAAATTATAAAAGTGGTAAGTAACGTCCTTACTGAGACGTAAAATGAACGATGTTATCGATGATGATAATGATGACGACTATTTTCAAGGCCGTCGTTTATTTTATGTCGACGGACCGGGAGGAACAGGAAAAATATTTTTATATAATTGTCTTCTGAAAGTAGTACGAGAGCTAGCAACGTCAAGAAAACAAGAATTTCAGGTAGGCCAGTTTTTAGATATGCTATCTCTCTCACTCTTCCGGACGTCATACGGGTCACCTGGCTGGCGGTAGCGGTTGCGTACATTAGTGCGCATCGTACCTGTACAGGTAAAATATTAATTTTTCAAATAATTTTAAGGTTTCTTTTTTTTTATTATTTTAATTGAATTTTTTGACACATAAATCTATTATTGCCAGACATTTTCATTGTTGTTTAAATTGATAAACTTTCAGCCAGACCGATCTAAAAGTGAAAAGTAATTGGGCATGTTGGAAGAGTACAGACAGTCACGAGCTAGTTAAGTAACCGAGATAGTCAACAGCAGCTGTTTGTAGTCAAGATGGCGTCAGTTTAGTCACATGTGTGTATTCGGTGCTGTTATTTTTAATGTTTTGAATGAAATTGTGTTACAATGGCTAGTGATAAATTAAAATGTGTTTTTTGTAAAGACAAAAATGGAAAAATAATAACTTTTGTTGAAGATAAATTAAAAAAATGTAAAGAAGTATTACAAATACGTGTAAATTTAAAACTTAAACAATTACCAGAGCAGGTAAATGACACTGATGGATATCACAGAGATTGTTACAGCAGTTTTATAGCTTTAATGGCAAAATACCGTAATTTATCTGATATTAATTTCTCGTCAACAGTAGATTTTCCCAGCACATCTAGTTCAACAACTCCGATATCAAATACTGCGGTAGACGTTAGCAAAACTCTGCCAGATAATACGTCTCCAAATTTACATACAGAAGTTAATATCCAAGAATTTGGCACTTCTAATGCAATTATTGAGCCTGAAAGTAGAAACAAGTTCAAATGTCACACGAGTTTGTTTTTTTTGTGGAAAAGATCGCAAGCAATCAAAAGGTAAACAACAAACCTTACACTCCTCAAATGATGCAAAAATTTATAAAAAAATAGCAGAGTGGATGACAAAATTAAGTAATCAAGAGTTGCTAGAAAAAATTGAAAATTCACAATCAAAAAGTGAAATTATTTTTTTAAAGCGATTGGAGTTTTTATCAATGAGTGTGGATTATCACATATGATGGTTGAAAGTAAGATATAGCATCAGGCTCGGTGAACGGAATCATTGAAGGCAAACATTTTAATCGCTGTAAACGTCTGCATCCGTTGATGGCTGTAGGTTTGCAAATATTACATTTTGATCAATACTTAAAAACAAAACAAGTTGAGCACAATTTTTTAAAAGAGCAAATCTTTGATGGTCTTTTACAATATCAAAATCTTGAGATTCCCATTCAACTACGACTGCTGAATTATTACCAAATCAGGTATTATCCCGACTGATCTCTTCATATCAAAAATTCGTGGATAAAACAAGACAAGGTGATCATGGTAAAACTTCTCAGTTCTACATGATCTACATCCAACTAGTTAATTATTACATCATTTTATCAAGGAGCATACGCATGGGTGATTTTGAAATGTTCAAGCATGTAATTCCAAAAATCACAAATTTATTTTTTATTGTAAATCAGCCAAACTACGCTCGATGGTGTGTTAAATATTACGACAATTTGACGAATGTTCATGAGACACATCCAGGACTTGAAAAGGATTTCAAATCTGGATGTTTCGGAATTAAAAGAACTGATAAACCTTTTTCGAGAATACCAATTGATCTTACGCTGCAACAGACTATAAATGCTGATGCTGCTAAACGTCTCAGCGGTATTGCACATTTTACGAATTCGATAGCTGCACGTCAACGCTGGACAAAAAGCCACAGATTAGAGCTGCTTTGATCTCCCATGTTCTCGATGTTTGTGGATTAAGATACTTACAAGACGTTACCGCAGACTTACAACCTAATCGGATTATAATTTTTGAAAAACAACTTGCCAATTTTATCGATATTTTTGAAAAAAACTGTAATCCGTTCGATCCAGATTTAAACAAAGATTATCTTTACAATATAGCTACTGGAAAGCCGGTCTCTCAACATATAGCTGAGTTCCTACTGAACATTGAAGAAAATGGTGAGGATTTAAGGAAGCAGTTCATTACTGAATGCGCTATAGATGGAAGTAGATTTGACAGACCAATAAAAAAAAATACTTAACTTCGCTGAAGCTCCAAAAAAAAAAAGAAATTAACTCTCGGAAATAAAGTTGTCGAGCTGAGAATGCAAAGGGATCTGTTTGGGAGAATGTTGGGAATATCCTTAACTCATAAGGTTGATGTTGAGAAAGTATTGACATTCCCACTGACACCAGTGCCAACATCAATGTGCCATGCAGATGGCAGTATTTGTAAAACGGATAAATCTCAATTAGTTGAATTGATTGAGAAGAAAATCGGTGATAACGTTGATAAGCCACCTTTGTGTTTTAATATAGCTATTTTAGATGGTTTCTTCATGTTACACCTAATGAAAGAAATACCTGTAACCTTCGATGCTATATCTAAAAAATTTCTGAGTATGATACTACGATTCAAATCCAATCGTGTGGATATTGTCTTCGATCAATATTTTACACCGTCAATCAAAGATTTTGAGCGTTCACGACGGGATGAATTATAAGCCAAGTTACAATCGGGCCCAATCAAGTTCGTCCACATAATTTTGTAGCTGAACTTAAAAATATGTATTTTAAAGAAGCCCTTGTTAATTTTTTTATTGACCATTGGGCTGGTGATGAAATGGCTCCTTTCATTGGAAATAAAATAATTCATGTGAACTTCAACAAGTGCTATTCATACCGGGTTGAAAGTAATAAAGTTATTAAAACTGTGGAAGATTCATTATCTTGCGAAGAACATGAAGAAGCCGATTCTCGAATAATATATCACATTTGCCAAATCAATGTCGATGCTGAAGTTGTGATACGCTGCTCAGACACAGATATTTTAATAATACTTCTTGGTAACATGGATCATTTAAATGCATCACTAAAACTCTGGATAAATTTGGGTGTGGGGAATAAGGAGCTATTTATAAGCGTCAATCAAGTATACGAAATTCTAGGGAATTCTTTATCGAAAGCTCTACCGTGCTATCACGCACTCACAGGATGCGACTACACACCAGCTTTTTTCCGGAAAGGTAAACTACGACCTTTTAAACTGTTAGAGCAATCAGAACAGTATCAGTCAGCCTGTCATAATATTATAACAGATGATGAAGAATTGCTGGATGAGACATTTAAGATCTTAGAAAAATTAATTTGTCATATTTACGGAGCTCGTGATTCTTGGAACGTCAATGACGTTCGGTTCCAACTATTTTCTAACACTTACCGGTCTAACAAATCAGACGATTATTTTGAGAAAAAATTCCGTAATTTTGAGCCATCAAGCCTACCACCATGTAAAGCTGAATTATATCAGCATTTACTACGAGTTCGTTACGTCACCAAGTTTTGGAGAAACGCTCATTTAAAACACCCAACATCTCTATCACCTCAAGCTTCCGGTTGGACCATAAACGACAATAAATATGATTTTATCTGGTTTGTTGGAAAGCAATTACCATCATTAGTTGCCGACGTTATTATTAAAGGTAAAAATTCAAAATAAAATACTAATAAATTTCTTTGTCGAAAGATTATAAAAATTTTCATTCTATTACAGATAATAACTTACTAAACGATAACACTTCAAACTACGATGATGACAATGAAAATGACAGCAGTGATGAAGATGATGATGATGATGATTATCAAGATCCCTCCGTTTTTTGTGATACAATTATGGATTAAAAAATCTAACCTTAATTTTCACATAACCATCCAAATTTTTGTTTGTTTCATACTTGAGGTTGATCATTATATTAATTTTGTACAACAATAAAGTACTATTTTGATACGGTATTGATCCACAAATTAATTTAATAGTTTTTAGTCCTTTCTCTTAAATTTATTGGAAATTATTTCTAGACCAAACAAAATGATGCCACATCATTTTTCACTTTTAGATCGGTCTGGCTGAAAGTTTATCAATTGAATTATTGCCTGGCAAATTAATTTTGAGTTTTTAAATACTTAAATAACATCATATTAAAATTTCAGCCATACTAAAATATTTTGAAAAAAATTTTTTTCTATTCAAAATTAGCGTCTGGCACAGTTTAAACAACAATGAAAATGTCTGGCAATAATAGATTTATGTGTCAAAAAATTCAATTAAAATAATAAAAAAAAAGAAACCTTAAAATTATTTGAAAAATTAATATTTTACCTGTACAGGTACGATGCGCACTAATGTACGCAACCGCTACCGCCAGCCAGGTAACCTGTATGACGTCCGGGAGAGTGAGAGAGATAGCATATCTAAAAACTGGCCTACCTGAAATTCTCTCTCGAAAACGTTGCTAGCTCTTAGACTAAAGCTATTCACACCTATTTTAACAAATCGACCATCGCGGTAGCATGGACTGGCATTGCCGCCAATCTTTTGATCGGTGGTACGACAGTCCACAAGGCTTTCAGATCGCCAATTATTGTAACTAGCGACACCATGCCTGGATGAGCAACAGAATCGAATCTAAGTCGCGCGATTGTAGAGAATGTTGCTTTGATAGTATGGGACGAATCGCCTATGACTCCGAAATTAGCAGTAGAGGCAGTCAACAGATATCACTAAAAGTCCTTTACCGATGGGTGGCAAATGCTGCCTTTTCGGTGAGGACTTTAGACAGACTCTACCGGTAATTATCGGCGCTCATAAACGTGACGCCATGAACGCGTGTCTGAAAAGGAGCATACTCTGGAACCATTTCACCACATTCAGACTCGATGTCAATATGAGAGCAAGACAATGCGTTAACGTTTACCCGGAACTCGGTAACATGACCTACTCCGATTGGTTGTTGAATTTGGGTGAAGGAAAATTACAATACGTAACCCTTCATTCGAAATCAACGATCTCCGGAGTTTTACCAAAGGATCTCATCGAAATCCCAAACAGACTTCGCGTATCTAACATCGATCAATTAATTCATTTCGTTTATGGCAATGACTTTAGTTCGATGGAGAATGGTACTCGTGCCATTCTTTGTCCTACTAATGCGGTAGTAAACGACATAAACGAAATGATTCTTGATAGGATGTTAGATAACGGAGTACGTGTGTACTACAGGACGGATGAGTACAATAAGGACGACGATGACGAATTCCATGTTACCGTAGATCTTTTGAACTCGATCAACTCTGCGTCGTTACCGCCGCACGAGTTAAAATTAAAAGTGGGCGTCATTGTCATGATTCTCCGTAATATCGAAGACGGATTATGTAATGGTACTAGAGTCTGAATCGTATCTTTGGAGGATAATATTATCGAGAGCGAAATTATGGCCGGGGTTAATTTAGGCCGAAAGGTTTTATTGCCCCGAATACGTATGATCGCGCAGGATAGTATGCTCCCTAGAGATATTATTTGCACGCAGTTTCCCGTACGGCTTGCTTATGGCATCACCATACACAAGTCTTAGGGCCAGTCTTTAACGAGAGCCGGAGTTTACTTGAGCGGTCCCTGTTTTAACCATGGTCAACTGTACGTGGCATTTTCCCGCGTCGGCTCCGCAGAAAATGTCCGCGTATTGGTGAACGAGGGTAACCAACAGGGATCGTTCAAGTTCCGTGGTAGACGATGTTTCACCAGAAATGTCGTCTATTTTTCGATTTTCGATTCTGCTAATCCTAATCAAGATGGTGAAGGAATTTCGCCGACAACAGCCGTCGTCAACGACATTAAACGAAAACGTCTTCGAATTAATTTGAGTTCTTTTTCTATTAATGAAGATATCGATGGAATTTGTCCACGTAACATCGCTACTGATGCGGGTGAGGATTTGGATGAGGGTAACGATAGTGATTGTGACAAGTTAAATGATTTAAATGACTCTGCGTCCAACAATTTGCTTTTATCAGTTCCAGGGGTGGTTAATACTAATATATTACAAAAGTCACCGCAATCATTATTACCGCCACCGCCTCGTCTATCGTTACCTAAACCAAATCCAGTAGTCGCTATTAATATTGATAATGCTAGTCGCAGGAAAATCCCTCCTTATACGAAGGTTTAATTAGAATCTCGTATATCTAGGGATGATCAACCCGGTACTTCGCGATTAATTCCGGGAAGAATTGGTAAGAACTATCCAATCGGCGGCGTGAGCTCTTACGATAGCGATTCCGACTAGACCCCAATGGATTCTGAGATAGATACAAATAAAAAAACATAAAAAAAGCCGGTAGTGTTGTAACGAAGTTACTTTTTGGGTTTTATAAAGATTTGAATTTGTTTTTGTTTCAGTATAATTTCACTTTATTTAGTTTTAAATATGTAAAATAGGTAACAGGTTACTTCCTCACTTTTAATTTTCAATTTTTTTCTAAATGTTGTAAGGTAGTAAATTTAAATTTTACCTGGTAAAACAATTTGGTCACAAGTCCGTTCATATATAATATTTGGGACATCCGGTATAGATACACGTTGATTTTATGTGATTGTAACATTTCGGCCATTCAGTATATCCATATGAATTTTGGTATACAGCAAATAAATCTAGTTTGAGTTTTTTACTAAAATTATTTTGAAGCGATTAGTGGGAACAAAGGCATAAATAGCAAAACAACAGTTTTGAAAAGATAATTAGAACTTTTCTTCTCTCCGCTCTCGCCTTCAAGAAGTCCGAAAAGTAAACGGCAAATACAGCGTTCCTCGAAAGTGGTGAACCTAGTGTTTTCAAGGTAAAAATTATATTTTGCTTTCCGTTGAATTCGTTAGTAGTCGTCTGGTTTTAAGAAATCATATTTGATTTCTGGACGTCTCGTTCAGGAATTAAATTTATTTCTTCAACAGGAATCTCAGCGAATCGCCGACTGACTCGGGTCTTATTGAGATTTCTTTCTTTTCTTTCCGTTGAATTTGTTAGTAGTTGTCTAGTTTTAAGAAATCATATTTGATTTCTGGACGTCTCGTTCAGGAATTAAATTTATTTCTTCAACAGGAATCTCAGCGAATCGCCGACTGACTCGGGTCTTGTTGAGATTTCTTTCTTTTCTTTCCGTTGAATTTGTTAGTAGTTGTCTAGTTTTAAGAAATCATATTTGATTTCTGGAGGTCTCGTTCAGGAATTAAATTCATTTCTTTAGCAGGAATCTCAGTAAATCGCCGACTGACTCGGGTCTTATTGAGATTTCTTTCTTTTCTTTCCGTTGAATTCGTTAGTAGTTGTCTGGTTTTAAGAAATCATATTTGATTTCTGCACGTCTCGTTCAGGAATTAAATTTATTTCTTCAACAGGAATCTCAGCGAATCGCCGACTGACTCGGGTCTTGTTGAGATTTCTTTCTTTTCTTTCCGTTGAATTTGTTAGTAGTTGTCTGGTTTTAAGAAATCATATTTGATTTCTGGACGTCTCGTTCAGGAATTAAATTTATTTCTTCAACAGGAATCTCAGTGAATCGCCGACTGACTCGGGTCTTATTGAGATTTCTTACTTTTCTTTCCGTTGAATTCGTTAGTAGTCGTCTGGTTTTAAGAAATCATATTTGATTTCTGGACGTCTCGTTCAGGAATTAAATTTATTTCTTCAACAGGAATCTCAGCGAATCGCCGACTGACTCGGGTCTTATTGAGATTTCTTTCTTTTCTTTCCGTTGAATTTGTTAGTAGTTGTCTGGTTTTAAGAAATCATATTTGATTTCTGGACGTCTCGTTCAGGAATTAAATTTATTTCTTCAACAGGAATCTCAGCGAATCGCCGACTGACTCGGGTCTTGTTGAGATTTCTTTCTTTTCTTTCCGTTGGATTTGTTAATAGTTGCTTGGTTTTAAGAAGTCATATTTGATTTCTGGACGTTTCGTTTGTGTATATCTGCTCGCTCATATTATGCCTAGTGTATATTATTTATTGGGATATTCGTCCGCTTACTGCCTTGCTTTGGTAGCTTGGGTAAAGTTTTTGTGTTTGCTTTATGACTCTACCTACTATATGTTAGAGAATATATACCGTTATTGAATTATTGTAGTTTTATTAATATTTTACTAGTACTTCGGTACTACCATTGGTTCCAAATGTATTTTCTTCAAGTTTGACAACAGCAGTTATCCTATTGGCCGATCATTTTAGGGTAATTTTGTGCGAACCGTCGAACAATAAAGCACTATAAAAGCAAGTATACCGTACTTATTTTATACAGTAAGTTACAATCCGACCCCTGGCATTTTCCGTACCTCCATCTGTTGTTATCCGGAACTCTCGAAACTTTGGAGTCGAGGGGCCGTGGAGTTAACCACGATAAAAATCTGGCGCCCGAGAGAAAACTTGAATCCGCAGTTTTGGGGTGTCAATTGTGACGTGTCCAGGTACTTAGTTTCGACGTAAAGTACGAGGAGGAAGAAAGTACGTTACAGTGTTATTTATCAAAAAATGTTTTCTTATATTCCATAATTTTTTTTAATAATTCTTTGTAGTAATTTTTTTCAGTACTTTTTTTTCTAGTAACTTTTTCAGTAATTTTTTTTTCAGTAACTTTTCCAGTAATTCCTTTCAATAATTTTCTTTTAAAATGTTATTTTCGTAAATCATTTCACTTCTATTTTTAAATTCTTCTTTTATTTCAATAATTTTCAATTTTCACTCTTTTCTTTTATATTTTATTGGTAAATAATGTTACCGGACCCAAAAAATACAAAAAACCAAAAAAATTAAAAAAAAACAAAAAACCGAAAAATATTTCAAAAAAACCATCAAAAAACTAAAAAAAATGCCAAAAACCCAAAAAAAAAATCAAAATACAAAAAACTGATCAATTCAATTTTGTAATGTTATTTCATGTTACCAATAATTGCAGTAAAACTTGAATTTAATTTTTTTCTTAATTCAAAATTTTCTAAAATTCATCTTTAAATGGTTTTCTAATAGTCCTATACTTTTATATTTTCCTTTGTTAAAATATTCATAAAATTCACATTGAACAAGTTTAATAATTTGTACAAAAATTTCATACCTTTAACCATATAATAATTTTTATTCTGTTATATATTTTTTTATGTGTTATTTTGTCGTTAATGTATTCAAATTATTATCAATAATAATTTACATTTTTTCTTTATCGACAGACTATACAATTTTCACACATTACAATATTAATTTACAAATATTTATAATAATCAAGTAACCAATTTCATTATATACAATATATCATTATTAAATATTATACAAAATACTACAGATATCAATTTAATTTTCTTCAAATTATAACTTTTTTTCTGTAGTGAATATTACACAAAAACCAATATTTTTAAATCATTTTTAATTTCAAATATTGAATCATTCTTTTTCAATTTTATCGTTAATTAAAATTTAATACACCTTTAATATATCAAGTACAATAGAAAAATTATTTAAATTTTTTAAGATAAAATTTACAATTTTTGCCAGTCCATAAAATTTTAATGATAAATATTGTCCATATTATGTACAATATTTTTTAAAATTATATTCTAATTTATAATCTAACTATTTATAAAAATAATCGAACTGGAAATTATAATCTAGATTCAAAAAAACATGATTGCTCTGAAAAGATCACTGTGCTATGGACGACCGTTTAGCTACCTCTTTAAATAAATCTGATCCTTCATGTGTTTTCATTGAGATTTCATTGAATCCTTATAAAAAATTCTGTTTCATAATATATTTGTTATATTTACACAAAATAACTAATTATTTTCGATCTATTTTTCATAATATAAATTTATTATTACTACTTATAATAACTTTCAAAAATGGTTTTTATATGGAATTCATTCGGTATATATTTTCTTAAATTTTCCTACTATTATTAAATTTTCATAAATTATTAATAATTTTAATTAATACTATAATTATAATTTTTTAAATTTTTCAACATTAAGTTCGGCTTTATATCATTAATACGTTCATTAATGATGGTACATTTATTCGTATTTTTCTGCTTACATTTAAAAAAGCTTTTTGAACATCTATAGAGCCGACTCAATATTTCTGTTACTGCAACATGAATTTTTCTAATGTACACTTTACAATTATTTCTCTATGGTTACTTATTACTATAAATACTTATAATAATACTTTTATTTTGTAAGTACATTTTTTATATTTCTATTTTTACATTTCTTCGAAAAAAATTTAAAAATCATTTTTTTTTAAATAACAAACTACATATCTCATTTCCTTCAATATTTAAAAATACTAATATTTTTAAACATCTTTCAAAAATCATTTATTTATATTTAGTATAAAAAATATGAATATTTTAACAATAAAATTACTTACGGTCCATTTGTATCCTTTCCGTTTATAGTATGATTTTCTTTCACATTATTCGAATTCATTTAATGTTACTATTAAACTTCTAAACCAAATATAATCTACATACTACCTTTGTACGTCATGTACTTATTATTTCACTATTTTTCATCTTACTTGAATTGAAAGATAATAGACTGTATTATTATAATAGACAATTTTATTCTCTAAAATTTAATTAAAATTTCCTTTAAATTTTTCAGTATAATTTATATCATACCTTTAAATTATCTAGTACGATAAATGCTTTGTTTGAGACATACCCTTTTACTAATTTTTAAGTATTGTGTTTATATACCGGATGTTCAGGATTTATTTATCAAGACTATATCTCTTATACAAATGGATATTTTCGTAAGAGACAATAACTAATCTATCCCATTTCTAGTATGCTTTAAAATAACATGGACAAATTTATCCCTTAAATATTCATCCCTTAGTACAGCCCATATCTTTAGAATTTTTGATAAGACCCTGTACATTTTTTTATAATTTTAGATGTGTTTTTCCATTGTGTATTCAATAAATATTTTATAAATAAAAAGGGTTCGTAAATAATTAAAAAAATATCAGTTTTTTTTTAATTTTTGTTAAATTAAACAAAAAAACCTTAAAGTTCAAAGAAACAATAAAAATAAAAGTAATAAAAATTTAACCACAAATTATGTGGGCAGCGCATTCACCAGATTTGTCATCTGTTAACTCTTTCTTTTGAAGAGCAATAAAAGATATTATTTATCAATCAAAACCGCATAATGTTAACAAATTAGGAACAAACATATGACAAACATGTTGCCAAATTACTCCTGCAATGATTCAAGCCACATATACCAGAAATCTTCTGGCAAGATTCAAAATATGTGTTACAGCCAGTGAACTACAATTCGTACATTTAATGAAAACAATATTATTCAGTTAATTGTTATTTTTTCATATAATTTTTAATACATCTATTTGTACTTATCATTTAAACTTTAAATCTTTCTTAATTAATTTAACAAAAATAGAAAATAAACTATTTTTTTTATTATTTAATTACCCTTTTTATTTTTAAAATATTTATTGAATACATATTGGAAGACCACATCCGAAATTATAAAAAAAATATACATGGTACCATCAACAAAATTTAAAGTTAGGGTTTGTAACTATGGGATAAATATTTAAGGGATGATTTTTCCTACTTCAGTTTATAGTGTATTAAAAATGAAATAGATTAGTTTTTTTTCCATTCGAAAATCTCTATTTGTTTAAGAGATATAGCTTGGATAAATTAATCTGGAACACCCGGAATATGTAAGAGGATATTGTAAGTCATATTTTTCCTTAAAACTTTAAACATTTTTCTTTTATTTTAGTTAAGTAGCTATATCGATGTACATGTTGATTTTTAAACATTACCGATTCTCAATTTTTATAACCTTTTTTCACTAAAAAAGCAATAATTCTTCAACTTTTTTATTTTTTCCAATCTATTTATCTTTTGTATCCTGCAATTAATTAATCTTTAAAGAATTTTTTCACTAAAAAGGCAAAATCGGTCATTCTTCAACTTTTAATTTTTTCCAATCTATTCATCTTTTATATCCTGCAATTTATTAATCTTTGAAGAATTTTTTCCTTTTCAATTTCGTCTTTAAATGATTAGACATCTCAATTTCTGGAAATTATCAATTTTATATTACAATAAATGTTTACCAATTTCATACATTTACCCCCTCCTTTAACTATACTTTCGGTAATAGCTTACTTATTATTATGCGGTCTTTACTCTACAAGAATAGTATTCTATTGAGTTACAATTTCTTTTTCCTGAAAAACAAACTCTTACTATATTTCTAATGTCGGTAATAGCTTACCTATTAATAATAATCTTTGCCTGGATAGTAGGGAGGATTATTCGACTTATCCCAATTGATATACTTTCGGTAATATCTTACCTACTGAATGGTCTTTACCTGGATAGCATTTTATAAAAGGATCTTTTATTTTCGAATAACAATATTTATTAAAATGTATTGTATACAAAGTTAGAATATTTAATTTTTGTATTTTGTGACGGTATAATTTTTTAAAAACATGAATTTTTTTTGAAATTAAAATCTAACTTGGGATTTTAAAATTTGAATTCCATTGGAAAAAAATGAAAGTTATTAGTTATCATTTTTGCTTATTTAGTGTAAAACAATAGGTTCTCTTTCATCTATTTGCGCGTTAATTTTGGTTAAAATTTTAACATAAGGTACATCCATATATTACTTTTGAAATTTTTGAAAAGTATTTTTTGTCAACATTAATTTTTAAATTGTATTTTTTTTTAAAGAAACATTTTCCTCCTACATATTTACACATTTTAAAGATGGCATTTTTTACTGAATTAACTAACCTTAATAAACAATAATTACGTTGTCTGGCAGTTTTTTTTTATTTCAAATAAAAACTGTCCATCATTGCCCTTTTCCTAGAACCGTATGATGCTGATGAGACCAAGGAAGGTCGAAACAGTTTTTATTTTTCAGTCTAAGATTGAAATAAAATTTTCCATATTATTTACTTTCTCCTACTTCCCAAAAGATCCAAGTAGGGGGATTCAAACTAAATCAAATGCTCTAGTTAAGAGATTATATAATAAAAGACAAATTGATGAAATCACTGGGAAAAAATTGACATCCTATAATTCTGTTATAGCAAAATTTTACACTCTTCCAAAAATTCGTAAACCTACCCTAACGATGAGACCCATAGTTGCATCAATAAACTCTCAAACTGAACTTATTGCTACTTTTCTAACTGATATTTTGACAAAGGCATACAATGCTGATAATGATTATTTCATTAAGGACTCTTTTCAAGTTTCTGAACTATTTAACAGGAAGGTTCTTCCTCATGATTATGTTTTGGTCAGTCTGGATGTGGTTTCACTTTTTAGTGATGTTTATTTGCAAGCAGTCATACGGTCAATACACAAACATTGGTCCTCAATCAGTGTTCAGTGTAATATTGACAAAGATACTTTCATCGAGTTGATTGACTTCCTTTTCAGTTCTACGTGTTTTTCTTTTAATAATAAATTTTATAAACAAACTTTTGGTACTCCTATGGGAGCTAGCACTTCTCCCATATTGGCTTGTTACGTAATGGATGATCTGTTGGATGTAGTCATTCCGGTACTTCCTTTTAATATCCCTTTCATCAAGAAATATGTCGATGATATTATCTTGGCTTGTCCTAAGGACTCCACAGATGATCTCCTGTTCACGTTTAATAGTTATGATCCCTATATCCAGTTCGCCCTTGAAGTGGAAAACCCAAATATGGCTGTGCCTTTTCTTGATACACTTTTTACCAGGACACCTGATAATGTGATGATAATTGATTGGTATAGAAAACCATGTAGCTCTGGGAGATATCTCAACTACAATTCTTACCATAAATTTAGCATAAAGGTTAACTTGGTTAAACAAATGACAGCTAGGGTTATGAGTCTTTCCGACCCCATTTTTAAGAATAAGAACCGTGATATTCTTTTCAATTTGTTCCTTGATCATTCCTATCCCAAATCGTTACTAAGAAAGATTATTTTCAATACATCATCTGTCATGACACAAATTCCTACACTTTCAGTAGTTGAAGCAGGTGTAACTGATCAGGATGCTCTTTCGATTTCAGAAAGGGTTCCTACCACTTCAATTGTTTCTTTACCATATATTAGGGAAGTTACTCCCAGACGTACAAAGATGTTTTCTCAATATTTACAAAATGTTAAGTTTGCATGTAAGATTGCCTTAGTAGTAAAATCTATTTACAATCCGTTAAAAGATAAAATTCCTACATTAGATAATAGTAATGTGATTTATAAAATTGGTTGCAATAGCTGTGATCTTTCTTATATTGGTCAAACTTCTCAAAAACTCGCTAGCCGTATATCTCTCCACAAGAGTGATATAAGATTACATCCTGAAAGATGTTCTCTTGCAAATCATGTTTCCTCTTTAGATCATAGAATAGATTTTGAAGGGATTAAGATCTTATCCCGTGAAAATAACCATAGTAAAAGATTATTTCTAGAAATGGCTTTCATTTTTCAGGAGGATGATCATATTAATAAGAAAACAGGCATTCAAAATTTAAGTAATCTTTACTCACTTTTATTAACTTTGGATAAACATAATTTTCATAAACAAATTGATATCAATTCAAATAATATTTCATCATAACTCCTACCTAATTTTTGTACCTCCCTTGTATTTCAATAATTTATATTTCTATTGTTTTTGGTTGATGTCATTATAGTCGTAGTATCTCTTCTTTTCTACTTCAAAGAAAAGAAGAACTTGTCCTTAACCTATTTTCAATCATTGTTTAATTAATAACATGTATAAATCCACGTGTTTGTGTGGATTCTTTCATTTTTAATATTTTAACTTTGTAATGATTTTTAATATATTTCATTATGTGACTGTTAGCTATTGCTTATAATGCAAGCTGGACTTGTCTCATTCTTCAGTGCTAACTGTTTAACACTTTTCCCAATGTTAAGATCAAGGAATCATTCTCGATTAACGTAAGTTATGAAACTGTTGTAGCGGACCGCTTTGTAATTTATGTTTTTTCTCACTTTTGTAGTTCCCTGATGATGTAAATAAAGATTTACGAAAGCTTGGAAATTTAAAAAGAGTACACTTTTCCTTTTTTGCTGCTAACCTCAATAGTATTTGTCTGTTTGTATATATATATATATATATATATATATATATATAGGCGTGTAGGGAAAATTTTTTTGAACACAAAGTCAAAGCATGGATTTTTACGCCTCCCAACGTACAATGTCGGACCACATAGCTTTCTCGGAAACTATCAAACCTGCAATATTGAGACCCTGAAATGGATCGCATAAAAGTATTTCGGCTGCCAAAAAAAATACGCCCCCTACCCACAGCCATTTGAACAGAAAAAGTAAAATATTACTATTTATTCGTCGCAATTTATCCCTTCTTTACGCCAAGTCACGTAAGCACCTAAGAATCATGTATTAACCACCGTTGCCACTTCACCTATTAAATTTTATCTCACGAATTTCTGCAAGTTTTAACTATTTCCTTTCAACATTTTATCATCACAAGAGATTCCTTAACTACTTGATATCATATTGTATGTTTATGTAAAATATTAGTGACAGTGACATTTTTAAGAAACCTTTTTTACGCATTGTCAACACAGAAAAATTTAGAATGTACCAAGATTTTGTGCTGTTTACAGAATAAAGAATGTTGAGTTGTCCATAATCGCTTCATTTAAGAAGACCTCCTAATTTTCAATCAATTAAACAAACTAGCACCTTAATCAGTTACACTTTGTAACAAACAATTTTACAACGAATGCGCTAAAATTGTTCATGGTCCTTCGAAACCGGATGATTAAAAATTAGTTTCATCGTTTGTGGACATCGTAGTCGCAATCAACATACAAGAAATTTAGAAATTCAGGAATAGTCGTCAAAGGAAGCCAAATTTGAAGAATTTACACGTACCGGTGAACATCTTCTTCGTCGAATATCAACTTCTTCCACGCCCTGGGAGACATCCTCCTTATAGAAAATATCAACTTCCAAGTCTTAGGTAAATAGATCTAAGAAATTCAACAACTTCACTTCGTAGTCGGCGTTCTCTTCAGAGAAAACGAACTGCCGAATCTAATCCTTGGCATTTAGCATCATCAGAGAAATTCAAGTAACGTCAAACCTCCAGGTACCGATATCTGTTTAAACCTCTTAAAATTGTTTCATGATAAAACAAAAAAAAATGTTAAGCTGATTTTATATCGACTTATTTTTGCATGGTAATTTATGTATAAATAAAATTGTGTGTACATATACATATAATAATCTTAGACAAACGTTTTGGCCTTCTTGTTGGTATTAGTAACAATAATTTACAATGTCACAAATAGGCGATTTAAAGAAATCTAGAGCAACGTGCAAAGAACAAATAACGAGACTCAAAAATTGGGCGCAGATTCTCATTTAGACTGTACCGATAAAAATCAAATTATCAGTAGATTAGAAGTTCTCAAATCATATTTCGATAAATATTCAACAATTCAAGACAAAATTGAGGAAGAAGAAAGTTCATCACGAGACAGAGATATCACAGAAAGTTCATATTTTGAAACGTATTCAAAACTTCATTATGTTTTAGAAAAAGCCAACACACCAAGCGTAGCTTCTTCAAGTCAAACCAATAACACATCACGTCTAAAACTACCTGAAATTAAAATACCAATTTTTTCTGGCAATCCTTTGGAATACACATCTTTTATTAATTTATTTAACTCTTTAATAACTCACAATGTGCAACTTGGATCAGACTCAGAAAAATTGTTTTATTTGAGATCACATTTATCAGGACAGGCCTTGAAATTATTAGAATCTTTACAAATCTCTGACAATAATTTCAGAGTTGCACTAGATTTGTTAGATGTTAGATATAACAACAAGAGGCAAATTTTAGCTAATCATTTTCAACAATTATTGAATATACCTGACAACAAAAATTGTAATGTACAAGTTTTAAGGAATTTCATTTCGCAAACACAATCAAATCTTGAATCATTGCTTACATATAATTATTCACCGAAAGAATTACTTGATGCTCTCATCTCACAAATCATTTCGCAGAAACTTGATTATCAAACTAGGAAAGCATTTGAAGAAAAATCAGATCCTACCAATTTAAGCAACCCCAATGATCTTTTTGAATTTTTAAACAAACGATGCATGGTTTTAGAAACAATTAGCGCAGAAACTCCTAAAACCAACGATCACAAATATCAACGTTCCCCTCTACCTCAAAACAACACGTCACGGGTATCCTTTTTATCAACTAATGATGAACCAAATCAATCGCAAAAAAGCTATCAATCACAAATGTTTACCTGTGCAATTTGTAATGAGTCATCACACAAAAGTCACTCATGTCCCAAATTTATATCATTATCAATAAGTGATAGAAAAAATATCATTAAAAAAATAGGTTATGTTCTAACTGCCTAGGAAGAAAACACAGTGTACAACAATGTCTATCTAGATCAAATTGTTCAATGTGCAATCAGCGACATAATTCATTAATTCATGAAAATAATGTTAGGAAGGATAACCAAAATAATATCACATCAAGCGCTCAATTGCCAAATGTATCAGTTCCTCCTCCAAATGATGTGGCAACTAATCATTCGAAATTAAAAGAACAATCAAGTTGACTAGCGTCAACTGCCCTTTCAGCCTTCTCAGTTCAGACCAATTACGTACTTTTAGCAACAGCCCAAATCAAAATTCAAACAACTAAGGGAAGTTCCATCATTGCAAAAGTGTTGCTAGACAATGTAAGTCAGACTTCTTTCATTTCAAAAAACATTGTTCAAAAATTGGGAATTAAAACTCAGAACGCTTCGTTTAACATTTCAGGTATTTTTCAAGAAGAGAAGGCAATCACAAAAAGGGCCAATGTAACTTTTTCACCTCTATTTTCCCCACAACAAAATTTTAGGGTAACTTGCGCAGTAATTGATAACATTACATATAAATTACCTCAGTTTATTTTGCAAAAAGATCAATTCAATATCCCAGTTCAATATGAAATTCATTTAGCTGATAGTTCTTTCAACATTCCTTCTGACATAGATATGTTAGTGGGAGCAGATCTTTATTACGAATTGCTAAAGCCTGGTTTACACAGGTTAGGTAAAGGATTACCAACACTAATCAACACTCATTTAGGATGGATAATGTCAGGTATTATCCCAGCAAACTGCTGTAACAACAACTTAGGTTCTTATCACACTACATCGTTATCAAATCATAACAATCTTTCATCATCAAATGTGTTCTTATCACAAGTAGATGATCCAGCATCAAACAAAAGCTCTTTATCAACTGGATCATCAACAAATGAATTTTTATCAAGCTCTTTATCAAACAAATCTGTATCACATGAATTTTTATCAAAAGAGAATAATCATCCAGTAGGTACTACTCGAATCTATTGGTTTTATTTAAAGTCTCCGAATTTTTCCCATTTATTATTTTTACAGGTTGGAGTCTATTTCATATAATTCTCAATTTGTGTTATCACTCTGTAAGCGTAGCTGACATGGTCTTGAACCTCAATTCAAGTGGTCCTTCGTGTTTCACTCGAAGATTCTAAGATGTTAAAGGTGACAGATGATCGTTTTGCAGAACCAAGCCTCACCATTCAAATTCTCTTCTCTTTCAATCATTATTCAACAGGTGAAAAAAAAAATCAGTTTTCTTAAAAAAAATTCTTTTACTTTATTTTATCTCCTGTATCTACATATATCGATATCCGTTGAAAAAAATTATAGAAATACACACAACCGCAAAATCTAGGGATATTGCCTTATATTGTAAAATTTTTGGCAAATTAATTTTTTTATTGTTTTATTGTAAATAGTATGATATACAATTACTGTTAATAACCCAGTTTAGTAGTTACTCTCTGTAAAAATTACATTATACTACTTTTATTTATGCAAAAAAGTCAAATAATAATATTCTGTAATTAAAAAGAATAAAATTCTTACGCTCAATTTAAAAAAAAACACTTTATTTTAGTAATTCGTATGTCCTCCTCGAGCATTCAGAACAGCGCGATATCTTCGTGGCATACTAAAAATTAAGTTGTCTATGTCTGCTTGAGGAACAGCTTTCCAGGCGTCCGTGGAGCTAAAAATAGAGTTTGCGAATTATTCCCAGGTCTCCCCATATGTAGTACTTCTCGCTGGAGCAAATCCCATACATGTTATATGGTATTGATATCCGGGGACTGCGTCGGCCATTGCAAAACATCAATACCGTGCTTATCTAAGAAGTCCATTGCGAGTCTGGAAGTATACGGACGAGCATTATCGTGCATAAACCAAAAGCCAGGACCTACAGCTGCTGCATATGGAATGACAATTGGTTGTAAGATAGTATCACGGTACGACATACCCGTCATAAAACCGTCCAGTAAAATGAGATCAGTTCTTCCGCCAACACTAATACCTCCCCCGACAATGATTGTACCGCCTTGGTAAGAATGGACTTCTTGGGCAAATGCTAAACGGCATATACGGCTTGGTTCTCTCCAAACACGTACTCGTCTCGAGTCTGGATAAATTCCAAATCGAGATTCATCACTGAATAGCACGTTAGCCCAATTGGCGTTTATCCATAAAATGTGTTCGTGTGCCCACACTAAGCGAGCTCCTCGATTTCCTCACGTTAGTGGAAGAACTCCCAAAGGGCACCTGGCACGTAGGTTGCTCTGATGCAATCTACGACGCACTGTATCAGCCGACACTTCCACTTGGTGAACCTCTTGGAGTCTAATTTGAAGCTCACGAGCAGTAACATTTCGATTTCTTCTAGCAGTCAACGTCAAAAACGGTCTTGTCTTGGGGTAGTGATTCGACTACGACCCCTATGTCTTTCCGCTACATCACCTGCTTCGCGATATCGGCGATGTAACCGTGAAATAACGCTTTGGGTTGTACCAATTTGTCTAGCAACGTCTACTTGGCACATCCCAGCTTCAAGCAGATCTATAGCCCGTATCATTTCATCACGAGTTAAATGCATTCTTTCCATGATTGCTAACACCATATACGACTGTCACAAACTGTAAACTCCACTGACACCAACAATTAATAACTATAAATCCGTGATCAATACTAACAAAGCAACTGCTCATTAGACATCACGTACAAAAGAAAACACAAAAAAATATAGTGATAACGAAAAATATCAGAAAAAAGTGAAAAATAATATACAGTACACAGAGGTGTTGTGAAGAATAGTATCTACGTAACTAAATGTTTTAAATACAAATGTTAATTTATTGTTTTATATTATTTCATAATGTAGATATAGTACGCTAATTTATATTGTTAGACTTTAAGTTGTCTCTATCGAAGAAGTGCAAATACTAAGTCCTAACTAAGATTTGACAGGATGTCAGAAAAATTCATGATAGGAAAGATTGAAACGATAGAGGCAACCGTAAGTAATATTTTATTGGAATTTTATATAATTAGTTGTATTATTGTATGTATTTTAGGAATTTGAGTACATCACTACTACTACTATTATACTGTTATAATAATAAAGTGTGTACTGCAAGTCCAGCCAAATCAGTTTCGTTTCAATCACTAATTTTAACAAGCTCAAATTCGAAGCTCATATTTTGTGTTGCATTACCATATCTACTGGATCATAAGAAATGGCTTCAGCAAGAGTTGAAGGAACCAAATGCGATGGTTGAATGTACGAGATGTATGAAATGGTGCTGTTACGAGTGTGTAAACGTTTCCGATAATGTTGTTGCTAACGAAACTTGGATGTGTCCATCTTGCAAAGAAGCGATAAGGGTACTACAGCCTGGCCCCTCTCATAAATTAACAGGAAGTAACAAGGGTAGTTCTCTTTCTAGAAGCAATAAAAAGTCGTCTGTTGTCAGCAGCAGAGCCAAAATAAGAATAAAGTTAATTGAAGAAGAGAGAGAATTACTAAGAAAAGAAAGGGAATTAACGAAAGAAGCAAGACTATTACTAGAAGAAGAATCAGATGATAGTCAAGAAATTGATGACGAAGAAATAAAACATTGCGATCCGTTAACTAATAAAATGCTCTCATTGCAGATTGATGAATGCTTGGACCAAAAATATGGTAATCAAGAACATACGTCTAATGTTGGCATGTCTATTCACAATGTATCAAATGCAGCTAAACAAGCTACCAGATCTTCACGAATAAATGATCAGTTACTTTTTAATGATACATTCAATTATAACACATTGACTCCGCAACAATATGCCGCCAGAAAAACTACTCCAAATGAGCTCCCAATCTTCAACGGTAATCCTTCTGATTGGCCTTTATTCATAAGTTGTTATAAAAGATCGACAATAACTTGTGGTTTTGATAATAATGAAAACTTACTCAGACTACAGAAAAGCATCAGAGGATCTGCAAGGACAGCTGTTGCCAGTTTTCTTATACAACCTGAATGCGTACCTCAGATAATATCTACGTTGAAGATTCTTTATGGTAGACCGGAGCAAATCATATAAACACATATTAATGCGATTCGACGTCAACCACCACCAAGAATGGAAAAACTTGAGACACTGGTTGAATATTCTTTAGCAGTAAAAAACCTATGCGTTTCCTTAGAAGCAGCTATATTGAACGATTACTTGAACAACCCAATATTAATGCATGAACTGATAGAAAAGCTTCCATCGCAGATGAAAGTAAATTGGGCCTTGCACCGCAGTTCTTTGAGAAATTTTAAGGGTCTTACTGAATTCGCTGATTGGATGTACAATACTGCTACAAATATATGCACCGCTTTACCTACCCTTGTTATACCAGATCGAAAGAAACAATTTAATCAAAGTGAACGTACTAATGTTCATAATACTAATAGTGGATCGTATGATAAGGACTTTGGTTGCAAAATATGCAAAGGAAAGTGTATGCAGGTTGCATTATGCAAACAATTCCAAAATTATCCAGTATCAGAAAAATCGAAGGTAATAAAGTCAATGAAATTATGTAGGCTATGCTTGAAAAGACACAGATATCCAGTTAAGTGTAACATAAATCAATGCCAGAGCAAACATCATCCCCTTCTCCATAACAATGTAGATAATATTCCAGAAACTCAAACTCCGCAAGAATCTTCCAGTCCGGAGTCATACCATGTCACAGTGTCTTCAGAAATTACTATGACTCAGGTAACATCCCAATGTATCCGTTTCAGATCATTACCTGTGATTTTAAAGAATGGAAACAATATAGTAAAAACCTTTGCATTCTTAGATGAAGGATCTTCGGTAACCTTGTTGAATGAAGATATAGCCAAGGAGTTGAATTTACAAGGAAACCAAGAAAAATTATGCCTCCGATGAACAGGAGATCAAAAGCGTTTGGAGAATAATTCAAAGAGGGTTTGTTTATCTATTGCAGGAGATTTTAAAGGGTCAAAACAATTTGATTTTCGTCCAGCACGCACAGTTAATGCCTTAAGCCTTCCTCAACAATCACTTAATAGCGAGGATTTTAAGCAGAACTATTTTTATTTGAAAAATTTACCGTTGCATTCCTATAAGAATGCAACTCCACAAATACTTATTGGACTAGATAACTGGGAACTGGCATTACCAATTCGTGTAAAAGAAGGTCATGAAGGACAACCTATAGCTGCAAAATGTAGGTTAGGATGGACAGTTTTTGCTCTACTACCCACAAACTTATCAAACAGCACAGCAGCATTTAATTACCATGTTTGTGATTGCTCTGAAGAAAGAATAAGTAATGAAAAATTACACGATGCTGTGAAAGAGTATTTTTCAGTAGAAAGTTTAGGAGTGCAGCCATCAAATATTTTCTCCAGAGAACAGCAGAGAGCTAAAACCATACAAGAAACTACACTCAGTAAGGATAGGAATAAATATAATATTGGTTTGTTATGGAAATATGATGAAATAAACTTACCTGATAGTAAAGGCATGGCTATAAGAAGATTGGAATGTATAGAGAAGCGTATAAAATACAATCCAGAATTAGCTATTAGGATGAATAAGCAATTAGAAGAGTTTGTCAAAAAAAAATACATAAAGAAACTTTCTGAAAGGGATCTATCCGAACCTTGCCGTAAGGTATGGTATCTACCCATCTTTCCAGTTTTCAATCCGAATAAACCTGACAAACTAAGGATCGTTTGGGATGCAGCTGCTTCAGTTCAAGGTATATCTCTAAATTCTATGCTAATAAAGGGGGATGATCAACTAGCATCTCTATTAGGTGTTCTTTTACGTTTCCGAGAAAGGAAAATTGGATTTTGTGCTGATATCCAAGAAATGTTTCTTCAAGAAGACCAACAAGCACAACGATTTTTTTTGACAGGTCATGTTGACTTCGAGCATGCTTGATTTCTAGTTCTGCCAATTCGATAAGACTCTTT
Source organism: Lochmaea crataegi (assembly GCA_947563755.1). Taxonomy (NCBI): domain Eukaryota; kingdom Metazoa; phylum Arthropoda; class Insecta; order Coleoptera; family Chrysomelidae; genus Lochmaea; species Lochmaea crataegi. Next base: position 260,346 of record CANOBC010000098.1, on the reverse strand, counting down.
CTAAAAGCGTGAAGTCTTCTAGTTTTGAAATCGAGTAATTCTTCTTTAGCTTGTGCAGATATTGATTCGAATTGTTCACATGCAATCGATTGGGCTTGTTCGGCTGCATGTATTTCCTTATTTTCATGACGAGACTTTTCAAGGGTTTTATTGGCATTTTCGTAATTTGCTAAACATCTAAGGCGTCTCACTAAAAGAGCTCGGGCGGCTTGACTGTCCCGCATGTAGTACCAAAGAGTATCTGCTAACTTTAGATCCTGGTCACTAGCTACACGACTTTCTAACTTCCTAATTTTTTCAAAGGTGTCAGAAACCCTTGACAAATATTTATCTAATCTTCCATTATCACTGTTTGCTAACTGAATTAATCCTCCAGATATTTTAATATAACTATCAGCCAACTCTTTGTGCTTCTCAGTCATCTTATCTGTCCGATGAGTAGCATCTTTCAATTGATTATAATATTCTGTTAAAGAGCACATCAGCTGTTCGAAGAAATCATTAACATCTCTAACAGTGGCATTTAGGTAGTACTGATCAGTGGTAGTACCAACAGATTTGAAAAAACCACCCAATTGTTGAAGTTTTCCTTTAGGACGGGCACAAAGGTCTTGATCATATTCGAGAAAAACTTGCAAATGCTGATCTTCTCTAAATATTGAGTGACTAGCTAAGCGGGTTAGGAATACTTCATGCATTGCAAAGGTTTTTTAAAAGGTGGCTAAATATTCAGCTTCCAATTCCTGTTTCATTTTGGTAAATTCTTCTTTGGTCATGGTACCTTCTCCCTCTCCAAGGCGTTGTAATTTTTCACGAGAGGCATCGAAATTTGGACGGGGTGGTGGAGGAGGTATAATATATCCTGCATATTTAGGCTCTTCTTCATAACGGTCATGGAGCCAAATGAATTCTTCATGTTGCCGTACTACTAAAAATTCAGGTTTTTGAAAGTTTTTCATAGTAGTACGAGTGTGAACAGTAAATTTAACTTTATCTTTTTCACTGAGAGCATCTGAAATATCTACTACTAGAGAACTATCGGTAAGTGGGACATTATTTCCTTCCTCTGGAGATCTATCAGTCATGATTGAAATTGTATTGAGATTTAAAAACACCAATAATACTTTATTATAATCAAACTAATCATTCCAAATGTACTAGTGGATATGTTCAGTGTGGTATGGCCAAAGCAAAAGCAGAGGAGGTAAAAATAAACGACGCAAAAGTCGAAGTAAAGGCAGAAAAGTATTGGAAACAAACGCTGATGTCTTAACAAAAGGACGGCAGACATATTGCTCCTTCCTCAAACAGAGTGTCACCGCTGCCACTGCCTATAAGAACCTGTATAACTTCATAACAAAGAACACCGGATCACAGTGCTTGAGCTGTTTTGAGCTCATAAAAGCATATTTCTCTTTGTTCGACAAAGACACAATCATTATTGACACAGTGAAATGGAAGACCATTGACAAAAGGGTGCTAGACAAACAAACAAAACAACGAAAATGGGTAAAGAAAAGAGTAAAGGTTGGAGTAACGATAAAAACTAATGGCAAAGAGAAAACTAACAAAATGCTTATAGAACTAGCTACAAGTTTCGCATCCTACATCAAAAATAAGGAAAGAGGGAAAAAAGATAGAAGGACCATAGCGTCAGGAAATATGATACTCAGAATGTTCTTATATATAATAGAAGAGTTCCATCTAGAACTATCAAAAAAGGTTGAAGGAGCCACTATATCCATAGGGGGAGAGGAGAAAAAACTCAAAATAATACGCAACAAGGGCCATGCAACATTAAGCCTCATAAGTGGACTATATCTATATACTGGAACTCCACCACACGGATATGGTACCCAAGCCCCGAAGGTTGCCGAAACAGTAAAAAGAGCATATTCTTTCAACAAAAAGAAGGGGAAAAAGCGTCTAAGAATGGAAGGACTTGACAGGAACATAGAAAGAATGCAGTGGGAAAAATGCGATGGGGTTTTCCCGTTCAACGAGATCCATGGTAATCACATACCTTCAGAGGCGAGAAAGATGGAGAATGCATATTTTCAAGCCCTGGAATGCTTATGGGAATGCACAATGCACTGTCAACAACAGCTGGTCTGATCCCTGTCAATCATAGAATGGATAGCAAAAAAATGCGAGTTCTTACTCTACGAGCCAGTGACGACTCCATGTCTTTATACATGAGTGCAAGCCCGGAACTAAACAAAGCATATAAAGAGATGAACAGAAGAAATCTTAGCATGCTAGGCATCAACTTAAGCCCGGACAAACCATTCTTCTTTAGAGAAGGATTAGGAGAGTTTACTTCGTGGTATATGGACAATACTTTCCTTTCCCAATTCGGAACTGAAACAGCAGCGTTGAGACCAAAAGGCTCCAATCCACCAGATGACTTTCACTCTATAGCCCGTGAAACAGCAACATCCGTGAGCACACTAACAAACAACCACATAGGTGCAACAGCAAGGCTTAGGATTGGGTTTGATGGAGCCAGGAGGCTATGGCGTATAGAAATAAAAAGTGCCCCAAGGGAATATATCAGTGAAGAGGTTATAACAATGTCTGATGGAGGTAAAAGAATCTGGCACTGTGCCAATTGCCACCTAGAGGAAATAACCCTAAGAGAAAGAAAAACAAAGAATGCAGTTATTAACATCTAATTTATGGGCGGAATGGCAATCCTAAAAATCCCATAGAAACCTATGTTATGACGGTTATGACCTTTGGAGCCTCATGTTCACCAAGTTGTGCCCAGTATGTGAAGAATACAAATGCCAATAAATACTCATCAGAATATCCAAGAGCAGTGGAATGTATAACAAAAAATCATTACGTAGATGATTTATTGGATTCAGTAAATACCGAAGACGAAGCGATAACAACCGCCAAACAAGTTTATTTTATACATTCCCAAGCAAATTTTGAAATAAGAAACTGGCGATCAAATTCTAGAAAGGTTTCAGAAACTATGAATGCATCTTCAGAAAATCCCGTAGAAATTAACATGAATATTGGAAGTGAGAAAGACATCGAAAAAGTCCTGGGCATGTGGTGGGACTTGAAAACAGACTGTTTCGTTTATTCCCTACGGTTCAATAAAGGAAATAAGCAGATTCTGAATGGTGACAGAAAACCTACAAAGAGAGAAATTTTACGTATTCTTATGTCAGTGTATGATCCATTGGGACTCCTTTCCAGCTTTCTCATTTATATAAAAATTCTTCTTCAAGAAATATGGAGAAGCAATATTAATTGGGATCAACCTATAACCGACGCACAATTCAAAAAATGGCTTATTTGGTTAAAACTACTTCCAAAAATAGAAAAGATATCAATACCTCGATGTTATCTGAAGAATCTAACAAATTGGGATGGAGTCTCTGTACAAATGCATATATTCGTAGATGCTAGTGAACATGCTAGTGCTGTCGTCGCATATCTGAGAATTAAGAATGAAAACATTTTGGAATGTGTTCTGTTGGGAACAAAAACTCATGTGGCGCCAATTAAACTGCAAACTATTCCTCGACTTGAACTCAATGGAGCAGTAATGGGAGCTAGATTCGCAAAAAGTCTTCATGAATACTTGTCAATAAATATTCAACAAACCTTCTACTGGTCTGACTCTTTGATCGTACTAAGTTGGTTACGAACAGATGAACCAAGGAGTTTGAATAAATTCGTTGCATACCGAGTTGCGGAGATACAGGAAAATACTATGATTGCTAATTGGCGATATGTACCATCCAAATTAAATATAGCAGATGAAGCTACAAAATGGAGTAATCAACCTTCCATGCAAAACTCAGATAAATGGTTCAGAGGTCCAGATTTCTTATATGAAGACGAAGAATTTTGGCCAAAAGATTCAACTCTACCTAGACATGAGGAGGAAATTCTAACGGAACATGAAATCGTAACTATAATAGACATGAAAAACACAAACCTTATGGAAAAGTGGTCCCGGTTAAATTGGCCCAAACTTTGGGAATGAACAGATCTTGATGAGTAGAAAAAAAGTCTCCACGGCACCAAATTCCGGGGATGCCGCGTTTTCGAGATATCCGCGTCTGAAAAGTGAAAATTGAGCTCCGAGATATAGGTTATCTCTGTAGGTTATTACAGTAAACCTTAGTATGGCGACCCGGTAACGTTAAAGTTCGGTGTAGAATATTGGTGGAAATGTCTACGAAAGCACGGAAGACAATATAAGACAAACTCTCGCCCAGGTGCGCCCAAATTGATGGGAAATAGGGTGGAATTCACATCACCCACTAAGGAAAAAAGGTCTGTTTGCATCAATGGAACGAATGAACTCCTGATTTTATCATTTTCCATGCATGCAAGGTGCTCTCTGAAACATTTAGATGAGGTTGATTTTTGTACAAAATATGCGCGAAAAATTCCACCAGACTGCGAAGACAATATAAACAAAGTCTCCCTCCAAGGGCGTCCACATTCACTTGGTTCTCCCAATATCTGGAAACAAAGCGATAACAGGCCCTCTGTGTTCGTCCTTTGCAATCAAATCTTTGTTTACATCAGACAGAATCGCTTTGTTTATATTAGGAAGATTTTTGCAAGTTCAAGTTCAATTTCCTGTGACGCTTTGTGACACCTTGTCAATTTATCAACTTTGTGATTGATCTGTTCCTTACTCATTATAGATAATTGACGTTCGATCCCCTGAAGTAAGTATTTTTCGCATCCAATATTGAAGTCCAAGTCTTAAATAACCTTCTTATTGGGTCGTTCATGAATCCTAGGAAGTATGGCAGCTCGCAACAGACTAAATTGCTATGTGTGTAACGCCCGTTTCCAGCCACGTGTGATGGTACTTATCTATGGAGAAGCCCACGCTCAAAAACGTGAAATTGCGGTTACCCGGCGCAATTATCTCAATCATCCTGGCCTCGAAATAGATGCAAATGCTCGTATTTGTTTTAACTGCAACCAAAGCATAAATAGGGAACTTCGAGATCTAGAAGCGGACCCCACCTGCATAAGATTGAATGTGTTGAAGCAGACGCGGAACCGATATTGCCTGTTTTGCGGAGAGCAAAGGAATACAAGTCGTTTATCACGCAACTGTCGAGTCAAAATATTCATTCTGCAGAATATCTATGCTCCTCCGTCTGTTCGATCATGTCCTCATCATTTGGATCAAAACGGGTTCGTTCAAAGATTACTTCTTGACGGTTTGGAATTTGTGAATAGACCATACCGTTTGCCTGGCCCAGAACTGAACAACCTGTTGCAAGTAATGCGCCGTGAGGCAAGACCAGATGAGCCAAACTTCAACGACGAGAATTCCTTCACAGATGATGAATTTCGATGTGTAACCTCCATAAGTAAAGCTCAATTTGATGATATGTACAGATATTGTGAAGGTAATAACGAAAATGAGAATCACGGTCGACGGGTACATAGAAAAGACTTATTGACGTTCTTGTGCAAGCTTCGACAGGGTCTGTCCGATAAATTCCTGAAACTGATTTTTAAATACTCGAGTCGACAAGCTGTTTCTCTAGCGATTTCCACAGTTCGAAGATGCTTGATGGTCCAATTTGTGCCAGAAAACATAGGCCTAAATGCTATTAATAGACAGCAATACATTGAACAGCACGTGACGGAATTCGCGAATCGATTGTACAATCAAAACCCAGAATTGCCAGTTGCCATTGCATATCTCGATGCAACATATTCATATATCCCCAAAAGTAGTAATTTTCGTGCTCTGAGACAGTCTTACTCTCTCCATAAAGGAAGACATTTAGTGAAACCCGCTCTTATAGTGGCGCCAGATGGGTATATCTTAGATATACAGGGTCCCTACTTTTCTGATTCCGCGAACAACGACGCAGCGATTTTACAAAATGAGTATGAAAACAATATTAATGGTATCCGAGAGTGGTTTGAAAACGGTGATATTTTCATTTTCGATCGTGGCTATAGAGACGTCCTCCCGTACCTCGAGAATTTGGGCATTCGTTGTAAAATGCCTGCACTCCTTCCACGGGGACAACGGCAACTAGACACAGAAGAAGCTAATGACTGCCGACTTATTACTAAGACAAGATGGCTAGTGGAGGCCCGCAATGGGCATATTAAGTCCATGTTCAAGTTTTTCAACGACATCATTCCGATGGATCACGCATCCCATTTAGGAGATTTTTACCGGATTGCGGGCGCCATCATTAACAGATATAAGGACCGAATACAAATGCAGGAGGCAGATGGGGAGTTGGCTGAAACAATGCTACGCAGAGCGCGAGAGCCAAACGTTGTTCAAACTAGGGTCGAAAATGATCATTTGGAGCGCCGCAATGGAGGATGGGTTCGCTTGAATGAAAATCATGCGCCCAATTTTCCTAGATTAGATATTGATTACCTTAAAGAGATTACCATGGGGATCTACCAAATCAATTTATCTCCATCTTATATTCACAACAAGCTACAGAGAGAAGGGACTGAAACTTTCGAATTTGATGAACGCTTTGATGAACCTGGACTGATGCGAGTTCGTCTTTACTCTCGTTTTCGGAATGCAGCAAAATACCAGTTGTTTATTGCATTTAGGGCAGACGATGATCCAGATGAAAGGGCAGCGGAGCATGAACCGCTCATTTTTGGATATTATTGTACCTGTAAAAGTGGAGCGAGAACATTGGGGAGCTGTGCGCATGTTGCGAGTGTGTTATGGTTTCTGGGACATGTACGGCACCAACCTCATACCAGATACCCGACTACGGCTTTACTTGATAATGTTGTTGATGCAGCACACAGACCACGACAAAGACACGTGCAAGAAATCCAGCGGTTAGAAGAAGAGTAGGGTCTTTGAGAATGTCAATCAATTTATTTTTAATTTAATTGTCATAATAAATACTTTGTTGATGGGTTCAAGTTTCTTCCTTTAGACCTGCAATAATCACGCCTTCTTTTGGTTCACTTGCACGTTATAGAGTGTTTGCCCCAGTCCTTCCGTTCAAAAACTTCAAGGTAGAGAGAAAGTCGCACATGCGCCCCAGAAACCCCTTCTTTGCACACTCCTCATGGACTCCAAAGATGCGCTCGGTCAACGCAATCAAATCTGTGCCTCAGAAAATCCATGACAATTGGTAATGTCCACATAAACTAGAGTTAGTGTAGGCCTTATTTGCTGGGGCCCACGCCCATTTTTTGGCACCCCTGTCAAGTCGCGTGATTCCAAATATTTCGGAGATCACCTTGCACGCATGGAAAGTCATCAGATCAGTAGTTCATTCATTCTATGGATGCGAACAGACCTTTTTTCCTTAGTGGGTGATGTGAATTCCACCCTATTTCCCATCAATTTGGGCGCACCTGGGCGAGAGTTTGTCTTATATTGTCTTCCGTGCTTTCGTAGACATTTCCACCAATATTCTACACCGAACTTTAACGTTACCGGGTCGCCATACTAAGGTTTACTGTAATAACCTACAGAGATAACCTATATCTCGGAGCTCAATTTTCACTTTTCAGACGCGGATATCTCGAAAACGCGGCATCCCCGGAATTTGGTGCCGTGGAGACTTTTTTTCTACTCATCAAGATCTGTTCATTCCCAAAGTTTGGGCCAATTTAACCGGGACCACTTTTCCATAAGGTTTGTGCGGGGTTCTTTACAAAACTTTTATTCATGCTAGCGTATATTTATAGATTTATAAATATATTACGTGCTAAATTGACAAAAAAAGAGAAACCCCAAGGAATTTTAACGTCTGATGAATTGTTGAAATCTAGAAGCGCTCTGATTCGGATGGTTCAATCGGAATATTATACCGAAGAAATTAAGCGACTCCAACCAAAAAATAGGCAGTTTCACCCTCTTCATCCGTTTGTGGACAAATCTAGCAGTTTGTATAAATTATCTCCCTATTTAGATGAAGAAGGATTACTTCGTGTTCGTGGTAGAATTGATGCAGCAAATCTCAGAACTAACGATACAAAAAGACCGATCATTTTACCTCGTGAAAGTCATCTTACTACTCTAATTGTGGAATATTTCCATCACATATTTCTCCATCAAAATCATGAAACAGTAGTTAATGAGATAAGACAAAAATATTACATAGCTCAATTACGTCGAGTTCTGTATAAGGTAAGAAAAAATTGTCAGACATGTAAAATAAAATTTGCCACTCCTACAGAGCCCGAAATGTCACCGCTACCCGATTGTCGTCTTGCTACATTTACACCTCCATTTACTTATACTGGCGTTGATTACTTTGGGCCAATTAATGTTGTGGTAGGAAAAAGAATAGAGAAAAGATAGGGAGCACTCTTTACTTGTCTCACAACAAGGGCAGTACATCTAGAGGTAGCCCATAAATTAGATGTTAATAACTGCATTCTTTGTTTTTCGAATTTTATTAACAGAAGAGGAAGGCCACTATCTGTATATTGTGATCGAGGAACAAATTTTATCGCCACCGAACGTGTTTTACGTGAAGAATTGAAGAAAGTTGATACTAGTTTGATCGCTAAATCTTTTATTAGTCCTGAAATATCATTTCACTTTAACCCGCCTTTATCTCCTCATATGGGTGGTGCCTGGGAGCTTCTTGTTGAGGCTGTAAAAATTTCACTGTATTCAGCATTACCTTCTAGAACACCTTCCGACCCCGTACTGCAGAGCTGCCTCATTGCGGCAGAAAATATAGTTAATTCGAGACCACTTACTTATCTTCCCTTGGATACTGATGATTCAGCAGCACTAACGCCCAATCATTTCCCGATTGGGACTTCTGACGGCAATAAACCGATTGGACAACTGAACGATGATGATAAGATACTAAAGCTCAATTATCTATACAAAGAACAATTCGCAAATAAATGTTGGCGAAGGTTTGTATCAGAATACATTCCAAAACTATTGTTGCGAAGTAAATGGCATAAGCATAAGCCTCCTATAAAAATGGGAGACATCGTGATCATCTGTGATAAAGAATTTCCGCGCTGCAATTGGCCAAAAGGCAGAGTAGTGGAAGTGAAAAAGGGTCCAGATGGTCAGGTCAGAAGAGCAAAAGTTCAAACTGTTACAGGTATATACGAAAGGCCTGTTGTTAAACTCGCCGTGCTACCTGGCGAAGGAAAACGAGTAGAAGATGGTACAGCGTCTTCAGTTTAAAAGACCTGTACCGGGCGGGAGTGTGAAGAATAGTATCTACGTAACTAAATGTTTTAAATACAAATGTTAATTTATTGTTTTATATTATTTCATAATGTAGATATAGTACGCTAATTTATATTGTTAGACTTTAAGTTGTCTCTATCGAAGAAGTGCAAATACTAAGTCCTAACTAAGATTTGACAGGATGTCAGAAAAATTCATGATTGGAAAGATTGAAACGATAGAGGCAACCGTAAGTAATATTTTATTGGAATTTTATATAATTAGTTATATTATTGTATGTATTTTAGGAATTTGAGTACATCACTACTACTACTACTACTACTATTATACTGTTATAATAATAAAGTGTGTACTGCAAGTCCAGCCAAATCAGTTTCGTTTCAATCACTAATTTTAACAGGTGTATTTTCATTTCTAATTCGAGGTACAATAATTGATTTTTTTGCATTTTCTCCGACTTTAGCTACAATATCCCTAGATTTTGCGGTTGTGTGTATATTGATAAACCGGTAGTCTTTAGCAAGTCGCGTGTGCGCTGCATATGATGTGTCAAGAAATACTCGCAGATACCCGATGGTAATTTTTTATTCGTTTCTCAACGTTGGCGGCATCAACACTTTTGTTGTCAATGCAACAAACAAATCCACCTGGAATATTCGAAGAAAGAAGTTTTTACAGACTTTGGCATTTCAACTAATTGAAGGTTATCTTCAACGTCGTATTACTGAGAATATACCAAATATTATGGAGCAACAAATTAGGCGACTCTTGGGAATAGAAGCACCTCCTCCTCCCCCGCTAGAGGACACGGAACGCGGACGCTGCGCCTTTTGTGACAGGAAGAAAAATAGACCAACACTATTTTCTTGTGTAAATTGTAAAAAATTTGTCTGCTTTGAACATTCATTACATGTTTATCGTGACTGTTCTATTAATGAAGACGAAAGCGAATAACATTATGACACAATAGTTAGTCCTGTTTTGTTTACTAAAATGGTTTATTTAGAATCTTCTTTTACTTTATATGAGTTTATTATTGCTAATAAAGTTATTTGTGACCTTTTTTTTGTTTAAAAAGTGTCTTTTTTTATTGCGGATTCAGAGTCCGCGTGCGACCTTTCATGCTCTAGAAGTAAGCGCGACCTCCGAAAGGTTGAGATTAAAATTTTTCAGGTATAGTATTCTTTGTTATGTTATTCCAGAGTATTAGTTATTTATATTGTTTTATATTTTATAAGTAATAAAAATAAATGTTTTGAATAATCTATAGACTACTATGGATACAGGAAAGAAAATAAAATTGAAATTTTTTTCAAGAAAACTGATTTTTATTTTTTTTCTCACCCTTGGAACGTTTGTCAGTGATTTTGGAAGACGACATGCTAAAGACTACCGGTTTATCAATCTATTTCTATTTTTTTTTCAACAGACATCGATATATGTACCTAGTAACCCATACCATTTTTTTGGAGTCACTCTAGTATGGTAGAACAAATTAACAATACGTCATTAATTGCCTGAAATTATTTTTTTCTGTAGTCCCTTGCTCTAGTTACGTTTGTTCGTAATTTTCGCTCAGAATAAAGCACAGAAAAGTTATTATTTCATATGCAAAATATCATAACATATCGTTACCTTATTTCTAATAGGGCGTATCCCACAAAAATCCAGAATTGAGAATTTTGTGTATAATGAACCATAGGGATCAGCTACATCTAAATTTAAAATGTCGTAAACCCAATACAACGTTAAATATGTCTTAATGCCGCCTTCTAATACGTCGTATGAAAATCACGTGATTCCTTTATTTCTAATATGACCTATCTATCACTTCTTTATAGATGATGACACAGTTCATGTCGTGCGTGGAGTTCGCAATACAAGTTTTCCGTTTTCTTCTTTTGTTCATTGCAATTTAGTCGAGGGTAAGTATGTAAAATATTCATTGATATATAATGCTCATTGTTATTGATAGATATTTTTGAACATATTAGCGAAATGGACTTAAAACTTGCTCGAAAATGCGTTGTTTGATACGGCCTATTGTGATAATAACCATGTAATGTGGCATACGACATATTCACAGATGCTCCCAGTAACATTGTCAATGAATTATTTGATATTTGTGTTGATCGATTGTTGTGGGATATGACATATTCTTCAAAGGTTTTCATTGTTTCAGATGTCAGGAAGAGCAGCAAAAATTGTTGCTCTAGCACTTGCAACAAATAATGATGGTTTGAACATAAATAATATGGAAATTATGTACCTTATGAAGTAGCAGTATTAGGCGACAACACTAATTATTATATAATGCCTCAAGATAACTCAAATCTAATTGCTGAAAATTCATCAATAATCGAAAAAACGCAAAATGAAATAAATAATGAAAATCAGTCAGAGCTTGCACTAACCGAGTCTGTCCATGATGATTTAGCCTTTGAGCGAATTAATTACTCTAAAAACCTCAGCTATTTTCCGATTGAAGTAAATAATGACTTGTCAAAAATGTATGAAGATATAGAAAATTACCCTCATTGTATTCAGCTAGAGACAGATTCCATTCAAGATGACAATGAAGTGGATACCACACAGAATATTATACTACCCACTTGTTTGGTTAAAGCAATGAACAATTCGAACGAAGTTACTGACTATACTGCCCTGTTAAGCATAGAATTCGTATCTACATTTTTGCACATTTTCAGCTTAGGGCGTTTACAACTTGAAAATAATAAACCACATCACTCTGTTAAAACTCCCAGTCGTATATGTTATTCTCAATAGCTATTAAATGTCTTCAATGTTTAGTCGTTGATTAGATGTTTAGTCGTTAGTTGATTTGTCATATCTGACAATATTAGAAGTATATGACGTAACTACACGGAACACCAAGCAGTTACGACAAATTTACCTAACAATGTGTTGCTTACAAATTTCATTAACAGTAAGAACCTTACGCTAACCTCACATTTTAGTGTTTTGTGTGTTAGTTTGTTGTCACATGGTGAGTTTGTTGAGCTAGTAAATAGTTATTTCCTGTAAAAAAACGAAGTTCATAGAGCAAGACCGTCTTGTCTTCTGCAGTACATTTTGGTAGTAAGTCTTATTATTTGCAATGTTAGTAAACAATGGTGCATGTTTGTTAGGCATAATAATTGATAGTACGGAATATAAATGTCGTTATTGTTTTGTAGGTTAGGTACTTACAACAGGTTGAAATGGATCCAAATAGTAGATCGTTCAAAATTTTATTAGCGCTAAATAAAAGACAGCAGGAGAAAGTAAAGGGAAAAAACGTGAGATGGTGAAGTTGAGAAAGAGCACAGTCCTAAGAGATAATGATCCTGATTTCATTCCTATGGATGATTCAATTTCTGAAACCGAAGCTTCTGAATTCAGCGGCAATCGTTCGGATGTCAATAATTTTACAAATCAAGAAGAACCCAAACCAAAAATTATTGTTCTATCTGATATTATAGTGAGAACTTCAAATAATGATGAAGAAATGCATAACGTAGGACTTGGTAGTACGAACTTTATAAGATTTGTCACTGAAATATTGCAAAATATTATAAACAATGCTGTAGATGAATCCGAACAGAAGATGTTTACTAAAATGGGAGATATTCGCAAACGAAAGAAAATTGATGTCAGCCCATCTCAGAGAAAAAAAATTAAAATAAGTGCCAAGAGAGAAAAGCATACCGTAAAGCAGGCCTGTAATGAAACAACTTGTAGACGAGAGTGTTCTAAGAGAAGATATTACTAGTACGTTCTATGCATTTTTATTATCGATTCGAGATGCCAGACATGTTATTTTGTGGTTGGATAACTGCTCCTCCCAAAATAAAAACTGGACACTATTCACTTTCTCATGGGGGCTGATTCCTTTCATCACCAGGTCGAACGGTGTCTCAAACGAAAAGGCAAAGTCTATGATTTCAAAGATTTTAGTGACTCAGTAAAAGATGCTTCCAATAATGTCTAAGTCATTAGTATGGAAATAGGTGACTTTTATGATTGGCAAAATGGTACATCGCAATACAAACTCAGTAAAATCACTCCTCGTCCCTACCTTAATGAGATGGTAGAAGTTGTTTTTTCAAGAGGACAACACAAACTGGTGTACAAGACAGATTTCGACACTGTGGAAGAAAGGGAACTGAATTTTCTAAATGCTCGAATGGCTAAGCAAGGTGTGCCAAAACCGTCTCCAAAACACATCCCAAGAGGAATCACCGCAGAAAGAAGAGATCTCATATTATCCAAAATCTGTGGTACAATGCCAATAAATAGAAAGACATTTTGGGAGGATATTCCTATTTCAACAGAAATTCGAGATTTAGATGATTGAAATCAATGGTAGCTTTTGGGCTGAGATAATAAATACATGCTAGGTTTTGTAATACTTCTATAAATACTTATTTGTTTTGAAACACTTCAATACTTCTTCGTTTTGTTATACAAAAATTCGTTTTTTTATTCAATAAAGTTACTAACAACTACTCACATTTGCTGTAGATACGCTTTATTGTTGCTTAGCAAAACCAGTATAATGTGCAAAATGTCGTGATTCTCTGGCATTTCAAGTCCCGGGCGACCTATTACCTCAAATTACAAGTTATTATTAAAAATCTTTTACGAATTTAAACTATACTATCTTTCCAACTAAGTTTCGATGGAAATACGCCGTTCCTTTGTAACAAATGCTCCTTTTATGAAAAAGAATAGGCCAAACGTCATTACCGTCACTTGTCCCTATCCACTAAATTCGTTGTTATTTTCCGCAATATCAAACAATAAACATTTTTCAGGCAGGTTTTTTGCTTCCTTATACTCGTAAATAGTATGAAGACTGTATTAAATGTCGAAATTTGTTATTATCCTACGATAATGATTTGCTATTAAATATTGAAAGTGTGTCCAGACTTTTGCACGTCATTACCGTCCCGTCTTCTGCTAAATTGATTTTCGGCCACCAGACGGCGCCCCGCCTTAATTTAAAACGTTTTTAAGATGCGCATCAGCCTTCTTTAGTTGATCTCTGGCAGTCGAAGTGTATGTGTGTTACATTTGTGCAGTGTGCATCTAGGAAAGGTAAGAAAATTGGGATTTTTTACATTTTGGTGTAATTAACATCCCTATTCCTAAAGGAAAGCTTAGAATTGGTAAACCGCTTTACCAACCTTTATAAGATGTTAAAAATAGTCCAAATTACTCTGGTGAATCTTATAAATGCCAGAACGTAACCTTATTTTAATTTGCGCGAAATAACAACTTGATAAGTCATTACCGTCTCCGTCACTACCGTCTCTTTTTGAAGATCTTTCTGCCTGGGGACGGTGATGATTTTAAAGGGACGGCAATGATTCTAAAGAGACGGTAATGATTGGGATAGTGTAATGATTGCACCATAATTTTCTATAAATTTTTAGGGTATAAGAAAAGAAAGAAAAAGGGAGTTTACTAAGAAACAAAAATACGAGTTAAAGAAAAAAGTCCAAAGAGAAAACTACCACAAAAAAAGTAGAAGGAAAACAGAGAAAATCAAAGGAAGAATTCTTCCAAGAAAATAGTGATAAAAATGAGGTTCTACGATCGGAATTGCCAAAGGAAAATACTTTAAGAAGAAAAGTAGGGCTGTATACTGATAAGGATTGCGCAAAAAAGGTAGAAACCCAAGACGGAATATCAAAGCAAGGACCCTCCCAAGAAAATAGTAATAGTTGTGAGGCTCTACAATCGATTTTGCCAAAGAAAAATACTTTTAAAATAAAAGTAGCGCCATATACTGCTCAAGAAAGCCAATCTACTAGCGCCACCACACAGGCTGATAAGAATTGCGCAAAAAAAGTAAAAGCAAAAAATAAAAAGGCCAAGGTAAATAATGAAGAGCAGCAGAAAAAAGCACGAGAAAAAAAGAGGGGGCAGAGGGAAAAAAGGAGACAAAATATTTATAGAAGAGTATACAAAATATACACAGAGAGAGAAAGAACGAAATAGAAAAAGGAAAGAAGAAGGAAAAACAACACCTATAATACAAAAGAATAAACGGGAACAGAAACGACAACGAAAAAATGGGCAGAAAATTCGAAGGCATACAGATTGAAGAAAAAACAAGAAAGGAAGTTAGAAAAATTTATGGAGGAACAAACCTCAAGCCCCTCAACATCTCATCTGCCGGAAGTAGATAATAATATGAGAAAAAGGAACTCGACTAAGCCTTACAGGAAATATAAAAAGACGATTTTGGACTTACGAAAATCTTTGAAAAATTCTAGACAATGTGCTGAGCGTTGCAAAAAACGGTATAATACGTTATCGAAGAAAAATTGTGAACAATCAGGTTCCCCTACACCTAATACTAAGGTAAAAACCATTCTACGACAACCAACTAATGAAGTAAAAAAGAAATTACTCCTTAGTGAATGTTTGGTAAAAGAAATCAAGAGAAATGCGAAATATTCCAATGAAGTGGAAAAAAATATATTAGGGGCTTGTATCTCATCTCCTATGTATAAAAAATATCGTGTTCAATCTGAAGCAGCGTCTGTTGTGTCTCGTCACATTTTTAAAAAACATATTAAATCTCAAATTACCCATGTTAAAAAAAGGCAGCTCCGAACCCAACAAATGATGAGTGTGAGACGACAAATTGAGAACATTTTTCTTAAAGATGAAAATACCATCCCAGCACCCGGAAAACTCGACACAATTACCAAGAGAAAAATTACCAAACAAAAGAGGTACCTTACTTCAACACTAAAAATACTATACAAAAAGTATGTCGATCAGTTTAAGTCAAAAATATCTTTCAGCACCTTCTGTAGATTGCGTCCATTTTATGTTCTAAAACCAAGAGTGTCTAACAGAGATACATGCTTGTGTGTCAAACATGAAAACGTTAAATTTATTTTGCAAAAGCTACATTACTTTAAGATTGTAAGGAGTAAAATACCCATTGAAGTTATCAGAGAATTAGTTTGCGATTCCAAGGACAAACATTGCATGTATCGCGAATGTCAATTATGTAAGAACAAAAAATGCCATTCAGCTAACGAAGAACTGTCGACTCGACTTACTTTTTATTATGAGTGGAAAAGTAAGGTGGAAGAAAGAAAAGATAAAAATGGTAAAGAAATAAAAGTGAGAATAACAGCCAAGGAAATAATTTCTTGTTCGGTTGAGGATTTAGTTGACAAAATTAATGACTTACTGCCCAAATTTTTAATTCATGATTATAATATTCATCATCAGTTTCTAAAAACTAAACAATTGCGCCAAATTATGCCATCAACTTCAGCAATCATCAACATCGATTTTTCGGAGAATTATGGATGCAAATATTCAAACGAAATACAGAGCGTACACTTTGGAGCATCAAAACCCCAACTCAGTCTGCACACTGGTGTCATTTATTTTAAAATTGGCGAAGAATTGCACCATCCTTTGCCTATGTTTCGGACCAACTCTGCCACGAACCATACGCAGTTTGGGCCCATTTACAACCAGCTCTGTTCTTAGCTACAAATTTGATCTCTGGACTAGATACCATCCATTTTATTAGTGACGGTCCTACCTCTCAATACCGGAATAAAATAAATTTCTTTCTTATTACCTATTTTGGAAAAATGCGTGGCTTTAAGAAAATAACATGGAATTTCTCAGAGTCAGGGTATGGGAAAAGTTCTGCAGATGGAGTCGGAGGATCTTTAAAGAAGATGGCTGATTTGGCAGTTTCTCATGGCAACGACATAATGTGTGCAAAAGACTTTTTTAATGTTCTTCATACGACAAATCCACAATCAAAAACAAAAGTTTTTTGATAGAAGAGAATGAATTTGGAAAATTCCGAGATGTAGCTCCATTATCATTAAAGTCTATAAACAATGCAAATGCATCAAGTGTTATGGAAATCTGACAATCCCCATAAGCTTAAATTTAAATACCTCAGTTGTATTTGTGAAGATTGTTCTCATTATGAACTATGTGAAGTAGCGTACCCTAAAGATGATAACGATGACAAGATTTTAGATAAAAGTTACGAAATCGAAGATGAAATAATACATAATGTATCTGATGATTCTGCACTTTCAAAAGTGAGTCACAAACTAAGTAGCAATGTTACTTTTTGATATAAAACTCGCAGTATGTGTTCCGAATATTTATGCTTTCTTCATTTTTGTTGTCTTTTACAGGAAAGTGGTCAAGCTTGCAGTAAGACTCTAGGAGAAATAAAATGTGGTGATTGGGTGGCGGTGCTTTATGATACAAACTGGAATCCGGGGATAGTAGAAGAGACTATTAAAGATAATTTAAAAATATCCTTCATGGCTCGAGCTGGACAAAATTTCTTTTTGCCAGAAAAGTCTGATATACAAGTTGTGCCTTCCAATGAAATTTTATGCATTTTAGAAAATCCGCCAAAACCAATTTCTGGGAGACATTTCAGTATTATGGAAAAAGCACGCATTGATGATTTATTAAATACGTTACCTTGGTTAAGACCATGGAGCTAGTATCGGGAGGAGTCGCTACGCATGTCATAAAAGTGGTATCGGTTTCGCCTTTTTACTACCACTTCTTTATCAACTTGATACTAGTATTGTTTTGTGGTTGTGAATTGTTTATTTTTTGGATTTTCTTATTGTTAGCAGTTGTTAGTGTCGTTTTCCCTATTTTAATCATTGAACAATAATGGTTTCTTGTGCTTTACGAAGTTGTACAAGTAGAGACAGTGTAAATACGAAAAAATCATCAGGAACAACATATCATAGGTTAGTAAACAATCGAAACAGGACTGTACTGAAATATATTTCTTTGCGCTTCAATAAGTTTTCTTTAACTTCATATTATATTTAATGTTTGTAGATTTCCTAGAACTCCATCAATAAGAGATATGTGGTTGAAATTTGTGAAAAGAGGTTCTTGGCAACCAACAAAATACAGTGTATTATGTTCAAAGCATTTTGCTGAAGAAAATTTTGACCGAACCTCCTCCTGCTTGATCCGTTTAAGAAAAGATGCCATTCCAACAATCGGAGTTATTGAGGTATGTTGTTATTTTAAGCATCTATAACATTCAAATGGATTTTTTGATTGTTGAGGTATTTATTTTGAGAACATGGAAGCACTTTAATTATACTATTTAATATAAGTGTAATCTTGATATTTCTTATAGTTAGTACAAAACATTTTTCAATCCTCAAGGATTATATTATCTCAGTTATCAATTCATTTAATTAAATTTTTCAACAGAGTTTCTCAAAAAGTTTATTTATTTACAGATTGAAACACCCTCTGATGGGCATTCAACTCCAAAATATTTCCATGGATTATTGTTAGAATCCAGTCAGGCACCCTCAACTTCGAGTGGAATTAAGCAATCTGGAAAAATGGCAGTTGATGTAACAGTGACACCAAGGAAACAGAGGATATTAAAAAAATTGGATCGTGCCTTGAGTTTGAGCTCAGATAGGAGAAGGCGACTATCTTTATTACAGCGGCGGTTTGCTCGCCGTGAAAAGAAAATTGCCACAATGAAAAACATAATCAAAGATTTATCAAATAAGAGATTGGTTCAAGAAGAAGCAATTGATGTGATTTCCAAATTAGGAGGACCTCAAGAATTGTTTCTTCGACAATATAGGAAAAATCAAAAGAAACCATTACCACAAAAATATTCCGAAAATCTCAAAACATTTGCACTAACCTTACATTACTACTCCCCTTCTGCATATAACTATGTAAGAAAAACTTTTAATACTTGCCTACCACATACCAGAACCCTTAGCAGATGGTATCAGAATGTCAATGGGGAACCTGGGTTTACTAGTGAAGCATTCGAAGTTTTACAGGTATTGGCTGAATCTAAAGATAGCAAAATATTTTGCTCCTTAATCATAGACGAAATGTCTATACGGCAACAGGAAGAATGGTGTCCAAAACAGAACAAATGTTATGGGTATGTAAATATGGGAACTGGTTCGAATGAAAACAGTCTAGCTAAAGATGCTCTTGTTTTTTTATTAAATGCAGTAAATGGGTCATGGAAAATACCTGTGGCATACTTTCTTGTTAATGGGCTGACAGGGGAGCAGAAAAAAGGATTAGTGGCTAAACGCCTAGGCTGTAATTTAGATCATCATAATTTACAGACCACTTTCAAGCATCCAGCTACAAATGAGGATATAATGGTATTTCTAGATCTTTGCCACATGGTCAAGTTAGTCAGAAATACTCTAGGTGAAAAAGGATCACTTGTAGATGATGAAGGAAAATTCATTGAATGGAAATATTTCAAAAATCTTCATAAAATACAAGAAGAAGAATCATTCCATTTAGCAAATAAACTGTCTAAACAACACATTTTGTTTTATAAACAAAAAATGAAAGTACGTTTAGCAACACAGTTGTTTAGTGAAAGTGTGGCCACAGCCATGGACTTTTTTGAAGATAATTTGAAATTGAATGATTTTAAAGGAGTTAAAGCCACCACAAAATTTATAAAAATCATAAACACCCTTTTTGATGTTTTAAATTCAAGAAACTTGTCTCAATTTGGATTCAAAAAACCTCTTTCTTCAGAGAATTACGATCAAGTAGCAACATTCCTAAATGACACTGATTATTATCTGTCAAATTTAAAAACAAGTGTTGATGGTATGTCAATACTGGACACAGATCGACATACTGGGTTTTTGGGACTAAAAATATGTATAAATAGTTTGAAGATACTGTATACAAAATTGGTGTGCAGTGGGAAATTGAAGTTTTTACCGCTGTATAAAGTGTCCCAAGACCACATTGAACTTTTTTTCTCATCAATTCGGTCTCATGGAGGACACAATAACAATCCTACACCAAGGCAGTTTCAATCAGCTTACAAAAAATTGCTTGTTCATGTAGAATTGAAAGAAAGTTTTAGAGGAAATTGTATTCCTCTAGAAAATTTAAATATTTTGAAGTGCAATTCTGTACAACAAATAAATACAACTTCCAGGGCAAGCAGAATGTTGACATCAGAAGACACATATGATTATGCAGAGTTTGATCATGATTATCTGCCTGACCAATTTACTGAATTTACTACAAATATTATTGTGTATGTTGCTGGATATGTTGTATACACTTTAAAGAAAAAGATTATTTGTGAGACCTGCTCAGATGCTCTCATAGGTGATCATTGTAACAACATATCCATATATTCATTTGTAGATAAAAAAAATAAAAAATGCCTTCAAAAGCCATCGACAGATGTAATAGATATATGTTTTAAAACGGAGAAAATAATAAAATATCTTTCGTACCAAGTTAATAAGATGTCTTTAGATGAATTGACAAACACTGTTTTAAAACAATTCATAAATAAAAATGATATATTTTTTTCTTTGAAAAATCATTCATATGATCAATTTCCATTGGATAACCACAGGGTTTTATTAATTAAAAGTGTAGCAAATAGGTATGCAAGTGTTAGAATGTACTATTTGAGTAAAAGAACAATAGACAAATCTACAAGTATTAGACATCGAAGTAACAAAATTGTATTGTTTAAGGGCCAGTAAATTTGTATAGTCTCCTATCTTGAACATTTGAATATTTGTATGACATTGTGACATCTCAAATAAAATCAATTTACTATATTGCTATCCGCAATATAGTAAGGCAAGCGTCTCCATTTAATATCTGTTTTTTTATTTGTAAGACATGCTAAAATTAGGTATGAATTATAATTTTCATTAACAAT
This sequence comes from Lochmaea crataegi, assembly GCA_947563755.1. Classification (NCBI taxonomy): domain Eukaryota; kingdom Metazoa; phylum Arthropoda; class Insecta; order Coleoptera; family Chrysomelidae; genus Lochmaea; species Lochmaea crataegi. The sequence goes on along the minus strand of CANOBC010000098.1, from coordinate 239,419 downwards.
GCTATACTATGATACGTGTAATTAATATTTTCTCAATAAATACATATTATTAGGTCCATTTATTTATTTCAAGTATTTATAATTCCAAGAAAATATGGAAAGAGGGGGGACAATATAAGTGGAAATCGCAAAAATTATGTTTCTGTATTATCAATTTCATCTTGTCAAAAGGACCATAATGTGCACTTTAACGAATAAAACAACCTCTAATAAATAAAAAACAAAAAGCCGCTACGCTATACTTAGGTGAAAAAGATTTTACTAGTGAATATATTTTTATTGATTGAAAATTTAAATAGTCCGGTTCTGCCGGCGACGCCATATTGCTACCATCACAATGTCTCTCATGTGATACCACTTTCGTATTATAAGATAGTCGACTGTGTCATCTCCTCTTAATACTAGCTCCATGGTTAAGACTAATACTTAATGATATCTGTTTTTAAGGCATCATTTAATTAAAATGTGATTAGAATACTTTAAGTAGGTATACATTTTCGTTTTTATTTAGATTTTTGATGCAGGTTTTTACATTTTCGAATATTTTTTTGGAGTTTTATGGTTTTTTTAGATTTTTGATACAGTTTATTACATATTTGTTCATGAAATCAGATATTTTATTTACAACTTACTAACTAACTTAAGGTAGTAATCATTACAGTTCCACAATTGTCATTACCATCTGTCCGATCCCAGATGCGACGCCCATGGAATCCCCTCCCGGTTCTTGCTGGTAGAGAGAGACCACGGACGACCACCCTTCAACAGGGGCATTGCATTTTTTAACTTCAGAGAGACAATAACGTTATGTAACTACAAATCTAAATTTAATGTTTGCTTGTAAATTAGTTTTAAATATATATCTTAAAATACAGTCCACTATTATTGCAAAGTGATATTGGTAGTTAAGGAAATCCAAGACACCATAGACGCTACATTTTGGCCATTCGACCGGATTTTGAAGCAAAACTTACAAAATCGTCCCGAAGGATCTAGAACAAGATACTGACAAAACCACAAGGATAATCAGTGAGTTATTCCTATTAATCTTATTATATATATACCTACAAACTCCTTTATTTTCTAACTTGAATGTACATACAATTCAGGCATTAGTTGTTTAATAGCCTCAAAACCGCATTCAATCAAATTCAATTGCATCTGAATTTGCTCAATTAATTCTTTTTAAAATTTCTTAAATATTTCTAAACAGTATCAACTTTACTTTAAAACTTAAATCTATAAAACTTGTTAATTTTGATACCTATACCTATACCTATTCATTTATTCTTTTGTAGTTACAATCATTAAAGGCAATCAATAAAAATACCTATAAACCTAACGTTAATCTATAATAATATTTCTATTTAAAATCGATACAACTATAAGGGTTTAAAGCAATTAACAAATACTTTGAACAAAATTCATTTAGTCAAAATAACGTTCTACGTTTTAACGTTGCATAGATAGGTGTTATTTTTATTTCTTCTCAGTCCGAATTTCGCATGCACCTGCACAGCCCATAAGCCGTCGATATAGGGCGCCGATCCGCCGAGCTAGTTGAGTTTGTTATTGTAGCGAGGCATAGGCGCGCACGAAAATATTAATTAAAATAAAAATTTGTAAATATTTACGAAATACTTGGCGTAAATTTATTTCTTTACCATGACTGAGGAGGAGCAGCAAAATCTTGTGACTAGGAGAAAGGCACTAAAGGGTCAATTGACACGATTTTGCAATTATATTAATGATGTCACGAATCAACAAAACAAAGGTGAAATAAGAGTACGCCTTCAGAAAGTCGAGTCACTTCTTGAACAATTTATTAATACTCAATCAATAATTGAATCTAAATTTCCTGCTATAATCGGGACTAATGAGATAGATAATTTCGAAAATAAATTTTTTTCTATTATTGCTAAAACTGAATCAATCTTGCGTGATCAGGTTAACAGTGCAAGTTTGGTGACAAATTCAAGAAATTCTAAATTAAACGTTCAGTTACCTCCTCTATCGTTACCTGAATTTCATGGCACTTATGATAGATGGCAAAACTTCTCTGATACATTTGAGTCGCTAATAAATTCAAACTCCGATTTGTCAAATATTCAAAAATACTACTATCTCCAGTCGTGTTTAAAAGGTGACGCCAAGAGGGTCATAGAATCATTGGAAATCACTGACTCTAACTATTCCGTAGCCTGGAACTTATTGAAAGATAGGTATGAAAATAAAAAGTCGATAATCAAGGTTCACATAAAACAACTTTTTGACCTGCCCAATGTTTCTAAAGATTCTCATCAAGCAATGCGTAACTTCTTAGATATATTTTTAAGGCATTTTAGAGCTCTTGAAAACTTGAACGAACCCGTTCAACATTGGAGCACTTTACTCATTCATTTCTTGTTATCTAAATTAGACATTTCCACAAAAAAGGATTGGGAAATAAAAACCAAGGATATTATATCGCCTACCATTAAAGAATTCATTGAGTTTCTCACAGATAAATGTCAACTATTAGAATCTGTCGATAATAAAACTACTTCAAATCAAGCGCCAAACATAAAGAAAGCGATCAATCATAATTCTAACTACAAAGGTCAAGTAAGCATGACTTCCTACGAACTCATTTGTTTATTTTGCAAAGGTAGTCATACCATATACACTTGCAAGGGGTTTTTAGACTTACCAGTTACAGCCAGATTAGAAGAAATACGAAAATTAAAGGCTTGCGTCAATTGTTTGCGTCGCGGACACCAAGCGAGTGATTGTAAACAAGGTACGTGTCGTTACTGCCATAGAAAACATAACAGTTTGTTGCATCTAAGCAGACAAACTAACAATTTAGAATCTCAGGGCTCCGGTATAGAGAAACCTACTAATATCGAAGGTGCGGAAAACATCAAAACTTCAGTGAACAAGGCTGAAAATCCAAAACCAGGCAGTACTCTAGTCCTTTGTTCTCAAAATACTAAATTGATTTCTTCACATGCTTCCTGTAACCCCTTAACGATTTTAGCAACCGTAATCGTTAATATTGCCAATAAACAGGGCGACTTGGTACCTTGCAGAGCCCTACTAGATGGGGGTTCGCAATCTAATTTTATGAAAACAAATTTATTCAGTCAGCTAGATCTCGATTATCAAAATATTCAAATGCGAATATCAGGCATAAATGCTAAGACCACGTACATTTCTAAAATTACAAATGCTAAAATTTCGTCGACCACTTCACAAAACTCCTTTGATCTACAGTTTTTAGTTATTGACAAAATCACGGACCCCATTCCTCAAAATTCATTTGATTTGTCAGAGCTAAACATCCCAAAACATATTCGGTTAGCAGATCCTAAATTTAATCAACCGGCTGACATTGATCTGTTGTTAGGAGCTAATATTTTCTATAATCTTCTATTAAAGGATCAGATCAAATTTGGTTACGAGAAACCGGCACTTCAAAATACCAAGCTGGGTTGGGTAATTGCAGGCCCCTTCAATTTAACTGCTACTCCTACTAGCAGAATTTGTAATCTTTCACAAAATTCCAAAATCCAAGCTCAGCTAGAAAGGTTTTGGCATGTCGAGGAATGTTCAGATAAACAAATTATATATTCTAAAGAAGAAGCAGAGTGTGAACAGCATTTTCAAGAAAACTGTTCTCGTACTAATGATGGAAAATTTTGCATCAAATTGCCATTTCGCAAAAACTTTAGTGAACTAGGTGATTCACAACATATAGCTATAAAACGATTTTATAACCTTGAAAGAAAATTAGCTAAAAATTCCGATCTAAAATCTCATTACACCAATTTCATGAACGACTACATTAACTTAGGTCACATGACTGAATGCGAACCAGCATCTGAAGGTTCGTTAAATTATTATATGCCACATCATTCAGTAATCAAGGAAACATCCATTACCACTAAGTTGAGGGTGGTCTTCGATGCCTCAGCCAAGACTTCAAACAACATGTCTTTAAATGATGTCCTCAAGGTAGGCCCCAATATTCAAGAATCTATATTTTCAATTCTAACTAGATTCCGTATCCCAAAAATTGTATTTACTGCAGATATTGCTAAAATGTATAGGTGCGTAGAGGTCGCGAAGGATAATCGTGATTTTCAAAGAATAGTATGGCGCTCGGACTCTACAGAACGTCTTAAACATTTTGGATTGAATACAGTAACTTATGGTACCGCCCCAGCGTCCTTTCTAGCAACTCGTTGTCTGAAACAACTAGCTATAGAAAATGCCGGTCAATTTCCTAAGGCGTCACAATCCATCTTACAAGATTTCTATATGGACGACTGGTTAGCAGGGTCAGATGATATTGATTTAGCGATGACTTTAATAAGGGATGTGGATAAGATCTTGTCTTCTGCAGGTTTCCATTTGCGACAGTGGGCTTCAAATAGTCAATCAATATTGAATGATTTCCAAGATGATTCTAAGACACAACATATTATCAAAAATGAACAAAGCGCGAAAACATTAGGCATTTTTTGGAACTCTATTAAAGACTCCTTTCAATATGTAGTCAATCCAGAAAAGGTCAAGCCCGTAACAAAACGCACAATCTTGTCAATAGTTAGTCAAATTTATGATCCACTAGGCCTTGTGGGTCCGGTAATTGTTAGAGCTAAAATTATCTTACAACATTTATGGCGGTCAGGCGCTCAGTGGGATGAGCGTGTACCCGGTGAAATACTTTCCCTTTGGAATCAATTTTATGATAAATTGTCAAGTCTGAACGAAATCGAAATTCCTAGACATATTCTAATATGCGATGCTAGCCAGATTCAAATGCTATGTTTTTCAGATGCATCTGAAGTCGCGTACGGAAGTTGTGTATATTTACGGTCTAAAAATAATCATGGTGACGTATTAACAAGGCTAACATGTGCGAAATCACGAGTAGCGCCGCTGAAGGTTTTGAGTGTGCCTCGTTTAGAGTTGTGCGGAGCGCTATTGTCCGTCCAATTATGTCAAACAGTCTCAAGGGCTATTAAATTCAATATAGACCAAATTATTTTCTGGACGGATTCCACGATAGTGTTGTCATGGATCAATTCGGATCCAAGTAAACTCAAAACCTTTGTGGCCAACCGTATAGCACAAATTCAATCTATCACAAATCCTAGTCAGTGGAGATATGTACCTACTGATTCTAACCCGGCCGATATTATTAGTAGAGGACTAAATCCTGACGAACTTAAAAACGCAAGTATGTGGTTCGAAGGTCCTCGGTGGCTTACAGACGATGAAACTTATTGGCCCAATTCGCATATTTTTATTCCAGTAGGCGAACTTCCGGAAACAAAATCTGTTGCTCTAGTGAGCACTAAATCTGACTTTGATCTAATAACCCGATATTCTTCCTTTCCAAAACTAGCAAACGTTATTGCCTACTTAATCAGATTTAAACAAAATTCTTTAAGTAATCCCAAAAATAGGAAAGTGGGAAAATTAACGCCTAACGAAATAGAAGAAAGTATAAAGGTCATAGTCAGGATTGTACAGTTCGAAGAGTTTAGTAGTGAAATACACGCCTTGAAAATGGGCAAACCATTACCTTCCAAGAGCAAAATTGTAACATTAAGTCCATTTTTGGACAATAACGGAATAATTCGCGTCGGTGGAAGGCTAGAAAATTCACATCTTTCATATGACAGTAAACATCCAATGATTCTTCCCGCTAAACACTTTGTTACTACTCTAATTATTAGGTATGAGCATTATAAATGTCTACATGCCGGTCCGCAATTAATTCTTGCAAATATTCGTACTAAGTACTGGCCTCTTGGGGGTAGACGAACAATTCGAGGCGTATTGAAAAAATGTATCGTTTGTTGGCGCGCAAGGCCGACTCAAATGTACCAAAGAATGGGCAACCTGCCCTCATCAAGGGTAACGCCTTCACACCCCTTTAGTATTTGTGGCATAGATTACGCCGGCCCTTATTTGATAAAGGAATGTAAGCTTCGTAATCGCAAAATGATTAAGTGTTACGTATGTCTTTTTATTTGCTTTGCCACCAAGGCTATACACTTAGAATTGGTCACCGAACTTACAACTGATGGATTTCTAAATGCATTTAAGCGCTTTATAGCTAGACGTGGCAAGTGCACTGATATATATTCGGACAATGCAACTAATTTCACTGGCGCGAATAAGTATTTACTTGAAATGACACGACAAGCTAATGGTGAAACGTTTCAAAATTATCTTGTTGAGAATCAAATCAAATGGCATTTCATCCCACCTAGATCGCCCCATATGGGTGGTTTATGGGAATCAGCAGTGTCGTTGGCTAAATCCCATTTGACAAAAATTATAGGGAATGTGCATTTAAGTTATGAAGATTTCTATACCATTCTTACCCAAGTAGAATCTATCCTAAACTCTCGTCCTATCACACCCCTCACTGAGAATCCTGAAGATTTGGAAGTGCTAACTCCTGGGCACTTCCTCATTGGCAGACCGCTTGCAGCGTTACCAGAAAGGACTGTATCTGACAGTCGTCATACGCATGCCTCCAGATATCGCCACATGCAACTACTGATTCAAAACTTCTGGCGCAGATGGTCTCACGATTATTTACACACCCTCCAACAGCGTATGAAGTGGCATTACGACAAGAATCCTGAATTGTTGATTGGCTCTCTAGTACTACTGCGCGAAGATGATACTTCACCATTAAGGTGGAGGTTAGGAAGAATCACAAATACTCACCCTGGTAGAGATGGACTAGTTCGAGTAGTGTCGATTAAAACAGCTGAAGGTGAATTCAAACGTGCAATCACGAAGATTAGCATGTTGCCCATGGACAATGAAACATATTAGTATTCTCTTGAAAGTCAGATCTTTCAAGGGCGGCGGCTATGTCCGATCCCAGATGCGACGCCCATGGAATCCCCTCCCGGTTCTTGCTGGTAGAGAGAGACCACGGACGACCACCCTTCAACAGGGGCATTGCATTTTTTAACTTCAGAGAGACAATAACGTTATGTAACTACAAATCTAAATTTAATGTTTGCTTGTAAATTAGTTTTAAATATATATCTTAAAATACAGTCCACTATTATTGCAAAGTGATATTGGTAGTTAAGGAAATCCAAGACACCATAGACGCTACACCATCCTTCTTCACAAAATAAAATATATATCAAATATAGCTTTCCCAAAATACAATTTGGTGGATCAATATGAAGAACAAGTGACTAATGATTCCTAATGAAATTTATAATATATCATAAGTTTTTATGAAATAACAAATAAGATACGTTTGTAAATTTCGATTATTCCACTTTTTCCTTATTCTTCCAGTTGCCATTACAGTAAATGAGGAGTAATTGGCTTTTGCCACACATTTTTTCATTATTTGCTCATGCATGGTTATATGTCTGACGTACGAAAACATAATAACAAAGACTTCACACATTTTCATGTAGAAGAACATAAAGGACGGTAATGAAGAATTTCTCAACATGACAAGTTTCTTCCAACTTCAACTCATAACTTCTACAAAATATTTTGTTACCTATCTAGAAACCAGAAGCCAATACTATAACCTTTAGGATAAGCAAGTTGCAAATCTAATTAAAAAACAATTTTTTTTTCGTCCAGCTTTTTGAAAATGTAAAAATGCCAGAGAATCACTCATCTATCAAAACTCTGATTTCTGATTATTTGTTAAAATAATGCTCTGGATTATTAAATTCTGATTTGCATCCTTTAAATGAAAGTTAAACTCAATTTTCACTACATTATTCCACTTTGATGGCATAACAAATTTCACTAAATGTGGAATATCTCATAACAATGATTATGTCAGTTACGACTTCTATGTCTAACAGGGCAGTATATTCCTATTGAAGACCAGGAAGAGACTGAAGATGAGGAGGATGAAAATATAGAGAAAGAAAATGAAAAGAATACAAATGGAGATGGAAATGAAAATAGGGAGAATGAAAATAAAGAGAAAGAAAATAAGTTTGGCAAAAACGTTTCTCAGAAGAAAACGTAGAAAAATAGCCGATCCGGTAGCGTGGGAAAAGAACGTGAACAAAAAAAGAGAATGCTAGAACAAACGTATATTGGATATTCCAGAGCTAAAGATGGTATAGTTAAACATAATAAGACAAGGTGTGCACGAGAAACAGGCCAAACCTGTACTTCCAAGTTTTGTGAAAAAGCCGCCAATCGTTTCTGCCAACTTTTTTTCTGAAGATATTCGGAAAAATATATTCGATAAATTTTGGGCCATGAATTGGGACCAAAAAAAACTGTATGTTCTACAATGACTGCTTATCATCCCCCGAAAAGGACTTATACAAAAAATCCCTCCAGAAGGACTGGATCGTTTGACTATTTTTTACAAACGTCTGAAGGAAAACATCAAGTTTGTAAAAAATTATTCCTAAGTACACTTGGAATAAAAGAAAAGATGATGCAACATTGGATTAAGGATGGAAATACATTTGGAATGATTAAGAGACAGGAAAGTAAAAACGAAGAAATGGTTCAACGATGACGTGAGTCAGCAGCATTTACAGAACAAGAAAAGAAAGCATCTGGAAAACTTTTTCAAAGATTTGCCTAAGATGGAAAGCTATTATTGCCGTCACAGATCGAGTAAGTTTTATTTGGAGCACAATTTCAAGACCAAAACTGAAGTTTATCATGTTTATAAAATCGCTTGTTCAGAAAAACAAATGATGCCTTTATCGCTTTATCCATTTCTCAACGCATTTGACGAATTAAATATTGGTCTTTTCAAACCTCGAAAGGATCAATGTGACCTTTGTTGTGCTTTCAAAATGAAGCATCTAGATGAAATAACATTCAACGTCTACATCAAAGCGAAAGATCAAGCTAGGGAAGAAAAAAGCATAGACAAAAAAAGGTGCGAAGAAAAATTAATTCATTGCCTCAAATGGATGTTCAAGCCGTAAAGTTATGTCCGCAACTACCAGCAAGTTCCTTGTATTATAAAACAAAATTACAAGTACACAACTTCACCATTTAAAATTTTGAAACGCACGAATGCATAAATTTTGTTTGGAACGAAAGTGAAGGCGAACTTTGTTCATCGGTGTTTGCCACATGCATATACAAACACCTACAAGCAGTAGTTGAGAAGGAACTGAGACCTATTGCGATATATTCCGACAGCTGTGGATACCAAAATAAAAATCACATTTTGGCAAACGCTCTGTCACTTTTTGCATCAAAATATATTGTAGTGATAGAACAAAAATACTTAGAGAAGGGTCACACTCAAATGGAGTGTGATTCTTCTCATAGTTTAATAGAAAGACATCTCAAAGGACGAGACATATTTTTACAGACTGACTATATATCTGTTATACGCAATGCTAGGCAGAAACCAATGCCTTTGGATGTGGAATATTTGGATAATAAATATTTTTTGGACGATAATTCTTATGTCATGAGGTACAAATCTATAAGACCTGGAAAAACAAGAATGATTTGAAAGTGGTTGATATCAGATGCATAAAATACTCTCCAAGTGGTGAAATTTTTTACAAGGCAAAGTCAAAAGATGAATATTCACCACTTCCACAAATACAAAAGCCAGTTGATGCCAATATCAATCCTGGCCCCCTTTACAAGGAAATACTGCGACTAAAGAAAAAGTGGATGCATCTACAGGAAATGAAGCCAGTTCTACCATCAGTTACCCACTTTTTCTATGACAATATAAAATACGAACAAGACGATTCTATAGTGGAACAAAATTCTGAGTCAGTTTCCGAAAACAAAAAAAAAACAGAAATCTGTACAAAAGAATAAAGTTAATAATGTCAAAAAAATGCAATACCAGGAAGCTTGAAAAGTAGTTAGCAAAATAATACATTTTTTTTTATGATCTGTTCTAGAGTTTTCTTGTTATTATATTTTCTAATATTAAATGGAGTTTTCTTTTCCGTGGTCTTTTCTTTTTGTTTCATTTTTCTGATGAACTTTGTTGTTGTTTGTTAAATTCTTCCGACAATAAGTCGTATACAATGCGTTGACAACTAGCTAATAAGTCGTATGCCACGGTTTAACTGTATTATCGATTTCAAATGTTAAAATAAATATGAGGATGTAGAATATTTAAGATACTTTTGATATATCAACTTTCCACCTTCAAGATGTCACTTAAATTGAAAATGGAACATTATTTCATTCTCCTGTAAAATTACGTTTTTGGGGATACACCCTATTAGAAATAAGGTGACGATTTTCTGGTTTATGTTATCTTGAATTGAATCTCTATTCTACTTATTCCAGTCTGTCTTATGGTTTCATAATTTAAGCTGTTCTTTGGGGGATGCTATTGGATGGTATTCGGAATGCGCTGAGAGTCACTATGATTGGAGATATGAACATCGTTTCGAAGTGAGAAATTTTAAAACCACATTTGAAAAAATGTTTCAATAGCAAGAATAAAAATGTATAAAATTATGCCTTCAAAAACATGAAAAAAAAACATGTTTCAACTAACCCGAGCATATACTTAAACAAAAGCTTATATTTCGCTCAAGTGGATAAATCAAAGTATACGCAAAGGCAAAACAGTTTTTTCTTCACATGTCCATTACCAATATGGTTAACAAGTTGAATCAAATGTTGATATTAAAGTTAGTGGAATTTTTTGCACGAGAGTTGTGCAATTATTACATCTCTAACTATCGAGTATCATCAAATTGCCCTCGGGAGAAAACTTATGACACTTCGACATTTATTTTCTCAACATTACAAAAATAGGGGTTATTTTGGTCGAAATTTTCAGTGAAAATATAAACACAAAAAAATATAAAAAAAGACGATCTGAGCTTTGGTAAGATTTGGCATGGTGTTTTAAAAACAAGATTGCTTTTGGAAATATCAGATGATTATGTATCGTTTTCATCAGTCATCAAATTCGTTTTCAACACGTCTCCCATGATAACGTCAGTATACAAGGTGATCATTTTAAATGGTACCAACATGGCAATTTTGGAAACTGTAAAAGTTACGAGGTAGGTTAAATGAGAATGATGTTGCGTTTTTAGGCGACCAATGTAATGGTACCGAAACATATCTGAAATGAGTGTTATTTTCAGAAACAAATAGGCAAAATTGATAAAACACTCTGTATCTCGGTTATAAAGTGTAGAAGAAACATTAAATATAGGTTTTTTGAATCCACCAAAAACCCACCTGCAAATTGAAATGCATCATAGGGGTTTTAAGCATTGTGTCAGAACTGCTTTTGAACTAGTCGACCAACATCAAGCTTCAACAGATTAAAAACACGATTATTACAATCGTTCATTTGGACACCTACAACATATCGTACAATTCCCACCACTCCGTATTCTCAACTGTGGGCGGTCCTTAATTAGCGTCAGACAGTCAGTAAACAGCAGTAGATAACGGAGACTATTGTTCAAGCTTATGACTAATTAAAATAAAATAAATTCATAGAGAAATCAAAATGTACACCTTTCAGGAAAACATTCAAATTTTATCGTGGTATTTTGAAGGTCACTCGACTAGGGAAATAGGATTGTTTCAATATGTAGCGACGTTAACTACTCGCATCAAAAATTCAAAAAATACTTCAATACTATATAACTAACAAATATTGGATGGAGAAGAGGCGGGGTTTTTTACAGTGATTCTGAATCCAGCTGACCAGCTAAATATCTGATATTTATTGAAGTAAATTTATAGAAATGTTTTGTTGGTGGACTATTTAGATGGGAGAATACATTTAACATCTATGATCCGTTTCTCTTTGCATGTATCTGTATATGAGTCAGTTAGTTCAGGAATTTGAGATGTATAAACTTGTATAAACTATGGTTACCATTAGATCAAATTTGACCGATTGGTTATATCTTAAGGTTCGTTTTCACGTGACATAAACTTTTATGTCATGACATTGGAATTTATGTCACGTGTAGACTAACCTTAAAACTTAACCAATCGGTCCAATTTTATCTAATGGTAACAAAAGGTTATACAAGTGACCTTATAGTATAAACTTTATTTGCCCAAAAAAAGCAGTGTTCACTGTAAACACAATGAAAATATTTTGCGTGAGATATTAAATCAAAGTTCGATGCATTCCAAAGTTTATAAAGACGCAAAATTTTAATTTTATCAATTTTGAACTTTATCTTTATGAAGTCCATCAACTTAGTGGAGAAGAAATTGAAAAAAAAACATACAGAAAATGAATAAATAAATATTTCATAAAAGATCCATGAAATCTTGAGTCGTGTTCCTTTTTTTCTACATCCAAACTAATGATAATATCTGCGAATTATATCAGTTTAAAAATTGAATAGATGAGGCTTTTACTTGATGAAGATCCATACTACTGATGAAATAAAACAAATTAATTTGTTTAAATCTTCATTATTTATTTTGAACTGACATTCAAATTAAAATTAGTGACGCGTTTCGCTACACAGTAGCTTTTTCAAACTAGTTTGAAAAAGCTACTGTGTAGCGAAACGCGTCACTAATTTTAATTTGAATGTCAGTTCAAAATAAATAATGAAGATTTAAACAAATTAATTTGTTTTATTTCATCAGTATATCAGTTTATTTCTCTCCTCTCTTCTTGGATCGAGATTTTTCCAACTGGGCACATAAATTCAAACCTGTAAAAAACATCACTTTTTATTCACAGATTTAATTGATAATTTTCATTACATTAAATAATATGGTTTCTAAAATGTTGGTATAATTATGTTCAAAATATACCAGCTTTTGACTGCAATAAAACCTAAAAAAACCCAAATTATCACTTAGGGTATAAAATATCTCAAATTTACCATATTTCAAGACAGGGTCGCTATTAATACTCATTAATACCCATTCATTTTATGCCTGTTAAGTAGGTATAACTTTCGTTATGTTAGTTTTAGTTTGATTTAGTTTTCCAAAGAGTTATTAGTGTTTGGTTTATATTATTGATTTTTTTGTATTACAATGTGGCGACCATTTGCTTATGCTGATTATGAAAAATCTTGTAGTGACACCCTCAGAATAAAACATTTACATTCTGATGCTAAAGAAGTAATAAAAATATTTGTCCACGACTATTTGGCAATGTTTACATTTTACGTGTGCTTCTTCAAGTATAATGACGTTCATTATTCACTAGTGAATAATAGGTGTGGATAATGAACAGGTCACATGACACCGATAAATAGGACCTATATTGAAGGTTATTCATATACAAATAATAATAATAATAACCCTAAGCCTACAATTCTCCATTTTCGCAGCCAGACCTCTGTACCAAACTGCTACGGAGACATAATAATTTATTAACCAAGCTGTTGTATATAAAGCATATGATATTATCCCAAAACTAAAAAAGTAACGTTTTAAATAATTTCTAGCCGATAGCAAGAATGTTAATTTTTATACTCAATTTAAATTACTAGAAAATTCAATATGTGAAGCGAATCAGACACTGAAATGAATGTTACCCCGCCAAACATAAGGGAAGCAGCACAGATCGTCTCCTTAAGAGGAACATAATACCTAGTCTTAATTTCAAAAAATCGTATCTTGTAAACTGTTAAAGATTAAGGCTTCAAATTCGGGCATATTAAAATATAGGTATTTTTCCAGGACTGGCTGCATGTACAGCAAGTAATCTTTTACCGTATTTAAGATACGACCTAGAAAATCTTTAAAAATTGATAGTTTTCAAAATCCATGCAGACAGCCCTTACTAATGAAAAAGTGAACACATTCCTTGAATTTCAGCTCTTAATTTTCAATCGTTTAGTTGTAGGAATTTTTGAAAAATTAGTAATTTTACGTCCGAGACATGGCTCCCTCTGCACTACTAGGAACCAGTGTACAGTCTGAGCGACAATCGCTGCCGGTCCGGCAAAGAAAGCACGTACCAAAAACATTCAACTAAATAGTTGAATGTTTTTGGCACGTACGGCTGAGCAAACATATTGCGAAACAAATATTATTAGGACCCTGTTGTCTGTTGTATAGTTTCTTATTCTCATATTAGTTTGGTTTTGGACTGTAATTGAAAAGGTCAAATATAGTTTCTGAATTATAGGTACCGGCATAGTACCAAGTGTTTCAATACCTAGTTGTGATTATACTTTATAGACATAGTGCAGTGTAATTATTATTGACATAATAGTGAAATAAAATTTTGACTATATAAAAAAAATGGGAAACAAACGCAACAGATCAAAAAAAAGCAGCATTGTTTTATCGAGAGGCAGAAAACGACGGTAAGTTGAATATTTTTTTGGTTAGACAATAGGTACCTACATAAAATATTTTTCAGCCAAGAAATAATTTTTGTGGCGATTAGGTAATTAAAATATGTATGTATAGTAAATTTTATACCCATTTAGAATAAGACCATCCTTATTTATTATTAATAAATCGATTGAAACAAAAAATTACCAACAAAAATGAACGTCGTAACTAATTTATTAGATGTCACGTTTTTGAAGTTACGTCAAATTTTGATTTCATGTTAATGTCATAACGCAAAATAAGATATAAAAATGCGATATTCTGATGAATCCAAAAAACTTATGCTTAATGTAGTAAACTATTTTCAAAACGATTTAGGATCTCGATTTAAGGCAATTCAAAAAGCGTCCGAAGCACTAAAAGTTCCAGAAAGCACATTATATAATCTTGAAAAACCAAACAGAGCTACAGATTTCGAATTTAGAAGAAATATGTCTGCAAGCGTTTCCCGGAGCAAAACCCGAATTACAAAAAATACCCTGCATTGTTTGAGGGAAGTAATTTATAAAATGTATGCGCGAAAGGATAAAATCACAGTAGAAACTATTTTACGGCAATTTATCGAAGAGTCTCCAGAAACTAAGATTTCCAAAGGTTCGTTATATTTGGGAATTAAAAAAATGGGTTTTCATTTCAAAAAACAGGATGGAAGAAAACATTTATTGGAAATGCCTGCAGTCAGATTAAAAAGAATATTATTTTTGAACAAATACCATGCTGCTAAAAGCGAAAAGCTCTTTACACCTGTTTTTCTGGATGAGACAAGGGTTTTTAGTAAAAGCGGGGACAGAAGAATGTGGCAAGATGGTACTAAACACAGTGATTTAAAAATAACTGGAAGTGGGACACGATATGTAATTGTTCCTGCCGGTAATAAAAAAGGTTTTGTGGCAAATGCATCGCTTATTTTTAAATGCAATAAAAAAACAGGCGATTACCATGATAACATGAACACCGAAAATTTTGAAAATTGGTTTAAACAGCAACTAATTGTAAACTTGGAAGAACCATCGTTAATTATAATGGATAACGCAACGTATCACAGTCGCCTGGATGAAGAAATCCCAAGAAAAAGTTGGAGTAAAACACGCATGTTAGAATGGCTCAAAAAAAAGAATATTCCTTTTCCAGATCACATTTTAAAGGATGCTGTTTGGAATATAATTGAAAAGCAAGTTTTGCCAGAAAAAAATTATCATTTAGACAAATACGCTGCCGAGCATGGTCAGTGTGTTCTCAGGCTACCACCCTATCATTGCCATTTTAATGCCATCGAAATGGTATGGTCAGAAACTAAAAGGCATTATGACCAAGCTATTACGAAAACTGCAAGGTCACTTACTGAAGTCTTAAAAGTATGGAATGACGTTGTAAAAAATGTACCGGAGCAACACTGGCAGAATTACATAAATCATACAGAGAAAATTATTTCTGAAGCATGGGAAGTAGAAAACAAACTGGACCTACTAAACATCGAACCTATGGTGATCTCTGTATCCAATGAATCCGATGATGAACTATCACTTTCCGAAAGTTATTCTGATTTACAAACTAATTAAACTTTGCCTTGAAGATCACGTTGTCATTTTTTTAAAATCTAGAATTTGTACTCAATCGAACTCTGAATTGCCATATTTTTTTAAGAAAACTATGTATCTAGTTAATAAAACAATGTTTTTAAAATTAGTGCGCTTCTTTTATATTCTTTTATTATGTCAACATCTTTAGAATTTTATGAATTTCCTAAAATTAATTTGTATTATTACAAACCGCCACTGATAATATGAAATTTCAAGTCACTACGCCATTGCAATAAGAAATATGTCAAGCATTTGACATGACAAAGGTCATAACCTAATTTGTTTCATGCGGGTTCAGATGGTTCAAGAAGCCGCATACGTTAAGTTACTAAAACGGCTGGTACCTCTAAATAGGTATTAATTTTACTATACCATGGTCGTACCTAATACAGAAATGGATTATTGAAAATAATTTAATAAATTATTGCTTCATTATCTGTTTATTTATAATAAGTATTTGGTCGGTAGGAAAATATTTTTCTATAGGGTGCATCATTGGTCCTTACTAAATATACAGGGTGTTTTGTTCAAAAACAAAAAAATGAACCTCTATCATTATTTTTATACCGCTTCACATTTTCTTATGATATTTGGAACTAAGGTCAAGTATTTTGGAACAAATAAAATTGTAGTGAAAGAGTTTTTCGCTATCAACAGAGGCGTACGGCAGCGACATTGGGTTGTCTTTTCCTTTAATCTGCGTGGTGGAATTGTTATTTTAGTATAATATTTAGATTCTCCAATGCTTTCTATTTAAATGACATACATAAAGAAATTGTTATTATTTTTTCATAAATTTTAAGTTAAACATGAAAAATTACTATTTTGTTGAATACTTTAGTTTTACTAGAAAGTGAAATTATTCGATGTTTAATAAAATTATGAAAATGAAACAAAAAGTTTTTTTTACTAATAATATCTAAGATAATCATTTTTATAACATTTATTTTATGTAAAAATCACCCAATTTTGAATGGATCCAATAGATAATAACTAATAATAACGATTTTGTTAATGTATTACAAATATTTGGCAAATATAACACGTGTTCGTGTTGTATATTATTATTTCTTTGTTGTTTTTAAGTAGGTACCTATAGTATATTTTTATTACAAATTTACTCTTCTTTTTTATTAAATTAATATTTTTGACCAAAAATTAATTTTACTTGCATTTGAAATATCTATTTCTGTCAAAGTTTATGGTCATTAAATTAAAATACTTTCCTTTTTTAATAATAATTTAATCGTTTATTACTAAAAGATATATTCAAGGAACCTAAAATATTTTTAGGGCTGCAGAATCCCGTTTGCGATTGCGTCAAGATCCGCAGGGTAATGATGACAAAGTAGTCGATGACGTTCCAGCTGACACAAATAATGTAAGATGTAAGGGCCCGAACGGATAGAAAATAATCATACAAATAAGTTTAAGAATGAAACACTACATTTATTATTTAAATCCGTACATTGATTGACAAGCCCGCGGTAACGACATGGCTCTCCTGTCATTCGTCACCCGTTGAACTACAGAGCTACAACTATGGTCGGTGGTCCATAGTTTCAGTCCAATACACAGGTGGCGGTACAAGTAAAAACTAAGAAGCTAAAACTATTAAATAACTAGCATAAATATCTATATAATACATCCTCTCCTATAAGTTAAGTTTTTCCGGTTTTTTTATTACCCGACCAGATCTAGTTTTAACATCGTGATCTAAAACTTTTGGACTGGATAATGAAGATTTTGGTGAAGCTTCCAGTGACCTGTTTGTATTTTTAAGCGACACAGCAGGCTGAACCAAAGGTTCAACACAACTATCGTCCAAGTCAGGCTCCTTAGTGTTAGGTACATAATCATTTAAGGATTCTTTAAGGTCAATTCGATTACGCCTGACCATTTTGCCAAAATAATCTTTTACGAGATAAGATCTAGGAGAGCTGTGTTTAGAAACAATTTGTGCAGGCTTCCACTCATTCTTTACATGGTCAAAAATTGTTACATTGGCTTTAGGGTCCAAAGGTTTTAGATCTTTACTATTCTTATCATAGTGAGACTTGTAAATATTCTGTCTATGTGACAATTTCTCAGAAACGTCTTCACAGAGTTTGGGTTGCAACAAACTGGAATTTATCGGCACCTTTGTCTTACAAATCCTATTCATTAATAACTGTGCAGGAGAGTGACCAATATACTTGAGGGGTGAATTTCTATATTGCAATAAAGCAGTGTGTATATCAGAATTTTCTTTCAAACATTTTTTTAGCATTTTCTTACCTATATCCATAGAGAAATAATAAGAGAGGTTTTAAAACATATGGAAGGAGCTGGAACAAAGTTTGTGCGCAACCTGTAGCGCATGGCGCTTCACCGCAACTTGCTGAACTAACAAACCCTGCCTCCCACTACACGAAACTTGTCATTTTCAAATTTTCAACATTATTTACATTTGATATTTATCGTTGGAATTTTTCAATTTATTAATTTCTTGGCATTTCTGCAAAGTGCATCAACTATTCTAATTATTAGTATTAGTTATTATCACAGGATTCATTATCATTTATCATAGGTTAGTTAAAAAAGCATATTTTATTGTTTGAGGTTAGGTTTTCATAAAATAATGTAAAGATTATTTTTCATTTTATCGTTTTTTTTTTTGCAGACAATAACGAAGATTTTCCATAAGTTCTTGTCCCAAAATATGTAGGAACTAAGTACGGTACTAGATGTAATAATGTAATTTAGGATGTAGTTGTAGGTTGAAGGTACCTACTACTTACATATGTGAAGTGCTTCAATATTTTGAACATTGTATCATTTATGTGCTTGCTGTCTAATATTTGTGTGTGCTTCAAGATGCCTCCAGGTAGATTAGTGTATAAGTGTGCAGATGAGAATCAGTTTCTAGTCCTAGGTATTTAACCTGATACCTATTTGATGTTAATTTTTATGCAATGTCCATGATTATTGATGGTAAGTTCAGAGAATTCTGGTAGACTATTTGAATAACTGGCAAATGGAATGGCAACTATTTGTTCCATATTAAGATATAATTGTAATTATGACTCAGTATATTTGGATCAGTTTTTGCCCAGCATAAATAATGGAGACAAAAGACAAATCTATAAAACAAAGGATATAAAACAAGTGTTTACCGTAACCGAACACACACTAATAGGTATTTAAATTTTCATACAAGAAAATTAAATTAAAAGTCAAATACTTGATGTGTCAATTCATACAATACATACATACAATACATTCATACATACATACAAAAAGTAAGACAATAAGAAGTTAAAAAAAATTCAGCATTTATCTTGAAAACCAGTGCATACTATAAAATTCATAGACCTTAAGACCATATTCTTAAGATAAAACTAGTTTCACATATTTTTCTTCATGCCTAGTATGTATATTAAATTTTTTATTGCTGTAAGCTGTAAGAGACCAAGATTTACATGTTTTTACAAAAGTATTACTACCTAGTGAATTAAAATATATTGATATTTATTAGATTAAGTTGGAATTTGTTATTGTTTTGTTTATTTTTAAATCTTTTGGGCAGTTTTTATAGAAATAAGTATTGTTTTTTTTATCGAGACCTAGTTTGTTTAAACTTAAGAATAAAACTGTGATTAATTTGATTATTTGTTGAAGGCTGTTTTTTATGTATTCGATTTATTTTATATTGACTGTTTTTTTAGTAAGATTATTTGTTGAAAGCTGTTTTTTGTGTATTTGATTTATTTTATTTTAACTGTTTGTGTTTAGTTTAGTTTAGCATCTGACTGATGGTGCCGAACTTATCCATCAATACCTAGTGAATTAAGATATATTGATATTTATTAGTTTAAGTTGGTAATTGTTATTGTTTTATTTATTTTTAAATCTTTGAGGCTGTTTTTTATAGAAATAAGTATTGTTTTTTCATTGAAACCTAGTTTGTTTAAACTTAAGGCTAAAACTGTGATTTATTTGATTATTTGTTGTCATCGTTGTTGTTGTTTTTTATGTATTTGGTTTATTTTATTCTAACTGTTTTTTGTAGTAAGATTATTTGTTTGAGATTGTTTTTTTTTGTATTTGATTTATTTCATTATTTATTTTCTATTGACTGTTTTAGTATGTTATATTAGATATTTTATTTTGTGAAAGATGTTAAATTAATATTTTCTCACTTTTCAAAGGGTTTTTTTTATTCTCCTACCATAATTCCCTATAATATTATAATATAGCTAATAAAATATTTGCAGCTGAATGATTTAGCACAATAATGTTATTTTTTAGTCTTTTAAGCCTCGACTTAAAAGACTAGAAAACAAATAATATTAAAGTGCAAAATCATTTAATTGCAAATATTGTACAATATTACGCGTATCCTGAAAGCTTAAAAATTCAAAAAGCGCGCGTCTTAAGTGATAGTTCATACCTGTAGCCAAGGAAGGCGCTAGTGGTAACTCTGTGCCACAGAACACTACACGTTTAACACCTCTCTTATTTTTTATTTCTCTATGCCTATATCTACTCCTTTTTCTGCCAGTCCATTAGATTGTGCGTAATAAGGGCTGCGCAATATAATTTCAAAATTCCAGTTTTTTGCAAATGTCCTAAATTCTAGACTATTGAATGGTACATTGTCAGCAGTTACTTTATCAGGTGATCCGTGTACAGAAAAAACAGATTTTAAAGTCAAAATAACTGATTTTGCAGATTTATCTTTGATTTGAGGCATTTCTAGCCAATTAGAGTACGAATCAAATACAATGAGAAAACTTTTATTAGCGTACGAAAAAATGTCTAACCCTAATCTTTCCCACGGACGTTTAGGTAATTCGTAAGGTAATAGCGACTCTTTCTGCTGTTTTTTAGCAAACGTTTCACAAATATGACATTTTTTAATATAGGCTTCAATATCAACAGATAACCCTGGCCAATAAAATATTTGTCTCGCACGATTCTTGCATTTTTCAATGCCAACATGACCCTCGTGCAATAATTTCAACATATCACTTTTTACGGAAGATGGAACAACAATTTTCTCACCATAAAACAACAATTTATCAACATAGCTTAGGTTATCTTTGATTTTATAGTAATGCCTCACAGAAACAGGAACTTCATTCTTATTATTGGGCCAGCCTTTTTTATGAAAGTTAATAACTAGTTTGAGAACTTCATCTTTCAAGATTTCTTGCCTAAACTGTTCTTTTCGCTCTCCCGACATAGCCAAATTTTTTGACACAGAGTGTACTGCAAAGTTAAATTCTTGATCAGACTTTAATCCAGTTTCTGGTAAGAAGGCTCTTGAAAGAGTATCAGCTACATAGAGAAGTTTACCAGGTTTATAATTCACTGTAATGTTATAATTTAGTAAACGTAGTCTCATCCTTTGCAAGCGAGGAGAAATAGATGCTAGATCTTTTTTCATGATTGTTTCCAATGGTTTGTGATCTGAGTTCATTTTTATATCAAAGCCATAAATAAAATAATGAAACTTTTGTGTAGCGAACACAATTGCTAGCATCTCTTTCTCTATTTGTGCATACTTTTGCTCACAGGGAGTTAAGCTCCTAGACGCAAAAGCTATCGGGTGACCCTCTTGAGTCAGACACGCACCTTAGATGCATCAGTGTCTATTTCAATAGGTTTTGTTGAATCAAAAAATGACAAAATTGGGGCATTAGTTAACATGTCTTTTAGGTTTGTTAGAGATTCATCGTGCCATTTAGTCCAATTCCAATCAACATCATTTCTGGTCAAATTTCTCAAAGGGGCTGTTATTTTTGACACGTTAGGCAAAAATTTGCCTAAATATTTAGCCATACCCAATATTCTCAATAACGCAGTTTTGTCTTTTGGTTTTGGCATTTCTAGAATTGGTTTGACATAATTTTTATTCAGCTTGACACCTTCCTTTGAGTAAATTTGACCCATAAACTTGACACAATTGGATTTAAATTGAATTTTGTCTTTGTTGAATCTAATATTATATTTTTGTGCTCTTTCCAAAACCAACCGTAAATTATTATCATGTTCAGTTTCATTAATGCCTGTAATAATCAAGTCATCAAAATACAGGCCTACGCCTTCAATATCACCAAATATTTCATAGTTATGTTTTTGAAAGACCTCAGGAGCTGAACAAATTCCAAAAGGTAAGCGACAAAACGCATACCTTCCAAAGGGCGTTCCAAAGACACAATATTCTTGACTCTGTCCATCAATACGAATTTGAAAGTATCCGTCTTTCATGTCCAAGACTGTGAAATACTTTTTATTGTTGAGTTTAATCGCTATTTCTTCAGCTGAAGGTATTAAAAATCGTTCTCGTTTTATTGCCAAATTCAAGTGTTTTGGATCAAGGCACAAACGCAAGTCTTTGTTTTTCTTTTCAACTATTACTAGAGGGTTCAACCATTCAGTCGGTTTATCAATTTTTCTTATGATGTCTTGTTTTTCAAGGTCATCAAGCTTAAGTTTTAGGCGATCATGCAGTGCAACTGGAATCCGTCTGAGTGGTTGAACTATAGGAATTGCACCTTCTTTCAATGTTATGTGATGTTCTCTAGGAACAGAACCAAGCCCCTCAAAAACTACCGGATATCTTTTAACAACGTTATCAAGTGATGTAAACTGACAAGACTCTGCAAAAATTGTGTCTACTCTTTTAACTAAATTTAGATCGACGCAATCAACACAACTCAGTAATGGCAATTCATCATTGTCACAAACTGTAAAAAATATATTTTTAACTATGTTGTTAACTTGACATTTTAAGATGACTTCTCCTAACGGAGTGAATACATAATCGAAACTGCCTTACGGAGCTAGTTTGACTTTAGTTTTTCTCATTTTATCAAGTAACCCTAGTTTTCTAACAATGTTCAACGTTAAAATGCTTACTTCACATCCTGTATCTAGCTTAAATGTTACCTTATGGCCTTCAACATTAATTGCCTGCAACCATGACACTGGCTTCTTTGCATTGTTTACAGTATCAACTTTTCTTATGGACTGGACATACAACTCATCCGAACTGCTCTCACAATCACTATTTTCTGATTCACTATCACTGTAATTTTCTGTTTGCACTTTATGCACTTTTCTCTTGCCCAGTCTTCTGTCACCTTTCTTTCTTTCCCATTTCTTCTCCTTCTGGTCAGTATTTTGTACTTTTTTGCACACATTGGCAAAATGATTGCGACCCTGGCACTTGGCACATGTTTTATTCCAGGCAGGACACACATTCTTCTCTCGGTGTACATAGCCACAAAACTCACATTTCCTCTCTCTTTTTTCTATTGAAAACTGCTTGGATTTTACAGAACTCACACTGGCTTCATTCTGCAAAACTTTTAACTGTTTTTGACTAACTTCTCTTGATCTACAGATGTCAGCTTTAAGTCAAATTTTCTTAACAATTCTTCTCTTGTGCTTTGGTTGTAGATGCCCATCACTATCCTATCTCTTATGAACTCCTCTAATAAATTACCATAACCAGTTGTTTTTCCTGCTGTTCTTGATTCTGTCAAGAAGCTATCAAAACTTTGTCCTTCTTGCTGAGTAATGCTGTTAAATAAGAACCTCTCGTATATAACATTTTTCTTGGGTTCACAGTGGTCTTTGAACTTTTTCAAGACATTGTCAAGCGTTCGTTGGTCTGCCGGTAAAGGATCAAATGAGTTATATAGATCAAGGCCATCATCACCTACTAGATTCAATAAAATTGCAATTTTCTTTTCATCGTCTCCACTACTCAAGCCTGTAGCAGTCAAAAAATTCTGAAATTTCTGTTCAAACTTTTGCCAGTTATCAGCCAAGCTTCCTTCAATTGACAAATGATCTGGCGGTTTAAAGTACGAATCCATTGTAGAGGATACTATTTTTTTCTTTTTTCTTAAAGGTGTACTCACCAGCTATTATCACGAATATACTACTAGAGTTTTGAACTAACTAACAAGAACTAGAATGTTTTTTTATTTCCAACGATGGGTACCAATCCAGCAGAGACCACGTTGCATGCTAATCACAAACACTTCTCATTTCCAATCAATTCTTTTTACACCTGACACCATGTAATATTTAAGGGCCCGAACGGATAGAAAATAATCATACAAATAAGTTTAAGAATGAAACACTACATTTATTATTTAAATCCGTACATTGATTGACAAGCCCGCGGTAACGACATGGCTCTCCTGTCATTCGTCACCCGTTGAACTACAGAGCTACAACTATGGTCGGTGGTCCATAGTTTCAGTCCAATACACAGGTGGCGGTACAAGTAAAAACTAAGAAGCTAAAACTATTAAATAACTAGCATAAATATCTATATAATACAAATAATTTAAATGAAGATAATTTACCAAATTTAGACAAAGAAAGGGAAATTCCAAACAAACAATTTACCTTAGAAGGAAATAGGATTATTGACATTGCCTACTTTTTTGAACAGCTTCAAAATATTCAGCATGTGCCAAGTTTTGCCTGTTCCTTATCCAATTGTCAAATAATCAATGAAGCGAGAAATGGTCTTTCTTCAAAATACATTGTAAAATGCAATATGTGCAATATAACATTTGCGATAAATTCCCAACAAGCAGATGAAATTGATGTAAACTTGGCAGCAGTGCTTGGTAAACATAAAATATTATTCAGTTTTATAATCCTGTGGCAACCGTAGCATGTCACACGGTTACTCTGTTGCCGCGGGTCAATTAAAAAATTTAATAATAATTTGTTCATCGCAGGATCTACGTCAAGCGGTTGCGGATTCTCACAACTAGAACAAATTATTGGTTGTCTAAACATACCCCCTGTACAATTGGTAAAATATAATTTCACTCAAAGTAAACTAGAAAAAATTATTGAAAGTGTATTGTTATCGCAATTACAATTAGCAGGTGAAGAAGAGGCCAGAATTGCTAGGGAACAAGGAAATGTTGATGAAGATGGGTATCCATTTATTACTGTAATAGCAGATGGTGCTTGGTCCAAAAGATCCTATAAAACCAATTATAACGCGTTATCAGGTGTGGCGGTAATAATCGGAAAAATGACGAAAAAGGTTTTATATATTGGTATAAAAAATAAATTTTGCATGTTTTGTACTAAATACAAGGATAACATTCCCAATCATGCTTGCGCAAAGAATTGGACCGGTACATCCACTTCTATGGAAAGTGCAATTATTGTAGAAGGTTTCAAGAAAAGTGTAGAAATGCATGGGGTAAAATATTTGAAGCTGGTTGGAGATGGTGACAGTAGTGTTTCGAAGAAACTTCTATTGGAAAAGCCCTATGGTATGAAACTTGTAGAGAAAGTGGAATGTGTCAACCATCTTTTGCGGAATTTTTGTAATAAACTGAGTTATATGCAAATCAACAAGGAGCGCATCTTCTTTGAAAATAGTTCCCGTTAAGTTTAGAAAAAAACTGGAAAGTAGTATCCTTAGGTTTAGAACATCAATAAGGAAATCAGCTGAGCACTGGACGAAAAGTGATATCACAGTGGCTGAAAAAATAATAAGATTCCAAAAAGATGTGAAAAATAATGTTAACCATATATTTGGAATGCATGACTACTGTGAATTATATTTTTGCGATAAAAATGCAGAAGAAGAAAATTTGGTTACACTTATCATTGGTTATGGATTAAAAACTGACGTAGACAACTGTTTAAAAAGAGTCCTCGAAAATGCCTCTTCTTTTTTATTAAATAAAAATAATAACTGCGCCGAACAGTTTAATAGTCTAGTAAACAAATATGTAGGTGGGAAGAGAATTAATTATTGTTTTAAATCTTCCTACCAAACAAGATGTAAATTAGCTGCTGTTTCCTATAATTGCAAAGTAAAATATATTGAAGAAATAATTAAATTCAGTGGAATGTCATATGGGAAATACACCAAGCAGTTAATGAAGAGAAAAGAAATTGGTAGGCTTAAACACTCTTTAATGAAAAAGAGAAGGGGATATAGGACTAAGACAATAAGAACTGCTAATCCAGATCAGGATTATGGAGATACCGAAGATCCCATTCCAGAAGAAGAAATAAAATCCCGTCGAGAAAAATACTTCAATTCTATCCAAAAAACTTCAGACGAGATTAAGCAGATTGAAAAACTGACAGTAGGACAAAACAATAATCCTTTATGGCAGCAAGAACGGGTATATAGAATAACGGCATCCTCTTTTGGAAAAATATGTCGAATGAAGCAATCAACAAACCCTTTGAATACGGTGAAAAATATGCTGTATGGAACATTCAAGGGAAATTCGGCAACAAGATATGGACAACAACACGAAGCAATGGCCATAAGCCAATTTGAAGAGTTGGCCGGGCTTAACGTTACGAAATGCGGTCTATTTATTGGAAGAAATGATGAATGCTTTCTTGGAGCGAGTCCCGATGGATTAATCGATTTTGATAACTCTATTGTTGAAGTCAAATGCCCCGAAAATCTAAAAACAATGACCGTCAGAGAGGGCATCAAAAGTAAAAAAATCAATTACTCAAAGTTTACTGAAACAGAAGAGATCACCTTAAAACAGAACCATCAATATTTTTACCAAATTCAGGGGCAGTTACACTTAACCCAAAGGAACTCGTGCTATTTCTTGGTTTGGTCTCCACAAGGTGAGCCTCATATTGAAAAAATTGAACGAGATGATCAGTTTTGGGACAGCCATATGAAACCATTATTGTTCTCATTTTTTCACAATTCTTTTTTACCGGAAGTTCTTAAAAATCCATTATAATTAGGTAATAATAAGTTACGTCTACTTATACATCTTATTGTGGATTTAAATTACAGTGCTTTTTGCAAAAAAAAATTATTTTACAAATTATATTATATATCTCACTATAATTACCTATTATTTTGCTTTTTAACGTTTTTTAGTCATTTTATTAGAATCTTATAAATAACTAAAGGACCCGACAGACATTGTCCTGTCTTGTCTTCCATTATTATACAAATTTTGAATATTTTCATTTTGATTGAAAAATATCACATTGTTACTTGACCGGGACCAATTGTGAATCTAAATCATCCACTTACTTACTCAAACACACCAAAACTTTCATCAAAATCGGACCATCCGTTTAGGAGTTGTTCAGCATGAACCCGATTGCAGCGCCACACGCGGTCGAACGGGATAAAAAGTATCCTATGTTCGTCTCCCGGTTCTAAGTTACATCCCCACCAATTTTCAGCCAAATCGGTTCAGCCGTTCTTGAGTTATGAATAGTGTAATTAACACGACTTTCTTTTATATACATATAGATAATATAGATAATATTTGTTATGATTTTGGACTGGCCTATGTTTCCGTTATAGTGATTGGCCTATAAATAGACCACACATGCGCACCCCCACTTAGATGTAGGTACATTGTGTAGTTAGCTAATGACAGACGTCAAATAAAAAGAGTGATTCAAGTTCTCAAAACTGAGTATTTTTATTTATAAAATTATAACAAATATAACAATATGTTTTATTGACTTTTGATAAATTGTATTTTTCTATTTATTTGTAGTTTTTATTAAAGTTTTGTGCACGCGGTATACCATAGTTTTCCTTATATACTCCTGCATCCCTACTATGAAACTGAACCTAACACACATACAAACACACGCGCACACTCACAGACACGCACAAACATTCGTTTAGTTTGTTTAGGATCTGCCATTTTTATTTTCTAGGGTTTTTTAAATTTTCAACTCTCATACAAACCCCATAAATGCACGCTAATGCGTTCGCTATTTTGTAAAATAAACATCACAATTCTGATTAATATTTTTCAAAATTAAATTTGAATCTGCCACTTTTGTTTATTTTCTATGATTTTATTAAATACCTATTCAACCCTTTTGAAAATCGCTTTAACATACACCAATGAGTTTAATATTTCATGTGATAAAGAAGATCCTTCTAGTTTACTTACATGATTTTTTTTAAATCATTTTTAAAATTCTCAAACCACTTAAACCAGCCCCTTAATCAATGAATTTAATACCTATTATGGAAAAAGGGCATTGATCTAATAAATATGTTTGCTAATTGTTGTTTGAACCTTTATTCGTTTATTTTCCAAATTTTCATTTCTCCTAAAACCCCATTAAAGTACCTCAATGAGTATATTTTAGAAAATTAAGAACATTGATCTTAAGCTTGAATTATATTATATCGCTTTTAGTATGAAACGGTTACAGAATTTTGGATATCTATAAAATGCAATATGGTTATATTAAAATGGTTATAAAAAATCGGGATTTTGCATGGTTCCCCAAAGCATAGAATTTCCATTTAGTTGGCGAAGCAGAGAGGGCTGTCGCTGCCGGTCGCCGCTGGTTTAATATGTTTACTCAGCGAAATCTGTATGCGAAATGAGAGATTTTGTAACGCGT
This sequence comes from Lochmaea crataegi, assembly GCA_947563755.1. NCBI lineage: Eukaryota > Metazoa > Arthropoda > Insecta > Coleoptera > Chrysomelidae > Lochmaea > Lochmaea crataegi. The sequence goes on along the minus strand of CANOBC010000098.1, from coordinate 211,112 downwards.
TTTGAAACTGACTGTACACGACGAATCGCTGTACAGTAAATTGTATTCTCTATCCTCTTCTGAACTTTGCGTGTTTTTCCAACACTGAATTTCTTCCAAGGTACTATGTTCCTCTTAAATTAATAATCGAAAAAATTATACAGTGTGTTTACTTAAGTTGGACTCATATGGGAAACTTTTTTATTATGGGTTTTAGGAAAAAAAGTTATTCCTCATAAAAAGTTCTGCATTATCTAAAACCTAAAATGCAATCATTAGATATTTCTTATTTTGAGCCGTATACGAGGTTTGTCAAAAAATATTAATCTTACTCAAGAGTAAAGTACCTTTATTTTTTACAATACAGAAAAATTGTAAGAAGTAAAGTTGTTTAAAATTAAAAGTTATATTCAAATATGCAATTACAGCTATTTAGCATGAAAATTAAGATTTGGTGATTATTTACTATTCATTCCGTATTAATTATTCTGGCTTGGTACAATTTAATGTAATCTAGGATACTCTGTTATGAAGTATTTGACAGTGAATGTCAGAATGGGTTAGTTTTCATAAAATTACAGTAAAAATGGCAGCTTTACTGACTTGTGAAGAAAAAATAGAAATAGTTTTAATTGTTGGAGAAAATTACAATACACATAGAGAGGCAGCAAATATTTTCAACAACAGACATCCCCATAGAAGCATCGGGTATTCAACAGTTACCAAAATAATGAAGAAATTCAAGACCAGTGGAAGTGTTGATAATAAGTTTAATAATAAACGCATAAAACGGGTTGCCAATGAAGACACTGAGTTGGAAGTGATGCTTTCTGTCGTCGAGGAACCAAAAATCGGATTACGCAAAAGGGCTTCTCTAATCACAAATACTTCGGTAAAAAAAGATACAGTGGCAAATATTTTAAAACGTTATAAATATCATGCATACAAACCTCAATTCGTACACACATTACTACCAAGGGATTACGATGTTCGATTTGAATTCTGCGCTTTGATCCAAGGAAAGTTGGAAGAAGACCCGTTTTTCGCAAGAAGTATAATTTTTTCCGATGAAGCCACATTTTCATCCAACGGAACCGTCTCATCATAAAATTGTCGCTGGTGGTCCAACAGTAATCCAAATTTTGTAATAAAAAGTCGTAGCCAATATTCGTTTAAAACGAACGTATGGTGTGGGGTTTACAAAAATAAATTAATTGGACCATTTTTTTATCGACAATCGTTAAATGCCGCACGTTACTTACAATTATTAGAAAATCAAGTAAGTGATTTTTTGCACGAACTTCCGTTAGAAGAACGTATGAAAATTTGGTTCCAACAAGACGGTGCCTCCATCCATAGTACCGTAAACGTTAGAGAACTGCTTGAAAATATGTTTAATGGAAAGGTGATTCACAGGTATTCAGCTATTTTTTGGCCTCCCGGGTCTCCTGATTTAACTCCACTTGACTTTTTTTATGGGGTTACTTAAAACAGAAGGTTTATGAGCGAGGACCATTTGATGATGTAGACCATTTGGAAAGGATTATTTCTGAGGAATGCCAAAAAATTACTCCAAATATTATACGGAAAATAATAAAAGAGTTTCAGACAAGAACAATTACATGTTTAGAAAGAGAAGGTGGATATGTCGAAGCTTTAGTAGTTTAAATTAAAATTTAATTATGTTTGTTAGTTATAAATAGATTTTTGTTTAGGTACATAATATTCTTTGTGTGGATTCTCCTATTTCTAAGATAAATAATTATAATGCAGCACGTATTTAAATGCAAGATTGTCCAAACACATTAACAAATAGAAAGGTTATCATATTTTTAACAGATGAGAGGGATAAAGTCAGTATTGAAATTTACGATTACAAATACTTTATAATGTAAAACGTAAATAATCACCAAATCTTAATTTTCATGCTAAATAGCTGTAATTGCATATTTGAATATAACTTTTAATTTTAAACAACTTTACTTCCTACAATTTTTCTGTATTGTAAAAAATAAAGGTACTTTACTCTTGAGTAAGATTAATATTTTTTGACAAACCTCGTATACGGCTCAAAATAAGAAATATCTAATGATTGCATTTAAGGTTTTAGATAATGCAGAACTTTTTATGAAGAATAACTTTTTTTCCTAAAACCAATAATAAAAAAGTTTCCCATATGAGTCCAACTTAAGTAGACACACTGTATATAAAAGCCTATAATTCTTTCCTAAATTGGAGAAAAGAGGAAATCATAAATTCATTTATAAACAGGTAATTAATAGTCGTGGACAAAATATAGTATTCTACTCGCATATAATGGCTATTATTCACTTATGTGTTCATGTCACTCGCCTGCGGCTCGCGACTTGAGCGCACCATCGTGAATAATAGCCATCATATCTTTGTTGAATAATATACTATTACGCAACAATGCTTTGGCTGAGACATCTGCTTTGACAAAAACGCCTGTATCTTCAGTAATTGATACAATACAAAAATCTAATAGTTCACAGAAAAAGGCGAAGTGATTCTGATACATTTAGAACTGTTGATGAAACTGACTTCGATTCATTAAGAAGAAAAATATATGAAATGTATGAAGAGCAATCAGTACCTACCCTGGTTTCCTTTAGAAAAAGCTAACCAATAACGAAACAGACATTTCTCATATCATTTCAAGCCTAAGAAGAATATTAGTTAAAATGGGTTTTAAATATCAAACAATTAATAAACTTCAAATTATAATGGAAACTCAACGTTTGCAACAATTGCATCATATTTATTTAACAGCTATTAAACAATATAGAGATCAACATTGAGCAATTGTTTACCTTATCGAATCATGGTTCGCTACACATTACACTGCAGGAAAAGGATGGAATGATTTTTAAACAAAATGCCAACCGAAAGTTCTTTCAAATAAATGCAAAAGTATAACAATACTTGCAGGTTCAGAAAATGACCTTGTTCCAAACTGTCTGTTGCTTTCAGCTAAAAACATAACAGATTCTTCTTTATAGTATTACCAGGACACTGACGCCCAGCTATGTGAAAATTGGTTTGAACATCAACTTTTTAAAAATGTACCACAAAACTGTGTCATTTTAATAGACAATGCAAGTTATCATAGTCGTCAGGTAAATCATTTTCCTTGTTACAGTAGGACAAAAGCAAAAATTCAGGATTGTATGATAACTAATGACATATATTTTGGAGGAACATACAAAAAACGGGATCTTTTAGAAATATTAAAGACTTTGAAAATTAGTAAAGAATATGTGTGTGATATGGTTGCAATTAAAAATGGACATGCATTGTTACTTCTTTCACGCTATTATTGCATATTTAATCCCATTGAGCTAATAAGGCACCAGGTTAAGTCTAACCTTAAAAAGAATAATACTCCCCCTACTTTAAGCTCATCTGTAATAGAATTGGTGAAAAATGTAGTGAGTAACATTTCTCTAGACAGTTGGAAAAACTGTATTGAACATAAAAAAATCTTATATGTGTATATGACACACTATGAAAATACCTAAATTTAGAGCCCACCCCAAATAGTGAGCGATGCATGGAATGAGGTATACAAAATTAATAGGTGATGGGGATAATAGCATCACAAAAAAACTTTTGGAGGAAAAGCCATATGGTACTGTACCCGTTGAAAAAGTTGAGTGTGTAAATCACTTACTACGAAATATGTGCAACTAGTTAAAGGAGATTACAAAGTCCACAAGAAATAGTTCTTTGCTTAAAAATATTTCAGTAGCATTAAGAAAAAAATTGGAAAACAATATTTTAAAATTTAGAACCTCCATCAAGAAAGCCGCTGAATTTAGAAACAAAGAAGCAACAGATTTCTTGAAAAAAGTGGACGATTGTAAAAAAGATGTGCTAAATTCCCCCAATCACATTTTTGGTAAACATAAAAATTGTGATAAGTACTTTTGCGATAAGAATGTGGAATGTATTAGGACATTTACTTCGCATTACAAAAGCTGTGCTCATTCGATTTTATTAAATAAAAATAACAACACAGCTGAACAATTCAATGCAGTTGTTAATAAATTTGTAGGAGGAAAGAGGGTAAGTACCATGTGCATCTAAGTATTTTTGAAAAATTATTTTCCTAATAGTCTAGTTACTGTAAAATGAATGGCACCACCGAAATGTCTAGCTGTGTTTCACAGCATTTTTTTTATTACAAAAAGTTACCGATCAGTAGCTACAATATTAGTCCTAGGACTTTTATACTTTTATTGTTAATATGTCTATTTTTAGATAAATTTTTCTGGTCAAAAGTCGTACGAGATGAGGTGTGAATTGGCAGCAATTTCATATAACTGCAAGGATAATTATTTCCTGGAAATATTGAAATCAGCTGGAATTGAAGCAGGGTATTTCATACAAAATCTGGTAAAAGGCAAAGGATTAAAAAGAAAACGGGAAGCACAGTTCAAAGAAAAAAGAATTTAAAAAAACTTAAAAACACACACTAGCCAACCAGGAGCCCGACGCGGACTATGGCGCTATTGAGGAAACATCTAGTGCAGAGGAATTAGAACGAAGAAAGATGAAGCTACAAATAATTTTGAAGAAAACAAATGAGGAAATACTTGAACTGGAAAAAAATACTCGAGGTCAAGGTAGTAATCACAGATAGCTAGAAGAAGGAAGTTGCCGATCAACTGCTTCCAACTTCGGTTTGATTTGTAAACGGAGATTGTAAACTATAAATTAAATGTCTGGCAGTATTAAAGAAAATTAGCGTGGAGGATGGAATAAGCATTGAAAAAATAGAATATCTGCAAATAGGCGAAAGCGGTAAATTCCCCTTAAACAGAACCACAATTATTATCATCAGATTCAGGACCAACTACATTTATCTAAAAAAATATATTGTTATTTTAAGGTGTGGATTTCCATTTAGAAAAAGTTGAAAAGCTAGACCGGTTTTGGGAAACTAGGCATGAAGAAACAGTTATGTAATTTTTTCACCACACATTATATAACGGAGATTATATTACACCCTACCTGACATATATTTTTTCTACTACTCACGCTACGGAGTGTGTAAAGCTTTACTTTTTTTCACTAGTGAAAAAAGTAAAATTTCTTAAAAATTGTAGATATCAACAAAATATAACTCCTTATTACCATTTTATGCTATCTCCTTCTGAGACAAGTAAATTATTTTTGCTTATATTTAGTCTCCAACAAATTATCAAAAGTTGAAGAAAATATATATAAATCTTCAGTTTTTCTTTATTAAAATTTCGGTAGTAGAAAAAATATTGTATGCAATTCGTGTGTAAAGTCCATTTTTTGACTCATGTCACATTCGTCAAAAAAGGGTTACTTTACACACTTGTTGTATAAATAACTATTTCTACTCATATACTATAAGATGGTAATTAAATGCTAATTTTCAGTTTCATAATGATAACTCATTATAACACTGATTTTCATTATGGAACCGAAACATTGACCACTAGAAGCCTACATTTTGTAATATCAACCCAATATTTTGTATAGAAAGTGTTTGAAAGTTTATAAGAGATTTGTGTGTGTAAGTTTGGATCTTTTGCAGTTAATCAAAAATGTTTTTGTTTTTAAAAAAGATATCTAGCTACGATGGTTTTTCATGCACACCACCTGAAATTTAGTGATTACTTGATTCTTTCTTTCATATTTTATTTCTTATTGTTAAAAAAAATATTTCCAAAAATTAAAACAAAAACTAAAACAATGTTGTTAAATTGAAGTGAAGTTTATTTGTCATAGAAAAAATAGTGTATGCAACTCTCATGTAATGGTTATTAATACACGAGCATTAACCGGAATACGAATAACTATCATTACATGATAGTTGCATAATACACCTACTATTATATAATTCAATTTTTTTTATTGAAATTTGTTATAACCTTACTTGTTTTTATATTATTTTATTCAAATTTCGTGAAATACAGACCTAGAAAATAAAATAAAAATATGTATGATCCCGATTACCATAAATGGCTTTCTGCCCAAAAAAAGTTTCAATTTTTATACATTTCCCCTATACCTATGTTCAAATTGTAGTTATCTACAATAATTTTATAACCATACTTATACAAACGACACTCTTACAAACTTGAAAATTGATAGATCAATTAAGCTAATCTTGCAGCATCTGAATTTAGGGCTGTTTTACAAAACAGATCACTAGTATTCTTCTGTAATAACTTAGACCGATGGAGGAGATGAAAAATGATGTTAAGGATTTAATAAAGGAAGTAAATATACTTAAAAATGAAAACAAAATATTGGTACAAAGGATCAAAAGTCCAAGTCCAAAATTATATTTTATAATGTTTAGTTTCATTCAAAGTAATCGAGGAGTTGATTTTTATCACTCAACATATTTTATTTTCTACATAGTTCGATGAAATAATATTTGCCACGTGGTCATCAAGCTATCTGTTTCTTGAATCCCTGTACATTATTTTCAAACTAAATATTTTTCAATTATAAATTACTGTGTTATACTTTTGTGCAAATATTGCAAGCTTTTTCTGTTGCAAATAACTCTTTTTGACTACAGATTAGATTCATTCTAAAGTAATTATGTAAGTTTATTTCATTCAATTTAATATTATTAACATTATATAAACACTTGTTGTTCTTGTGAAATTGTTCACAAGTTTATTAAAGTTAAATAAAACCTATAAAATATTCCCTTCGTATATAATTCTGCCAATTTATTCATTAATATTGTAATGCCTTTCGGCCCAATATAATAATATAATAATAAATATTTAAAATAAGAATTAAATTTCCTTGATCTTATTTCAACAAAACGTTCGAACATTTCATTATCATATAAATAAATTAAGAAGGTTATTGTCAAGTTCAAGCGTGAAGCAACACTAAACAATTATATGTTTATTTGGTTTACTCGAACTTGACTAGATTATATAAATTGTAACGTGCCTCCCTTCTTACACGTGGCTCCTGCCACAAGAACACGTCACTATGGACACCCTTGATGCAAAATTCGGGTTTTTAAATCTCGGGCGCCAGATTATTAACGTGGTTTGCTCCACGGCCCCTTGACCCTTAGCGTCAAGAGTTCCAGATAGCCTCAGATGGAGGTTACGGAAAATTCCAGGGGTCTGGTTGAATTAAATTTAACTAACTAGTGACAATCCGGAAAAGCCAAATCTTGGTTCTCCAATCAATAAATTGCGGTTAAAAATGAAAATAATAGAAATTCAAAACTTTAATCTATTAATACTCTGTGGTCTATTTTACGAATAATTCTTTAGTGACAAACAAATTAACAGAGAAAATAAAATGAGGTATGTATTACCTATATCTGGGATTTTAACGGACTTAACGGTCAGGTTATCAAATACGGTTCAAATATACCGGGTTTTACGGGGTCCCTAATGCACGATTTAGATCTGCCGGGTAATCAGACAAATTGTGGCTAAGCCTCTTCCAAGTCTGATTAACCCTTGAATCCAAATGAAACCGGCAACTATTATTCCGACAATAAGAAAAAAAAAAAAATAATGATTCTACGAAACGGGAAAAGAACGATTTAGATCTGCCGGGAAATCAAACAAATTGTGGCTAAGCCTCTTCCAAGTCTGATTAACCCTTGAATCCAAATGAAACCGGCAACTATTATTCCGACGGGGAGGAAAAAATATATAAATAATGATTCTACGAAACGGGAAAAGAACGATTTAGATCTGCCGGGAAATCAAACAAATTGTGGCTAAGCCTCTTCCAAGTCTGATTAACCCTTGAATCTACTAAAGCCGGTAACTATTATTCCAAAAAAAATAAAATTTAAGAACGAGTTAGATCTGCCGGGAAATCAAACAAATTGTGGCTAAGCCTCTTCCAAGTCTGATTAACCCTTGAATCTACTAAGCCGGTAACTATTATTCCGAAAAAAAAATAAAAAAATTTAAGAACGAATTAGATCTGCCGGGAAATCAAACAAATTGTGGCTAAGCCTCTTCCAAGTCTGATTAACCCTTGAATCTAACTAAAGCCGGTAACAATTAAAAAAATATTTTCCCTCGAGTTAAACGGTACCCAACTATCGACACACAGAGTAAAAATATTCGTACTAGCATAAACTTTAAACTATTATACCTAATCCACTTGGGTATCAATTTAATTTAAAACTACTGACAACCAAAAGCATAAAATAAGTCGAGAATCCACTAATAATTCATATCAGTTAATTAAAACGCAGTAAATAAAAATTCGAAATCAAATTACGGTTGACAAATCTTTATTTTCAGATAAGAGAAACAAAATAAAAAAACAAATTTCAGTTCAACAACAAAAGAAAAAAAAATAGCCGGTCGGAAAATTTTCAAAACCAAAAAAAAATACATTCAACAATTTAATAATAAGCGGCGATACGGAAAGTTTCGAATACACAGTTTATTTGTTAAAATTTATTTACCTTAATAAATACAGCCCACACACAATCGGAATATGGAATACACAAAATTTTCGCACTACGGTTTGTCGGTTTTTCGGAAGAACGTTTAACGGAGAATGCTTAGAGCCGTAGAAGGAACTGATTCTTTTTCTAGCCTGAATGATGCCCGCTAGCCACTTTATATCCAAAATTTTAGTTACAGTTTCGTCCAGGTGTCGGAATTAAAACGTGAAATTTATCTAGTTTCGACAAAAACTTGTAAGTATACTAGACGGCTCTCGATTAAATTAAAATGTTGTATATACCGGGCGTCCTTTCAGTTGAAAAATTTAAATATCGGAAATGAATAAATTGTGTATGGTAGAAGTTGGATTTGCGTAACTCGGACTTATACTAAAATATACACCGGTAATAGCAAAAAAATAAATCACTGCGGTAGTCGAAAGGGTTGTAAAGTAACGAGTTATATACACCCTAGTGGTAAAATAAAATATATTACGGAACAAATAAAAAAAAATAAAAAAATTAAACTTGCAAAAAGCAGAAAAAAAATAACTCGTTACAAAATATACATTTAGTATTTATCATAAGAGAAGTCGATGCAGAATGCTTGAAGAAAACTATTATCTATAGTTGAATAGTCAGCTAGTATTAATCAGTAACCATTACGCATAAGTATGCTATACGGCTAGGTACTTATGCATAGCATTAGTTTAGTAAGTAGTTTAATGTATTTAGTAAATAAACCAAACATATCCCAGTGCAAGAAGTAGTTGTTTCATTCTCTTGAGATGATCCTCCATGTGACCTGCAACACCACCTATTCAGAGGCCCTTCCACACCTATAACCTAACCAAATATCCATCGACGACACATATATTACATTAAACATAACGTTTTGCTAAAATTTAGTTTCTTTTTAAAATTGTTAGATCCCTCTTAGATCGATAACCTCATTCATTCATTTTTTTATTGTCTTAATATGAGACACATATGTTGGAAAGCTTTTGGTAAATTCAATATTTCATTAATTTCAAACATCTGCCTTTTTTTAAACTCGAAAGCTGAACCAATATTATGTGCCCCATTACATTCAAGTTTCCCACATATTCCTAATCCGCCTGAACTTTTAAGTAAGCAAAGCTGCTAGGGTACCTTAAATATCTCTAAGACACCTTTGAAACATCAAGACTCCAACTAGGACATCCCCTAGCATATACCTCCAAATTTACTGACGACCCACCACTGGGATACATCCAGGACAAGTTTCCCATCCACCCTTCCGGATGAAAGTCAAAGATAATGTTCCATTGTTTTCGAATTTAAATTCTTATCCACCCGGCTATAAGAACTGTAGGGGATCGTGTCCGGGCTAACGTAAGTTTCAACTTCTTTTAAATTACTATCTTAATTTCTACAAGGTGTTTCTTCCTTTTTCACCTTAGTTTTCTTTTTAATTAAATTGATTTTTGTTCTTTCGTCGACGTCTAATAGGTAGTGGCGCCCTAAAGCTTCTTATAGTCTGACAACCCTCTGGCATACTTGGTGCAGCAATAACAAGGAGTAGAACCAACTTTGAGAAGAGTCTCGAGTGGCCACTCTAGCGCCCAAGTAATTGACGAACAACTGACTTTTACAGTCACAAGTTCATTAATGAAGTGGAGGAAAGAAGATCAGCGAGAGAGGTTTTATCAAATGTGAATATTACACTTAATGATTTTAAAGTTATTAGAACGGGAAAATATGATGGAAGAAAAATGAAGGTTATCTTGAAATCTAATGAAGATGTATTAAATATTCTGAAAGCCGTAGAAAAATAACTGATAAAATTCCTTCTATCAATCAGTTCAACAGCGTGACTATTATAAGCTATTAAAATCTATGTTAAATGAATTAGTTTCTGATGGTGATAACTCAAAAAAGCTATTAAATATGTGAATGGAGTTCCCAAGATAGTAAATAATGATCTCTCAAAAAACTAAATTCCCAAGTTAGCAAAAAACAGTATGGCAATTGAATATAATTTAGATATTGTTTACCTAAATATTCAAAGTTTGTTGGCACACAAAGCTCAATTGATAGCTAACATTATTTGTTACCATCCTGCTATTATTTTGCTAAGTGAATCTAGAACTACAAGAGAAATAGATAATTTTGAACTTGAAATATCTAATTATTCACTCATAAGATGTGACTACTCCAGCTCAAGACACACAGGTGAAGTAATCATTTATGTTAGAAGAGATATACATTTCACCAACGTTAAAACTTATGTTCACAATGGAAATTATTGGTGTAGGTTCATATCTGTAAGTTGTGTCGGTGCTAAATGCTAAATAGGAAGCTTTTATCATTCACCTAGTGGAAGCCATGCAGCTTTTCTTGATCAATTAGAGGTTATATATGAGAAAGTGTTGTGTAAGAATTCTCGAGTTATTTTAGCAGGTGATTTTAATTTAGATTTCTTCTCCAACGAATTTCATGTTAAAAAGATTAAGGATATTTTAAATGCTCAGGGCATATGTCAGAAAGTAAAAACATTTACAAGAATTACTAATACTAGTAAAACTTCAATAGATTATGTGCTGACAAATGTTGACAATTTACAAGTTAATGTTTTAGATGGGCCCAAATTCACTAATCATTCTGTAATAACTGTTAAATGTTTTCATGTAGATAAATCTGAAAGCCTATATACCATAAATTTATTGATAGTTAATTTTTACTTAATAGTACTGATGTTAACGATATTTATAATAATATTGAATATGTTTTTCAAACAGTGGTTAATGAGATTGCACCCGTAAAAATAATAACATATTGTGAGAACGATTTACCTTGGTATGATGACTTCTCTAATGGTGTTCAATTCGAGGTTACTCTTGTAAGGGATGCTAGTGGGTTTTCTGAGCATTTTAAAACTTTCTTTGTTGATGCAGTTGATGATATGGTGTCTAGTATTGATGATGATGAATTTATTTGTGATATTCAAATGTGTGAGAATATTTTCGGAAGTTTCAAGTTGGTTTCTACGCACGATTTAGGAATTGTTATAAAAAACTTATAAAATGAAGGAAGTCCAATTTATGAACTAAACAGTAAAATCGTAAGAATTTTTTTTGGTGTTATTGGGCATGTGTGGTGTTACTTTGTAAATATATCATTGGAAAGTGGTAAATTTCAAAAGAAATTAAAATACAATTTAAAGTACTGAATTCAGACCAATTAATTCTTCCAGTTGTGGAAGAAGCATTGGAAACTGTGGTTACCAACAGCTATTGAAACATATTAATTCAAATTCTCTGTTTTTTGTAAACCAGTCTGGTTTTAGATCCAAGAATTCATGTGAATCCTCTATTCAGCTGACTGTCACCGAGTGGAAAAATAACATTAGCAAACATTTGTATTCTATAGCAGTATCATAAGATCTAAGACGGGCATTTAAGACTGTAAACAGATAAATACTTCTTAAAAAAATAGAGCAATATGGTATAAAGGATAAAGTGTTTGATTCAATTAAGGGATACTTTACAAATAAGTAAAGTTTGTGATACAATGTTATCAGCTGTTGAGGTAAAGCATGGAGTTCCTCAAGGTAGTATTCTAGGTACTCTACTCTTCTTAATGTATGCAAACGACATGGAAAAGTTTGTTGAATGTGACTATATTCATATTTTTGCTGATGACACTTCAAGTTCAGTAAGTGATGCAAATTTAGACAGGGCTGTAGCAAAAATGAATAATGTTCTAAGAAGTATACATACAAATTTAAAAATGAATAAATTAGAGCTAAATGCGAATAAAAGCAGCATTATGATAGTTACTACACCATATAAATACAAACAAATAAATATTGATCACATTGATGTCAACATAGATAATGAAAAAATTTAGATTGTAAGAGAGTTGAAATATTTAGGATTTATGTAAGACAATAATCACTTTGAATTTAAGAAAAAAAATTTGAAAAAATCTTTTTTTTCTAGTGTCTCAAGTTTAAATTTAATTATAATTGTATATAAAACCATCATTAAAAATCATTTTGAATACTTCCCAACATTGCTTGATTTAAATAAGATAACTTAATTACAAAAGTTACAGAATCAAGCAATGATGGTTATTTTGAGGTGTAGAAGAATCGCTCCTATATCATTGATGCTCCAAACATTAAAGTTATTCACTATTGAGAGGCGGTTGAAATACTTGACTATGGTTTATATTTATAAAATGCTACACAATCTATTGCCGTCATATTTTGGTAAATGTATCGTATTCACTAATCATATTCACACATACAATACTAGAAACCGTAATAATTTATATAACTTATCTTTTCACACACGGAAAAGGCTTTTTAAAAAAATATTTATTTATTGAGATAATATAATATGTTACAAGATCGAAAGTAGATTCTAGACTGATTAACAAGTTTAACAATTATTGATGGTATTAAAAAATATAAACATAAGCAAAAAACAAAGTTCACTGAAATTGAATATACTGACTAAACTATTTATTTATGCTTCACTAAGAAATATAACTATATAGCATATATAAATACTCAAAGTAGTACATATAATGTGAAGACTTTATCCTTTAAAGGTTTTATCACCTACAATGATTTCCCAGATAATATGAAAATTCCAAAAGTTTTGCTGAATTCAAACGACATTTATCATTATACTATACTTAGATGGATATGAAAACATTTTAGTAGGTACATTATTTGTAATTGTTATTTAATTTTATTATTTTTATTTTCATGTATTTCAACATTGTAAAAGTTTCTTTTAATGTTCGTTATTTTAATACTTAAATATTGTTGTAAATTATGATTTCCTATTTAAAAATAAAGATATATACAAAAATTAGTATTTTAATGTTAAGGTTACCTTGTACAATTTCAGCAACTCCAATTAAATTTCATTTGATAATAAATAAAAATAATGATTTTAAATATAATTTATTTTATTGGGGACCATTCAGTTGGGCCAAAATACCTGCTATAATCCGTTGCTGAAAATGGGTCAATATAATCCTATAGGTCTGTTGGTCTAATTTCTGAACAGGTAAAAAATAATACAAATCCACTGAACAGTAATTTTTTCCAAAGAAGTAGGTAAATATTTATTAAAATTAACATTTAATAAAATTAAAACGAGACAAACAGTTACTCTCAATCATTTGCGTTAACCTAACCCAACCTAACCCATTTGCGGTTCTCACATCTCCAACGTATCTTACCGAACTTTAATGTATTTGAAAATTTAAATTTATCCATAACCAATAACTTACAACCTTTCTCACTAAACATTAAATACACTGGGGATGATTCCATCTTAATCAAAGACTGAATTAATGAAAACTGACTCTTAAACTATAGTCTATTTCATAAAGGTATAGAGTAATAAAATGGGGAATTCCGTCCAGTTCGGCTCAATTTCGGTGTCGGCCATAGGCGTAGGTCTTGAAATAGTATTGTTTGTAATATTAAAATTTCAAGCAATTGCGTAAGAGAATTAGGAAAAGTATGTTTTTTGGCCTGAAGTGTCATTATCGAAATATTGTGTAGGGATTACTTAGGTAGTAGATTATACAGTTACGTTTTGCGTTTAACAGGTACCGTTTAACCTTCTATTAGTGCCTCTGCCTAATTCCAACCCTGTTTCAGATTCGGCTCAACCAAGCGCCGCAAGGTGCCTTACCCAAAATATTTAGACCTTTATAAGTATATTTGTTTAGTTTAACGCATCAGTATTTGCTGTTAAGCCGTAAATAGTGTTCACAGTATTATAAGATTAGTAATAAAATGGCGACATTTACACCAACGAAAAGGTGTTCCAATAACTCTCCACTATCAGTGAATGAAAAACTTATTATTTTAAATGTACACGATTGCATAAAATACGATTACCCGAAATTTACTGTACAAGAAACTGTTCACTCTTTTTATTTTAAAAAAGAAATACCCACCCTAGATAAGATTTTAATGGAGCTTGGCCAGGATGACAGTATTCCGTTGATAACTAAAAAACTTTTATGGACCACTTTGAGAAATATGGATTTTGCCTGGGAAAAGCATAACCGTAAAGCACTTTTACTGGAAAGCGATGAAATTGTTTGCTGGCGACGAAAATACTTAAGAAGTATAAAGCAGTACAGAACAGAGCAGAAGAAAATCTTTCATCTTGATGAGACGTGGAGCAATGAAGATTATACAGTACCAAAAATGTGGCAAGACAAAAATATAACCAGTGCTCGCCAAGCTTCCATGGAAGGCCTGTCAACGGGTATTAAGGTGCCTTCAGGTAAAGGGAAAAGACTAATAATCGTCCATATTGGAACCGAAGAGGGATTTTTAAAAGAAGGTTTGCTAACCTTTCAGTCGTGCCATACGGGAGATTACCACGAGGACATGGATTCGGATGTTTTTGAAGACTATTTTGGTGAAATGATAAAATATCTTCCGGCTGATTCAGTAGTAGTTATGGATAACGCGAGTTATCATTCTCGACGCCTAGAGAAAACTCCAACTTCATCTTGAAGAAAACAAGAAATTATTGACTGGTTAACCACCAAAAGTATTGAATTTGAATATAATTTGATAAAAAAAGAACTATTAGCTATAGCAAATTTACACAAACATCGTTTTATGAAATACGCCGTGGAAGATATAGCAGAAAAACATAGTGTAACTGTGCTGCGCACACCGCCATATCATTGCGAACTAAATCCTATAGAACTTGTATGGGCGCAAGTGAAAGGATTTGTAGCAAAACACAACACGACATTCAAAATGAAAGACGTTAAGCTACTGTTTGATCAAGCCATTATGGAGGTGACACCAGAGAACTGGCGAAAAGCAGTCCAGCATGTCATTAAAGAAGAGGAGAAAATGTGGGATCTTGACTACTTGATCGATCGGACCGTCGACCCGTTAATTATAACGTCAAGAGGAGATGACAGTTCCTCAGATGACGAAGAATATTATGATTTTTTATAATTTAATTTCTGTATAATGTTCAATAAAAAATAAGTGCACCTAATTTTTATTCTGTTAAAATAAAATTCTTTCCTTTTTACGAGTATCCTACCGGCACGCCTTTGGCACACTATTTTCAGTGTTTGTGAATGGTAAACAATGGGCTAAACCCATATATTGACCCCAACCCGGGTGGTACTAGACTCCGTTTCACATAAGAAGAAGCCCCTTGAAGTTCGCATTTCCTGTTGCGCAGGAATCAAAATCGGCCTTGAAACCTTGTCACGACAGTTTCATGCCATAGGCGTTTCCAACGATTTTCATGCCGACAACCATTTTATTATTGACATTTGAGGTTGTGTTTGAAGCAATCATTTACTGTCGAATATTTTTGATTTTTGAATATTTTAAGACGTTTAGCTATTTTTTTTATCTGTGAGTGTTGTGTGTTTTATTTCATCTAAAACCATGCCTCCTAAAAAATTTGTTGGTGTTAAAGGAAAAATTATCCACAGTCAAGGACGACAGATTCTTAAAAACGTTGCAACTTTTATGGAGTCCGAAGCCGAACATGGAATTCAAATTCTTTTAAAAAATCATCGGTAAGTAAAAGAAAAAAGTATAATCCTCCTGGCATTCGGATTGTTATAAAATGTATGAAAAAGTTACATTACTTCAAAAATAAATGAATTCTGCTAAGTAATTTATATGGGTCTGCTGCACTTAACAGTGATTTATATGGTTCTAATACTAATGCCTATTAATAAATAATTATCTCATACACAGAAAAACAATATGTCTTTGTAAATTTACAGCATGACTAAATTTTATACAATATACATTTCTTTGATTTGTAAAATATATATCTTGATCTGGATTTCATTTGTTGGAAAAGCCAAATAAATACATTTAGTTTTACAGTGAAAATATGTACCTATTGTTGATTTTTAATAATAATTATATTTTTAAATTGCAGAGAGCGAACTTTACAAGCTACTGGGGTGAGAAGAAGTACTTACACCAGAATTAAAAATGAATCCTCAGCTATTGAAAGTGGAGCATCTACATTCCTTAGATCTCCTCGAATAAATAGATCTAGGGAAAAAAAGGTACTGGAAACACTAAATTTTGGAGAATTGCAAAGGATTGCTTAAGTATCATTTATAATTTTTACATCCTGGAGAAAATAGTTCCTACTTTAACATGCAAGTTTGATAAAAGTATAATAAAGGTACTGAAATTAATTACAAGAAACTTTTGTCAGTTTACTTTTAGTATGAGTTTTTACGCTAGGGCTAGAATTACTTTTAATAGTTTAATAGATAAATAATTTTTTATTAAAATATACATATTTATTTTTTCTAGGCATTCTGCAGAAAGTTCACATTGTTTTACCTGAGTTCACTATAAGTAAAACTTCTTTGTGGCGGCTGTTAAAAAGTATGGGCTTTAGGTAAGTAGTTTTTATTAGTTATTGGAGTGTTTGAAGGGAAAATATTGTTGAGAATGAGGACAATTGTGAAATGGGTAGAACAAATTCAGAACAAAAATTAAAATAAAGCTACAATAGGCATTGTAAAATTGAAAATATTAAAAGGTAACATGCATAACTATTTATTTGAAAATATTGTATCTGTTGTAGATGGCAGTGCACAAAAGATAACAGGAAGGTGATTATGGAATCGCATGATATTCGCCATAAGAGAATTACTTTCTTAGAAAATATTATTAAATATAGAACCGAAGGATGGAATATTGTGTACACAGATGAAACATACATTCACAGCTCCCATGTGCAATCCAAGGGATGGTACGATATATCAGAGAAAGGTTATAAAAAGCCAATCTCAAAAGGAGAAAAGGGATTTATTCCTAATGCCCTATTAATTTTTCGTTCAGGTTTGTATTAATTATATAAACTTATCGAAAAGTGATATTTTGTAAGTAACTGTTGTCCCATATATTTGTAAACACTTCACTTATATCAGATATAACCTGTTTCAACTTAATTTAGAGAAATACAATTTTTAAACGTGGTGATCTTAATTCTATAAAAGGAAATTTATACTATTGTCACTTTCAAGTAGTGTATCATTGGGTTTTAAAACAATATCTAACAAAAGATAATTCCAACAGTCAAATAAGAAAAACACAATTAACTACTTCTCATAGGACATATTGTTAACGTAAGCCTCGATGAAATTTATTATTTTTTTTAGGTTCTAAAAGTGGAGATCACCATGATGACATGAACCATTCAAACTTTATGAGGTGGGTTCAGGAACAACTATTACCCAATATGCCTCAGAAATCAGTTCTGGTTGTGGATAATGCTTCTTACCATAATGTGAAAGCTGAAAAAATATTACAACAGCATCTAGCAAAACAGAAATGTTAGAATGGCTTAGGGTCCACAATGTTGTCCATGATGCCAGTAAAACAAAACCCGTTTTATATGAAGCAATAAAAACATTTCGCTTAGGTTTTCCTGTTTCCTATAAACTGGACTGTTTATTGGAGGAACATGCGCATAAAGTTTTACGGTTGCCACCTTATCATCCGGAATTCAATCCAATAGAAAAAATATGGGTTAAGAACTGGGTGGCAGTGCATAATACCACATTCAAACTGGATGATGTGGAGAATTTAGCCAGGAAAAAATCTTCTGAGGTATCTGTTCAAGAATGGTGTTCTATTTGTGAACATGTAAAGAAATGCGAATCAGAATGGATTAAAAAAGAACACATTTTTGATGATGTTGTAGATTCTCTCAAGTTTAATGAGAATACAGGATCGTCCGATGAATCTACTTCAGAGGACGACTATAGCAGTGGCAACAGTAGGAGTAGTGACTCTGAAAGCAATTAATAGCACTGCTAATAGACTGCTAGAAGAAATTACCTCAATTTTTTTCCAGCACACATAGATTCTAGGCAAAAATATTTCAAATATTGTGAGATGGTTCAAATTGCTGATTTTAATATTGATATATATCCTAAAGTCCATGTTGAAAAATCTTAAATTTCCACATGATATACTTTTTTATCAGTAATTATTAACTAGCATTCAAAATCCCATCAATGTGTTTATCTACAAATTGGATTAAAATATATTTCTCATTCGTTTTTAGATGTGAAAGTTTTAAGGATTTTTATTTCAGAAAGGAAAAGTTATGTAAAAGGAACTCATTATTACAACAAGAAATCAATGAAGTAAGAAAACACAACAATGAGTTGATTGAAGAAAATAGAGAACTTAAGAGCCAACTCGAAAATTCATATGCTTCAGTTACTGTGAATGAATTACACCAATTAATTAGTAAGACTTGTCCAAAT
Organism: Lochmaea crataegi; assembly: GCA_947563755.1. Classification (NCBI taxonomy): domain Eukaryota; kingdom Metazoa; phylum Arthropoda; class Insecta; order Coleoptera; family Chrysomelidae; genus Lochmaea; species Lochmaea crataegi. Next base: position 192,364 of record CANOBC010000098.1, on the reverse strand, counting down.
AATGAACTAGCGCTCAATTTATTAACGTACAAATTAAACAAGCTCCCAAAGGTCGGAGGTATTCAAACGAATTCAAAAATAAATGTTTGTCAATGTATTTTTCTGGACCACACGTATACAAAAATATTTTAATGAAGATGTTTTGTTTACCTGGGCCACCAACTTTAAACAAGTTGTTACGTGGCTCAAATATATCATGTGGATTAGATAACCAGAGTGTTTTTGAAACTTTAAAACTTAAGTAAACAATTTATGTGCCCAAGACAAATTTTGTGTTTTATGTGTCGATGAAATGAACATTAAAACACATTTATTTTATAGTACTTCAGACTATATTGTTGGAGTAGAAGATACTGGGAGCCAAAGAGTTTTTAAGTCAGCAAAAGTGACGACAACGTTAATGGTTAGAGGAATATATTCCAATTAGAAGCAGCCTCTTGCATATTTCTTTTACAATACCACATGTCTAGGTAACGCCTTATACGAAATAATTGTAAACGCGATAACAAAATTAAAAGAAATTGGCCTGAATGTTATTGTATTAATTTTGGACATGGGATCAAGCAATCTTCAATTAAAAAACATCTTACAAATATCACCACAGAATCCATATTTTTATGTAAATGAACAGCAAGTTTTTTTATGTTTGATGTACCCCACCTGTTAAAAGCTTCAAGGAATATGTTAGTGAAGTATAATTTTATTTTAGGAGATAGATTAATTTCGTGGCAACACTTAATTTAGTTTTATAATAATGAAAAAAAATATCCTATTCGGGCTGCTCCTAAACTGACAAATTCTCATATTTATCCCACTACTTTCGAAAAAATGAAAGTCAAGTTCGCTTCTCAGATATTTAGTGCAACGGTATCGGCAGGTTTACAGATGTTTATTCAATTCTACCTCCGGAAGCAGAGGCAACGGCTCAGTTTGTTGATAGGATTGATAAACTGATTGATATTTTCAATTCGAAACAATGTACAAAGTCAAAAAAATTTAATCTTGCTTTTAAAGGTCTGCAATATCAAACTGATTTTTTAAATGAGTGCCTTGGTTTATTTAACAATCTCAAAGTTATAGATAAAGAAGGTAGAAATTGTACTGGTATAGTCAAATTTAGGAATGGGTTTTTAATATCCATAAATGCCTTATTACAGTTATGGCCTCAATTAAAATCCAACAATTATTCTTATATTTTAACGCGACGACTGAACCAAGATTGCCTTGAAAATGTTTTTGGTTTAGTTAGAAATCAAAATGGCAATTGTAGAAATCCAACGTCAATCCAGTTCAAACGAACATTTAAAAAACTATTTTGTGTCAAACTGTTGAATTCTGGATCTCAGAACTGCGCAAATGACGAAGCCAATATTTTATTAAAAGCAGTAGATCTTTTAAAAAGCCAACCAGATGCATTATATATATATCGCCAGATACGCCTACAACTAATAAATCTACTATACATACAAATACTGCAATGCCTAAAGACTTTCAGACAAATAATTTATTGGAAAAGAATTTTGTTCGCTACTTTTGTGGTTATTTAATTAAAAAATGTTCGGGAATTGATACATGCAGCGTATGTGAGACGTATTCACAAGCGTATCAGAATTTAGACGATTCGTCTTTATACTGTTACCTTAGAGCTTATGAAAATACGAATAAGGATACTTTTGGAAACTTGAATTTGCCGCATGAAAATTTTGTACAATACATCTCATTATTAGAAACATTATTCCAAATGAATTTTGAGAAAGTTGCTACGCAAGATAATATTGTTGAATCACTTATAAATATTAGTCAAACAACAGAGTTTGTACATCCTTGTGTTGATTTTTCAATAAAATATTTAATAAAACTTTTCTTCAGGATACGACTATATTACACATTAAAATTTGTCAATAAAAATTTTAAAAATCATAACAAAATGAAAATTGTAATATGGAAAAACCAATAAATATTTTGTATAAGACTATTGTTTTATTCACTCATTTTTGTATTGTTCTACAATATTTAAGAAAAAAGATTTAACACGTTCAAGTCATTCTAAAACTTATGCTTCCTACACCTATGGAAAAGTAAAATGAATCGTAAAGCGATCCATTCAAGGTCCTCAAAAGCTATGGCAATTTATGAATAAAATTTATAATAGTAATACTACTGGTTGACCATCACGTCCCGAACAGAATGGGCTGGGAGATTGATACCAATGTTCACATTAGTACTAATCCTAGAGGAATTAATTTTCTCCAGGCAAACGAAGTTCTTGTTTTTATACAGGTATGTATAAACGGACATTGGAAGATTCCAGTTGGATATTTATTAATTAATGGACTCAGCGTGTTTTTTAGTTTTTTTGAACTATAATTTATTTTTCGCTTTTTAGTACTATATATAAAAAACTTTCGAATTAATTTGAGCGTTTAAAGTGGGTAAAAATCGAGTTTAAAGGTTGCATTATAAATGAAACACCCTATATTTTACTACTATATTGTATTGTCATCGGTGCCTGCCGTGTGCGCAAATTTTGAATTAATCGTTTAAAGTGACTAAAAATTGAGTTTAAAGGTTGCTTTATAAATTAAAAACGCAAAAAAAAATTGTTTTTGCCGTGAAGGGGATTAGAATCCACAACCGGTGAATCCGACGTCACCGAAGGCCCGCTTGGCCAACGAACTTATTTAAATTGTTTGGATATACTTACAGTTATACTACAAGCCACTTGCTAGGAGAGTTACAAACAAGCTCACAAACCCACAAACTCACATACAGGTGAAGCTAATAAAAGCGTGTTAAAAAGGAAACAAATGTTAGGTTACTGGAATATTTACATGAGAGTGGTGCAATTATTACGTGTCCAACTTTGGTGTAATGTGTTAGGTAGGGTCAGATTTCTTGAAAAATATAGTCGTGATAACGTTAACTGAAACGCTACCGAAACGTTCAAATAAAAATAGAAAAAAAAAGATTCACCAAAAAATGGCAAAAAAATCAGATGAGTCCAATCATTCCGAACCGATGACATTGAGAGAAGCTCTAGAAAGTGACAATTCTGAAAACTGAAAACAATCTAGTCCGTCCATTCATCCATCCCAAAGTCAATAATACGTGGGCTGTTGTAGAAACTGTACCTAATGGACAAAGAGTGATTAAAAGCACATTATGGGTCTTCTGCAAGTTCAAAAAGGGAGCAGATGGAAAGAAAGCACTTATTGCATTAGCAGTAGATTTGGAAATGTAATTAATTGACATCGCAATAACCAACCTAAATTATTGGAAGAAATATACATGGTGTTGCTGAAAACAGACCAGATGATTTCCAAATTATTCACAGATTGAATAAGGTCATATAGGCAAACAGATCGAGTATTGAACAGCACACTTAACTGATGAAAAACAATTCAACTAAATCCCTCATCATCAAATCAAAAATAGAAATCTTCATTACCACAATTTATGTGGACGACATTTGAATATTCAGTAATACTAAAAGTGTTAAGGAATGATTGAGAGAGGAGAGAATTTGAATGGTGAGGCTTGGTTCTGCAAAACGATCATCTGTCACCTTTAACATCTTAGAATCTTCGAGTGAATCACGAAGGACCACTTGAATTGAGGTTCAAGACCTAGTTACCCATGTCAGCTACGCTTACAGAGGGATAACACAAATTAAGAATTATATGAAATAGACTCCAACCTGTAAACATAATAAATGGGAAGTAGTCGGAGACTTTAAATAAAACCAATAGATTCGAGTAGTACCTTATTTAATTTATGTGTTACAACTAGTGTGACTTTGGAGAAGGCACTATAAAAACCATATACACGAACAGGTGGAAAGTCGGACACACTAGAGGGTGTTATTAAAGTTCAAGACAATATTTCACTAATGTTACGCAACAAATTAAATATCACATACAATGTTAGGTTAACAATAACTATTAAGCTATTTAGAATTAGCAAAGTCACTTGCTATAAAAAAAGTTGGTAGGTGGCAACTATACGAGTTAAGAAAATATAAAGGAAAGATTATGAACGGCAACTCCGCTGCGATCTATAATGGCGCCAGAATGCTTTACCGGCAGTGCTGCTATATTTCGGAGGATAATGATTTAATTAACGTACTTACAAGTTGACAAACACTAACAAGTCACTATTAAAACTATACATTATACTTTTGAATTGAAAATGAAGAAACTATTATATTATTTCCCAAGAAAGGGACACTAAAAGAAAAGAGGAGACATAGGACAACGTACTCCTCAGTTGATGATGAGCTCATGACTGACTTGGACCGACTGACTTTCGCGGGGGGGAGATGCTTAGATGGCTACTCGTGACCGGTCTCAAATATTTTTGACTTACAGGGTTGGTTTTAATACTTTTGTAAGAATTTATTATTAGAAATTCTTACAAAAAGAAACATTTAATAATTCATAAAGAACCTGAAGGGGATATTTGAAATAAAAGACTTGGGACCAGGGAATCAGTGTTTGGACATAAGAATAAAAATAGGAGAAAAGGAATTATTTATTACTTTTAATTAGGAAAACTACATACATTCAAATTCAAAAAGGTTTATTATTATGATCACTATGCAGAATAACCACCTCCTCGTTTTTTTAGAAATCCTGCAATATGCCACAGGATGGTACCTATGATTAAAAAGTATAACAATTCAAAGAAATTAGATACCAAATTCAGCAACAAGAAGGAATGGGATCCCAACACAATGACCAGACTTGGAAATAATGCCATTCATTGGTACACAGACGGTTCAAAAGCAGTAGAAGGGACCCAAAAATAATAACAAAAAAAATGAAATACTTGAAATAGAATTAACTGAAGGTCAAATATCAAAAGACGTATATCATAAGTCAAACAAACTGAACAATTATTTTATAGAAAGTATTAGTGAAATAGTAAATAGCATTGATCAAGCATCCAGTGATTTCCACGTACCAATAAAAGTTGAAAGCATTCAGTTTAATAAATATGAATAAGTAGGTGAATTTTGAAGCATTAAAAGATATTGTTTCTAACATGCAGAATAAAGGAAGTCCAGATGAAACTTCAGCTGTATTTAGAAAAAACCATTATTAAATATTATATTATATAAACTAATATCATCCCAGATTAATTGAAAATTTCAACTATAAGGTCAATTCTGAAAGTGTCGAACTCACATAGAGCAGTAGATTTAAGACCAATTAATATGTTACCCACAATAGAAAAATTGGAAAAAGTAGTATGTAACCAACTTGTTGATTTCTTAGAAAAAAAGTTGAATGATTAGTAGTATACAGTCTGGTTTTAGGGGAACACATAGCTGTGAAACAGGCCTACAATATGTACTAGATGAACAGGGGCTCTTTTTTAGATTTACAGCGAGCTTTTGAAACAGTCAATCGTACATTACTTATTCCAAAAATCGGAATGTTTTGGGATAGTTGGAGATGTTCTATGTTGGATACAAAGTTACTTAGGTGTACCACAGGAAAGGATATTTCTCAGGTCTTGTGTATTTGTTCAATACATTTGTTTGCAGATGATATCCTAATTTATTACTCCTCAGATAGTATAGAGGAAATACTTGAAATAATAAATATTGCATTGAAAAAATTAATGATTGGTGTTGTTTCAACTCACTGAGAAAAAACTTTATAAAAAACTAAATTCATGTTAATCGGCAACGAAAGATTATAGAGGGAAATTAGTGAGAAAAACATAAAAATAGGTGTTGGAAATTATGATATTGAAGTAGTAAAATTGTTTAAATATTAAGGAGTCATAATAGATAGTATGATGTAATACTTTAAGGAACAGGCCAATCACATTATTAAAGTAATATCTTTTATTATCTTAATCGTTGGTCATTAACACTTTTATATAACTGTCTAATATTACCATTTTACATACTGTGCTACCATTTTATATCCAATAAATAAAAATAAGATTGGAAAATTGCAAAAACTTCAAAACAGAGCAACGCAGATAAAATTGATAATGGACAGAAGGATGAGTAATGCAACTATGTTAAAAGATATACAGTGGCTATCAGTTCAGAATTATGTCCAATACATGGACTTTGATATTTACTTGTAAAATAAAAAATTACATGGTGTCAGCATATCTATTAGGAAAAATTCAATATAATCCTCAATATCATTAAACTACAATACAAGAAACCAATCAGACTTTCATGTATGGCAAGTTCTCAAAATACAATTTTTATTAGAGGTTTGCAAGAATTCAACAGACTGCCTACAGAAATTAAAACCAAAACATCATTATATATTTTCAAAAGGAACCTTAAACAATTCTTTATAAATAAATAGAACAAAGTTAGATTATGTAGATTATTTTATAATCATTTAATGTTATATTGATTGTGTTAAGTATTTTATTTTAAATTATTTCCATATTTTGTTTCATTGCATATTTGATCACCAATGTAAAATAACATGCAATAGGAAAGTCTGCCCAGTTCAATATTGATAAAATATATAGAAAGCAAAGGATTATCATCATGTTGAATAGTCAAGCAGCTATTAAAGCACTGAGTTCTTGTGTAATCAGTTCTAAAATGGTATGGGAATGCCTAGGAAAACTCAATAAACTAGTCGAGAGAGAGTGAGAGAGAGAGAACAATATCGTCAACTAACTGTGGGTTCCAGGAGACAGGAAATAAAATAGCAGATTAATTGGCAAAGAGAGAGGCTGAAACACACTTTTGGAGACCAGAACCCTTTAATGGTATTAGCTCCAATGTAATACCACCATGTTATGGGGTTATTTAAAATTGAAAGTTTATTCGGCTGAAGTAAACACTACAAACTTGAAAAAAATATATTAAAATAGATTGTGGTTCAATTTCCCAAATTTTCTATAAATGATAACTCCAACAAAGCTTTCCTTTATCCAGAAACTGATTAATTAATAGCCAAACTAAAACTGCATTTCTAATGTGGCACAAACAAGACACATATTCCAATGCAGCAACATAGGATGCGGGACCGGTGAACTATAAGGAAACATGAGTTTTTGACGGATTTTGAAAAAAAATCGATGGTACCTATTTTGAAGATTATCCATCGAAAAATATGCGGGTTATTTAGAATTTCCAGAGAAAACTAAAAAAAAAGTTTCTTTTCACTTTTTGGCCCGATATTTTATACAATAAACAGTTTCAAAGTGTCGCACTGTATATGAAACTATTGAAAGAGATTTTTTCTCAAGTTATAACGAAAAATTCGATTATTTTCCTTACAATATCATTAAAAGTACCAGTTTTCCAAGTACGTATTTACATGTTTATAACTTTGTTTATTCAAATAACAAATCTCAGGAAAACAATAAGCTAGTGTGGGCACATTTTTAGTTCCGTTATTTTAAATATTTTAATGTTTAGATTGATATAATTCTGGAAGACTAACGTGAATACGATTTTAAATTTTGTATTTTATTTCGACAATAAAAAAACGTAATGTGTGTTATAAATTATTGGATATTATTTCACAATGGGTGAGGGAAAATAATTAGTAATTTAAACCCTGACACACCTCCAAATCGCCAAACCCGTAATAATCCATAACTTGAAATAAACCATAATCCATCAGAATATGAGGAAAACACTGATCTATTATCAGATTACAATGAATAAACTGATTCTTTTCCCTCAGAAATAAATGTTTTTCAACAATGCACTGCTTGTCTTAGTTTAAAAAATTCCCAAAATACTTGATTGGTGAAGGGGAACAGTACGAATTTTGAAACAAAGAGGTACAAGTGCAAACATTTTTTCAAAAAACTCAAAATTTTTATTAAAAATAATTTCCAAATTTGTAAATGTTTTTAGGGTAAATAGATAAAATGTATACCAATAATCAAAAATACTTTTATTGTCGATTGATTCATTTTATAATTTATTCTGGAAAAGTATCTTTTCCTGCATTTTTCTCGAGAAAAGCATTTTGTCACTTGTACCCCTTGGCATCTAATCCCCTCATTTGACACCAAACATCTTTTCATGTCGCTTATTAATAAAAAATATATACCTTATAAAATATCAAATGTAGATCAATATAAGAGAGAGAGAATAAAGGAATTTTTTTTCTTGAAGAATAAAGAAAATATGAAAATTTCGCGGTTCACCTAGATAGAAACATTACAAGACTGCTACAAGATAATCAATTATCGTTTTTTTTGTTTTATTTGTGGTATTTCACTTTGTAATGAAAATTACATATTATCAATATCACCAGGTGTAGTCTAAAATAATGACTATATACTTACATTTTTTTACATCAATTCTTTTAGGAATGCCTAACATGGAGGGTAGGTATGTCTTCTTCAGGTATATTTCATACTCTTACAGATGTCTCTTATGTGTCTGCTGACGTCTATATTATATTTCATTCATGTTGAAAATAATCATGGTCTCATAAATCTATAACAAAAATAAGGATTTGAATCAATTTTTAGTTATATAAACAATACACCATTCATTTTATGATTTATCAAATCTTATGAAGCTATGAAGCCATGAAGCTACTGGAATGAAGCTACTAAAATCTTTTGTTGCTCCAATTACTTTTGTGGAAACTATAAAAATAGCGGTAGTTGTTCATAAATTGAATAGATGAGGCTTTTACTTGATGAAAATCCATACTAATGATGAAATAAAACAATTTAATTTGTTTAAATCTTCATTTTTTGTTGTTTATGTTTATGAATTCAATTACTTTAGATCATGAAAAAAACATAAATTTAACATCAATGTTAAGCAGTACTACTTTTGGTTGGAGTAGGACTCTTTCACATTTATGAAAGACATCCAATAGTTAATTTAATAAGAAATGAATTGGAATAATTGTACAGAAGTAACCAGGACATCGAATTCATTTGGATTCCATGCCACGTGGGAATCAAAGGAAATGGAAAAGCAGATCAAAAAGCACAAGAAGCAGTATCTCAAAACTGGCTACACTCTAATCTATTGGTAGCAGCCAATTTAAAATAATACTTCAAAGATGAAACCATAAAACGCTGGAAATCACATTGGCATACCTAACTCAGAATCGAAATTAAAATATATTAAATTCAATTTTGGACCTTGTCAGATGTATACAGAAAACAGAAGAAACCAGGCAATTCTCACATGTCTACATTCAGGACACTCATCAATATTTAATTACAAAAGACGATCCTCCTTTCTATCATGTATGCGATGAGGTTATCAGCGTACATCACCTTCTAATTGATTGCCCTATGTATGATCTACAATGTAGAGCCCATAAAATTCCAGGGGATGTTAGAGAAGCCATTGGAAGTGCATCAAATCCATCAAGTGTTATTGCTTTTTTAACAAGTATTAATGCACTATACAAAATCTAAACTGTACATATTATTTACAGAATTTAAAGGACCAAAGGGACACAATAGTGAATTTAAGGGAAGAAATTACGGAATTGCAAGCAAAACTGAAATTGCGGAAAGAAGAAATGGAAAATAGAAGTAAATTGGTGTTAGAATTGGAAAATAGAATTAAGGAGCTGGATGAGATTAGTCGACAAATGCTCAAGTCCATAAAAATCTTGGAGCAGGAAAATAATAGTTACATCAATGAATTAGACAAGTTAAGATTGGAACTAAAATCAAAAATCTGTGTTACACAAATAAAAAGCTCAGAATATAAACAAGAAATCTCCAAGGAAACCGGAAACATAAATAATAAGAAGTCCATTCAAATTAATAGGAATACAGTAATAAAGCATAAGGCTCACAATATTCTAATTTTATGTGATCAATTTGGTTATAGTTTGGGTCAATTGATGAGGAATCGTGTTAAAAATGCAAATGTGCAGACTATTTTTAAACCTTTTGCTTGTTATGATCAAATAATTGAAAATTTACCACAATTGACACATAATTATACACTAAGTGATTCGGTTATTATTATAGGGGGGTCAAATGATTTCCAGAAAAATCAATATCCATCATTTAGAAATTTAAACAGTAAATTAGAGTCCTGTTTGAATACAAATTTATTTTTATTGTCGGTACCTTACTGTAATGATTCTATTATTAACGAGTTTATTTATAAATTTAATTGTAGACTAAATCAGTATCTTTTTAAATTAAATAAATGCACAGAATCATCTGTTCATTTTATAGATTTTAGTGACAAAAACGGAAAACTATTGTCCAAAAGGGCACTAGTAGAAAAATTATTGGAAACCCTAAACAAGCCAAAGACTCATAGTAACCTAAAGTTTGTAAAAATAAATAATCTAGTAAGACAAGATAGCCAGACCCTAAATAACATAGAAAATAGAAGAAACAATTTTTTAGACCAACTTCCAATAATAATGTTAGAAAATTAAATGTTACACATGTACCTAAAGATTCTTTCCTTTTGTACTTAAACTCACAAAGTCTACCTGCTCATTTAGATGAAATAAGTAATTTAGTCATTAAAGCTAGACCAATCATAGTTTGTTTGTCAGAAACACATGTTACACCTGAAATTTATGATACTGAATTGAACATTGATGGTTATCAGTTATTTAGAACGGATGGAGATAGCAGACACTCTGGAGGTTCTATTATATATGTAATAAAAGGTGTCAAAGTAGCAAAAATTCAAAAACATTGGGTACATAAAAATTTCTGGTTTCTTTCTTTAAGTATTACTATTAACAAACATACCTTTTTAATAGTTTCTCTATATAGATCGCCAAACAGTAGTTATGATGTTTTTTATAATTTTTTTGAAACCTGGTGTGAAAATAATGTATGTGATAGAAATTTTAGTGTAATTATAACAGGCGATTTTAAAGTGGATTATTTTTCAAACTCGTCAAATAGTGTATCTTTAAAAAATCTTATAACTAGTTTAAGCTTAAAAAATATAGTTAGGGAAATAACGCATCCAACAAGTAATGACGGATCTCTATTAGACTGGGTAATAACAAATACAGATATGTCGATTGCTGATGTGATTAAAACACCTAAAATAAGTACACATTTTAATATATCTGTTAGACTGAAATAAGTTCAACCTAAAGTAGCAACACAAAGAATTGAAAGTAGAGGATGAAACATAGATTATTCTGCAATTAATCAGAAATTAGAAGCTATTACTTGGAATTTTAGGGAATCCAATATAAATAAAAAATATCAATGCTTCTATAATGAAATCATTAGTATATACAATGAAGTAGCTCCTAAAAAAGTAATGACAATTTACCCAAGATATAAAGAGTGGTGGAACTATACTGTTAAGCAGACAGTGGAGGACAGAGATAGAAGCTATAAGAACTTTATAAATAATAGAACAGAAGAGAATAAAAACATTTATAAAGAGAAAAGAAATCTTGCTGTTAGGGTAATAAGAAATGAAAAACGGAAATATTACGAGCATAAGATAGATGACTGTAGAAATAATACAACGGAATTGTGGAAAACGCTAAAAACGTTGGTTCCAAATAATGTGGCCAATACGGATTTTTTAGAAATTGAAATTGAACATAAAACAATAGATAGAGTTGAAGATATACCAGATAATTTGAATTCATTCTACATTGAGAGTATTGATAAAATTATGGATAGAATTGATAAAAGTGGTCCAGACTTCCCCATTTATATTAATTGGGAAAGTAGTAGTAACTTTTCCCAATTTTCTTTAATTGATTTCAGTAAGCTTAAAGAAATTATTTTCTCAATGCCCAATAAAAACAGTCCAGATGATATAGGCATGGCATTTATAAAAAATACCTATGACAATATTGCTAAACCCTTGATAAATGTTATCAATACTTCTTTAGAATCTGGAAACGTTCCAGATGATATGAAGGTTTCCACCATAGTACCAGTTCCTAAAGTTGCAAAATCTAATAAAGCTTCTGATCTCAGACCAATAAATATGCTTAGCTGCTTTGAAAAAATTTTAGAAAAAGTAGTCTATGAACAAATTGTTGATTTCATAGAAAGAAATGAATTTTTAACCAAAGTCCAATCGGGTTTTCGCAGTAAGCATTCTTGCGAAACTGCTTTACAATGTGTGCTGGATGATCTGAAAGGAAATCTAAATAAAAAATATGTTACTGTCGGTGTCTTTCTGGACCTCCAAAGGGCCTTTGAAACGGACGACAGGAACAGACTCTTAAAGAAGTTAGAACGAGTCGGATTTAGTGGTACAGTATTGGCATGGATTTCAAACTATTTAACAAATAGAAGGCAAAAGGTCAAAATCCATAACTTAGTGTCTGAGGAGGTGGAAATAAAACGAGGTGTACCACAAGGAAGTGTCCTAGGTCCCTTATTTTTTTTGATTTATATCAATGACATTGCAGAGATTCAGACTAAATGTTTATTTCACTTATTTGCAGATGACGCCTTCATGTACTATTCTTCTCTAAATATAATAGATATTGTTACAATGATAAATAAGTGCTTAGAAATTGTGTATAGATGGTGTTGTGCTAATTTATTAAATATTAATTGTAAAAAAACCAAATTCATCATAATTGGTAATGAGCAGCAGTATAAACTCTTTGTTGAACAAGATCATAAAATAATTATTGGGCCTTCAAAAATTGATATGGTAAATGAATTCAAATATCTCGGAGTTATTATAGATCGATAGCTTAAATTTAAACAGCATGCAAACCATTTAATAAAAACTATTTCATTTAAAATAAATTATCTTTTCAGATGTTCACAGCATTTAACAAAGTGGTCCAGGCTGGTTTTATTTAATTCTTTAATACTACCACATTTTACTTACTGCTCAACAGTATTATATCTCTTAAACCAGAATGAAAGTAAGCGATTCCAAAAGTTGCAGAATAGAGCTATGCGAATAATATTAACATGTCCTAAATTGACCCCTACTGTAGTAATGCGGACATCTTTAAACTGGCTCTCAATTAACGATATGTTCCTGTACCGAACATTAATTTTCATATTTAAAATAAAAATAGGTCACGCGCCTGACTAACTCCAACATAAAATTACCTATAACCATCATGTTCACACCCATAATACAAGACTTAAAAATGATTTTTATATTAGGACCGTCAGCAACAAGCAGGCTCAGAATTCAATATTTTTTAAAACTGTCAAAAACACCATCACATAATGGCTAATATTTTTTTTATAACAATATAAAACTTAACCAAAATACCTGATCCCCAAGACAAAGGTCCAAGTTATATTGTGTTAAAATTTCAACACTTAATTTTACTGCGTTCTTTAGATTTGTTGTTTACAAAATGACCTAAATTTTGTTGCAAGTCAGGCCCAGAATTCAATATTTTTTAAAGGTTTACAGCAATTTAATAACTTGCCAGAAGAAATAAAGAAATTAGCAACAATTAATTAATTCAAACATAAACTAAAACAATATTTGTTATTTGTAAGCAGGTAATTTGGTTATATTGGGGTATTTGTTGTTATTATTTTGTGTGTTGTTTATTTTATTTATACAGGGTGCGCCAATTATTTCCACTCGATCTCTAGCACCGAAACTAAAAGAGGTATCAACAAGATTTCTTGTAGGTTTATACGGTGTCACTCGGACTACAATTGTAAAATATTTTGATGTATACAGGGTGGCTAATTTTTGTGGAATGAAAATTAATTTGGTTTTTTTAAATTGAACACCCTGTATACGATTATGTCTTCTGATTCTACTTAATATTAGCTTTACGGTAGTTTTTTGAATTTGTAAATCCGACGCGGCGTTGACAAGTTATTCCTATTATAAGCAGATTTAATGAAAAAACAGCACTTCAGAAATATTAGCACAATAAACACATTTTTTCAAAAATTCCTCCAAAAGGCTACTATGATGTAAATGAAACATACACCTACCACAATAATTACCCAACATCTTCACCTGTTGCACAGGGTGTTTGCCGATGGCGTGCAAATAGTCTAGTTTTCAAATTGCAATAACTTAATTTTTTCAAATGGGACACCCTGTATATTTTTCTTCAGTTAGAAGCTCTCCTTAATACACATTAAAAAAATATAGGGTTTTGGACATCTAACTTTACTATTTACTTTAATAATTGACGTTAAATGAGAAATAACATATTTTACACAATTTTTAATAAGAAAACAAGTTATCTATGAAAATGACAGTAGGTATATTTTGTTGTAGCATTAATTGTCAACATAAAATTTTGTATTATATCACGTCTACTATATTTAATCGGTATTAGGTATAAAAAATGGATTATAATAAGAATTATAGTGTTCAAGAAAATATTGATATGATATGGATACTGGGTGAATGTCAAAAAAATGCGTTTCTTGCTAGTAGGGTCTATCGTCAAAGATACCCAGAAAGACGTCATCCACAAAAGGATACTTTTGAGAATTTAAAGAATAGATTTGATAGAACGGGAACCGTCAAGTATGAAAAACATTCACGTGATGGTACAGCTGTTACTGTTGACAACGAATATAAAGTAATGATCAGTATAGTTGAAGATCCCAATGTAAGCACAAGGCAATTAAGCAATCAGTTAGATATTTCCAATACCACAATTAGACGCATAATAAAGAAGAATAAATATCACCCTTACCATATCCAGCTTCACCAAGAATTGTTACCGCGTGATTTCGCGCGTAGAGAAGAATACTGTAGATGGTTAATAAACAAGATAAATACAGAGCGTAACTTTTTAAACAAAGTTTTATTCTCCGACGAAGCCACATTTCATAAGAACGGTTGTGTAAATAGACACAACTTCCATTATTATTCGGACCACAATGAACATTTATTTAGAACCACATCACAGTATCGATGGTCTTTGAATGTGTGGGCGGGAATAATAGGTGATTATGTAATTGGTCCCTATTTCTTTGATGGGACTGTAAATGGAGCTGCTTTTTTGAATTTTTTAGAACTTGATTTTAGAAACCTTTTGCAAAATGTGCCTCAAAATTATCGCAACGGAATGTGGTTTCAATTAGATGGTGCCACACCACACTACCAATTAAATGTTCGCAATTGGTTAAATAGGGAATTTCAGGATCGTTGGATAGGAAGGGCAGGACCTACAAATTGGCCTGCTAGATCGCCGGGCCTTACACCTTGCGATTTTTTCTTGTGGGGTTTTATTAAAAATATTGTTTACAAAGAAGAGGTTACCACAAAACAAAATATGAAAGACAGAATTACTGCAGCATTTAGACAGGTGACCCCTGCAATGCTAAGAGATGTGCGTAAATCAATGAAAGAAAGGGCAAGAAAATGTATAAATGAAAATGGAAGACATTTTGAACACCTATTATAAATTTTAACTTTCAATATTGTAGTTTTCTTACGATTAAACTTTGTAAAATTTTGTACTTATTAAAAATTGTGTAAAATATGTTATTTCTCATTTAACGTCAATTATTAAAGTAAATAGTAAAGTTAGATGTCCAAAACCCTATATTTTTTTAATGTGTATTAAGGAGAGCTTCTAACTGAAGAAAAATATACAGGGTGTCCCATTTGAAAAAATTAAGTTATTGCAATTTGAAAACTAGACTATTTGCACGCCATCGGCAAACACCCTGTGCAACAGGTGAAGATGTTGGGTAATTATTGTGGTAGGTGTATGTTTCATTTACATCATAGTAGCCTTTTGGAGGAATTTTTGAAAAAATGTGTTTATTGTGCTAATATTTCTGAAGTGCTGTTTTTTCATTAAATCTGCTTATAATAGGAATAACTTGTCAACGCCGCGTCGGATTTACAAATTCAAAAAACTACCGTAAAGCTAATATTAAGTAGAATCAGAAGACATAATCGTATACAGGGTGTTCAATTTAAAAAAACCAAATTAATTTTCATTCCACAAAAATTAGCCACCCTGTATACATCAAAATATTTTACAATTGTAATCCGAGTGACACCGTATAAACCTACAAGAAATCTTGTTGATACCTCTTTTAGTTTCGGTGCTAGAGATCGAGTGGAAATAATTGGCGCACCCTGTATATAGTATATTGTGAAATTGTATTGACTGTGTATTAGTTGTTTTTTTTTGACTAAATAAAGCATTATATATAATAATACAAAGTGTATTGTATATCATGTATCATATAACTGAAGTTAATTTAAACATTTATTTGTAAATTTTTTAGGAATATTATACTGTGTAACTGCTAATGACCTTGCAGGTCAATGCAGAAATAAAAAAAAAGAAAATATGATATTGAATAGTTTCCTGTATTAGGTGACACATTTAAACTTTGTTTTATTGAAAATATTCGAAGAAATAGTTGCCAATGA
The DNA here is from genome assembly GCA_947563755.1 of Lochmaea crataegi. Lineage (NCBI taxonomy): Eukaryota > Metazoa > Arthropoda > Insecta > Coleoptera > Chrysomelidae > Lochmaea > Lochmaea crataegi. The sequence continues at coordinate 176,067 of CANOBC010000098.1, read as the reverse complement.
AATGTTGAATATAATCCGCACATTTTTCGATGTAAAATTTTCAAAATAGGTGAGTACTTACTAACGATTTTTTGCAAAATCCGTCAAAAACTTGTGTCTCCTTATAGGTCACTAGACCCTAGACTGCTAAAAGATAATCAATTATCTATATGTTTTTTTGCTTTATTTGTAGTAGGTATTTCACTTTGTAATGAAAATTACATATATTAGCAATATCACCAGGTGTAGTGTAAAATAATGACTGTATACTTACATTTACTTTTTTTGCAGCAATTCTTTTAGGAACGCCTAACATGGAGGGTAGGTATCTCTTCTTCAGGTATATTTCATACCCTTACAGATGTCTCTTATGTGTCTGCTGACGTCTATATTATATTTCATTCATGTTGAAAATAATCATGGTCTCATAAATCTATAACAAAAATAAGGATTTGAATTAATTTTAGGTATATAAACAATACACCATTCATATTATGCTTTATCGAATATCTTACAGTCTGAAATAGCACTGTATTAATAATGAACATTGTGTTGTAATGAAAAGTAGTACTGCTTAACTTTGATGTTAAATCTGTATTTTTCATATTCTACAGTAATTGAATTCATAAACAACATGAGCAACTATATACCTGTATTTTTATAGGTTCCACAAAAGAAAGTGTAGCAACAAAAGATTTTAGAGGTTAATCCTTGCTTTTTAATATGAATTTCCAGTAGCTTCATGCGTAGTTGTTATCTCATTTTTTGTTGGCATTGGAAACCGTTAATGGGACGAATTCAAATCCACACACCTTTTGACTGTATATTCATTCAATCCATTTCACTCTTTATAAAAAATGTAAGAGGCAAACCCTACACATAACCAAAGAATGGAATCAAAGAATACACCAACTAATACTTAGCTTATATACGGGTCCGGTGAACTATACGGAGACACGAGTTTTTGACTGATTTTACGAAAAATCGATAGCACTCACCTATTTTGAAGATTATCCGTCGAAAAATTTGCGGATTATACAGAATTTACAGAGAAAAATCCAAAAAAAAATCTTTTTTTGTCACTTGAACCATCACTTTTTGACTAGATATTTTATACAAAAAACAGTCTAAATGTATGGAATTGTACAGGAAAGTGATCAACAATATGTATTCTTGTTGATTATGAAAAAAATTCAGTTAGTTTCCTCATAATATTATTTAAATTACCACTTTTATAAATATATATGTGAGAGGCTGCAAATTTGGATGAAAACAATTAATTTAAATGACAAATGACAGACAAGCTCTTGCGTAAGCAGTAGTATGTAACGCCCGTAAAAAATCGGCGATAACCACAAATATATACCAAATTTGTAGTAAATATATTTCTTTCTCACTGTTTTTTAGTTTGCTCTTTATCTCGAAAAGAAAATGTTGGTCACACTGCTTGAGTGCAAAGCCAACTATTTTTGAATTTTTTTGTAGGTTATACAAACGTTTATAATTTACTTATTTCAATATGAACCCAAATAAAAGAGAAATCGCCGTAGCATTTAATGAAGTGGCAGATATTTTCGATTGTACGCCACTTGGAATGGCCAAATTATCAAGGGAAAAAACATTATTTGGACCACTAAATTATAGGGATAGACTTTATATAGCCGCATATGGATATGCAAATGGAATAGATCCGGATTTACTAAGAACAGCTCTTCATATGAATAAAGATAGGGGTCCGGTAAGGTTTGCGACCCTCGGAATTTTGCCACCATTTTTTTCTTATTAGAAAGCCCTATTTCTATAGAACATTTTAAAAGAAAAAAATTCTTGGATCATGTACTTTTGAAAGAGAAAATCGCGATAGAAAGTACTAAAAATCCGCCAGTTTTTTAAATTTTGACAATTTTTGACAATTATGTCTAGATATCAGATGGTGGATTGAACAATGTTGCCAGTTCTCATTTCCGTAACTCGTTACGGCTTGGAAATGCTTTACACAAGGTTTTTTACTAAAAAAGTTGTGGAAGATTCAGAATTTATAGAGAAAAATCCAAAAAACAATATTTTTTCACCATAACCACTATTTGGACAAATATTTTATTTGAAAAATAGTTAAATACTTGACTTCAACATGAATTTTTTCATAATTCATGTGAAATACAAATTATATGTAATTTATTCGAGAAGGGGCAGCTAATAAATATGTATGTACCTATATAGATTAGACTTTTGATTATGGCTAATTTAATCTTAACGATAGTAGAAAGTATGAAGTGTTGAGACCTAACCTAACCAAACCTAACCAAACGTAACCTAACCCAACCAAACCTAAACCAAACCTAACCAAACCTAACCAAACCTAACCAAACCTAACCAAACCTAACCAAACCTAACCAAACCTAACCAAACCTAACCAAACCTAACCAAACCTAACCAAACCTAACCAAACCTAACCAAACCTAACCAAACCTAACCAAACCTAACCAAACCTAACCAAACCTAACCAAACCTAACCAAACCTAACCAAACCTAACCAAACCTAACCAAACCTAACCAAACCTAACCAAACCTAACCAAACCTAACCAAACCTAACCAAACCTAACCAAACCTAACCAAACCTAACCAAACCTAACCAAACCTAACCAAACCTAACCAAACCTAACCAAACCTAACCAAACCTAACCAAACCTAACCAAACCTAACCAAACCTAACCAAACCTAACCAAACCTAACCAAACCTAACCTAACCAAACCTAACCTAACCTAACCTAACCAAACCTAACCAAACCAAACCTAACCAAACCTAACCTATATTTCTCCTTCTTGAAAAATATCCTATACTTTGTAAGGATATTTTTCTTCTATATTTCTCCTTCTTGAAAAATATCCTATACTTTGTAACGCGCACATCAACTTATTCAAGAAGGGGAAGGGTGAATCCAATGATTATATTCCCTTCCCCTTCTTCAATAACTTATAATGTGCGTTACAAAGTATAGGATATTTTTCAAGAAGGAAAGGGTGAATGCAATGATTAAATTCATTTCCCCTTCTTAAAATACGTAATGTAAGGATATCATCATATATAAATGTTTTTTTGGGTTTGGGTTAAATTAATTCAATAAAAATATATAGTTTAATGAAATTTTTGATTTCGCATCCTAATAATACTCTAGAAAAATACCACGATTCTCAAGTAGCAGATCACAGCTGGCAACCATGCTACAAAGTATTGTATTATTCTGTTTTATGTTTTGTAGGTTGCATATATCTGTATAGTATAGGCTACTGATATAAATTTTCAAGTATTGGTTTCATGTTATATAAAGTATAAAATAAAGTGAAACAAACGTGATATTTATTTAAAAATTGAATGATAGGCACAAACAATTTTATTTTTTATAATGGCCTAAAAATTTAAAATTTTCTCATTTACATTAAAAAATGAAAAACAAATTTTAAAGAACGAATATTTAGATTTATGGTTTTGGTTACGTTTTACGTTTTACGGAAAGATATCTGTCAATTCTGTCATTAAAATTAATTACATACAAATTTGTTGCCTTACAAATATATATTTATAAAAGTGTTAATTTAAATGATGTTATGAGGAAACTAACAGAATTTTTTCATAATTAGCGAGAATACATATTGTTGATCACTTTCCTTTTTTTTTAGACTGTTTTTTGTATTAAAATATCTAGTCAAAAAGGGATGGTTCAAGTGACAAAAAAATCTTTTTTTGGATTTTTCTCTGTAAATTCTGTATAACCCGCAAATTTTTCGACGGATTAGGCATGTTTTTTTATTCACCGATAGATCCACCAATTCACCAACTGCGTTTTTATATTCATTGGTGGATTTCAGATTGAAGAAATGACGCGTTCATTTATTACTGTTGCATCAACCAAAATTGCAAACCATTCCACCGCTGTAACGAGGTGGTGGATAAATTTGGTGGTTTACAAAATGACAGCTCAACCTCAAAAAAGTAAAAATTTGAAGCGGATATAGCAAATTATTAAAGAAATGGACGAATAAATAGAAATCAATTTAGAATGTGATAATAAAGTATTGACTGCACTCAGCGTCAGAAATTGAAGAAATTTCAAGTGGTCTCGATTGTCATTTGTCAGATAATGATGAATGCTGCAAACAACAACTGCGTTTTTTTATGTGCCACTGGTGACTCTAACATGTCGGTGCAGCGGAGACTGACGTCATTCAACCAATGGTAAATCAATGATGTAAAAAAAAACGTGCTTATAATTTTCAAAATAGGTGAGTACTATTGTTTTTTCACAAAATTAGTGAAGATTTCGTGTCTCCGTATAGTTCACCGGACCCGTTTTCTTCATATTACAAAAGTCTGTAGCATCTTACAACCAAAGAATACATGATGTATTCTTTGCTACAACCATCTTGGCGCCAAACATAATGACAAATGACAACTATGACGGATGAAAAGTCATACCAGTGACTGTCGTTATTAAGGTGCGTTCATCCATCATCCGCCTGACGCGACAATTTAAAAAAATTAACTTACAGTATAGAGCGCAAGCTCGAATTGGAGATGGATACATCAACTTTATTACCCCTTCCTGAGATCAGTTTTCGTACTGTTACAAAAACGATACTATGATCAGTTGGAACGCGAAAGAAATATAGCACTTGCGCGAACACTCGCTACAGATATAGTCATAGAACTATAGATAAGAACGTATAGTCTTCGCGTAGAACTGTATGTTGTGTCAAATAATACACCAGTTGGTATATTCTATGTTCTGTGGATACTTCCTACACCTTATTCTATGTTTATTTCATATCGCACAATGCCGAGGTGTGTTAATGCGTAATTGGAACGTGCATCATATTTTCTGCTACTGAGCTGGTATCAATGCGCGCATCACCCCAAAGCAGTACTTTCCAAAGTGCTCGATTGTGCGACGCGTTGCTGTAGTTGGAACATTCACCGTTGAGCACTATGCCGCATAATGCGCTTTAATGCTGTAATTATTGGAAAACTACCAATAATATGTGTAAAGTCAAGTAGTTTATGGATAAAGTTAATATTAGGGATGGACAAATGTAAAAATATATCGATATTTCATTGTCAAAATATTCGAACGTGAAAAAAATTAACACATATTTGGCACATGAAACGAACAAAAATAATACAATATTCTTTTTGTTAATTATTTTGGGAAATTAAACCACAATTTTTTTTTGGTATTTTTTAAAATCTTGTAGATCATACCGACCCCGTTTGACTTAGAAGTGTAATTCAATGTCTGTCGAAGTATATATCCCGGGAAGTAGGTGTTTCTTCTTAGTTGAACGGTCACTGTTTTTAAAAAATATATTTTAAAACTTTGTTGCAAAGCGTTAGAATATTATATTTATTCTTCGATGTCTAAATATTCTAGAGTTTAATTTTGGTGTAACAGAGCATGAAATTTTTGAAAAGCTTAAAAATATTTTATTGAGTAAACCAGTCTTGAGTGTGTATTCTCCTAAGGCGGAGACTCAGCTACATAGTGACGCTTCATCTAAGGGTTATGGCTCAATTATTTTACAAAAACAATCGGATGGTCGTTTTTATCCTATCTTTTTATTAGAGTAGAAGAACTACAGATGCAGAATCTCGATACCATATGGTTATGTACTAGAATGTCTTAGTATTTTGTTAACAGTATTGAAAGGTTTCACGTTTACCCACATGGAATAAAATTTAAAATTTTTACGAATTGTGATAGCATTCGCCTAGCATTTCAAAAAAGGATATATAATTCCAAAAATTGCTAGATGGGCTTTATTTTTGGAAGTATATGATTATGAATTCGATCATAGGTCAAACTCTCAAATGCGTCACGTTGATGCCCTTAGCAGATGTCACAATATTTTGGTTTTAGAGGCGGGTAATACGTTCGAACAAGTTATGTCTATTAAACAGATACTAGACCCTACTATTTTAGAATTAAGCAAACGTTTAGAGAATACTCAATTGCCTTTGTTTGAATTGCATGAGGGATTTTAGTTTATAGGAAACATGAAAATGGAAAAATGTTGTTTTATGTGCCACTTAGTATGACTAATAACGTGAACAAGAACGTTCATGAAAATTATGCTCATCTGTAGAGATTGAAAAAACATGTAAAGTAATAATGCAAACTTACTGATGGTTCCCTAATATGAAATTTCTGGTAAAAGATTTTAATGCTTAAAATGCATAGAGTTTGCACCTAAACGTGGCAAATGGAACCGTTCCCTTCGATACTTACCATATAGATCATTACGAACCATTAGACAAGTGTAAAAGTTGTGATAAATATATATTTTTAGTTGTTGATGCTTTTACTAAATATATTAAGTTATAACCTTGCCGAGATACATCTTCATCTCAAAATATTAAACATCTAAAAAATCATTTTATGTTGTAGGTATAGTGTGCCTAATAGAATCATTTCAGATAGAGGATCTTCTGTTATTTACCTCAGAAGTTTTCCAAAATTTCTTACACAATGAAAATGATAAACACGTTCAAATTGCAGTCGGGTGCCCTTGGACAAATGGGCAAGTGGAACGATTTAATAGTGTAGTAGGTCTGATGTTGGCAAAGTTGAACGAAACTCCAGATAAGTGGAATAAGGTATTATATTGGTGGTATAGAATATGCCATAAGCAATAAGTACCTACAGTTGGTAGTAGTACGGGACAAACCTCATCCAGTATGTTATTGTATGGAGTGAATCAGAAGTGTGGGGATGGAGATAAAATATAAAATTAGATAACATTTGGAGTTGTTGAATGAGATTTAGAGAGTGGTTTTGGTAGAAATGAGAGGGAAACCGGAAGAGAGAATGGAAAAGGTTCAAGGATGTAACAAAATAGTATATTTCATTACGAGACTAGAAAATAGGCTTTTCCCGTGTGCGCGCGACGGGTGTGCCAACACGGGAAAAGCATTTATGGATGTGTAATGCACGATGCTTTTCATTATACCTTTCTTAATACAAAAACTAGTAAGTATTTACTACACTAGACTATAATTCGAAACACTGACATCTGCTGTCATAGTACAATTATTATAATTCAAAACACTGACATCGGCTGTCATATTACAACTGTGGTTTAGTGTTTCTTAAGGGAAATGTGTTCTGTTCCCTTAGCAACGCATGTTAGCGCACAAGAAAACTTTTTCCCGTGTGTCCGCACGGAAAATAGCTATTTGTATGCTTAGGCCGCGAAATACCTTTTTAACGTACCGAAAGAACTGTTGCAAGATAATCTTGAGGTCGTTAAAAAGTTTCGCGGCCATGGCATTTCGTGAAATCGTTAATATATTCTTGCTCTAAAATCAACAGCAGTTCAATTTATTTAACAACGTCGTCGTGTGCTATGGAAATGATATGTTTCAATATATACAAAATATTTTGACAGTTCTTGACAAAACGCAAAATGTCTGATACTGATACTGCGATAGCGATATTTCAGTACCTTCCACTCCTCCTGAACTCGAAAGCGTTGTAAATTCGGAGCGTTCCGTTTTAATACCAGAAAAATCTAAACGGCAGTACGAAAAATGTTACGGCGAGTTTAAAGATTGGTGTGACAAACAAAATGTTAAGACGATGTCTGAAGTGACGTTTGGTTTCGCAGCCGTTGCTAAGGGTAAAGGCCACGAAATTAAATTTCGCGGACTGTGCTGAGAACGCGAAACATTGACTTCGCGTGTAATTGCACGAAATAGTTATTTGTATGCCAAGGACTGAAAGTGCTACTCTGTAGGACGAGTCTGAAAATTGCGAGGCGAGCAACAGACGAGTCCAACAAAGTAGTATTTCAGCCGCGGTGTACACATTTTTTAGACGACGGATAAGATACAAAACTTTTTCCGTTGGGTTTTTCGCCTTTTTCTGGTGACACCACTTCATAAAGTGCTCGTACTGTTTTTCGTACCTTGCACGAGATTTATCCGGCAAGGAATTAAGATCGGCCGCATTGCTTTCTTCGGTGAGATCATGTGGCGTGGATTCGAGTAACTCTTCATCGCTGATGTTTTCTTTTTCATCATAATTCATTGTTATTCATTAATTTAGACAAAACTTCGGATAAAACAAATAATTTCAGAAAATTAAAAATTTAAGGTTATGCAAAATCATCGAAGTGAAACTGTCAACTGTCAACATTGAAGTGGCTATAGTCAAATTTAAGGAAGCTAAAGTTGTCTACTCCAGAGCGTCCCGAAAGTGTTTTGCAGTACGGAACTGTCACTTTCACTACATGGAACACTCAAAACGCAACTTTCGGTATGTAAATGAATACAGAACGAGCAACTTTCAGATGGCGTCGTGTAAAAAGGTCATTTTCGGTACTCTTAATAGGCATGTTAAGATAAGGTTTTCAGTAAGGTATAATGAAAAATATTACGACAAGGTACACAAAAGGCCAAATGTTGATGAAATAGGCGATAAAGTTGTAATTACAAATTCTGTTACTGAGTCTGGAGTAAATGGAAAGTTGTTAACCAAGTTTAAGGGACCATATGGTTGAAGAGGTTTTACCTCATGACCGATATGTTGTTACGGATATTGGACATCAAGTCACTCAGACTCCTTCTAAAGACTATTGATACTCATCCTTTTACACATTATAACCATTATGACTAAAAAGTTATTTTATGAACTTTATTATGCCATTATGATGTTTTAAGCGGAAATCAATATCATGTACCTACCTATTAGATTTTGTTTTATGCTTTAGTTGAAAAACACTGAAAATTATGTTAAAAGATTATGTTCTTATGCTACTTATATTATGAATATTATGTTATGATTTGTTTATTATGAAAAATTATGTTATCTCCCTATGTTTATATTATCCTTATGTGTTGAATTAGCCCTTCGTTAGTTGTATTCATTTTCATTAGCATCATTATACACCTGTTTTGAAACTTATTTTTGTATGATCGAGGACGATCAATGTCAGATGAATGGCCGAACTGGTAAGGTCATTTTTTGAATTTACCGCGTCAGACAGACGATGGCTGAACGCACCTTAGGCTATGGTTCGAAAGTAACTAACCGTAACCACGGTAAACCGCTTCGGTTGACAGAATGAAACTGAAAAATCTGGTTGTATTCGGGACACAAAACCAATGAAAGTAAACGAAAATAACATAACCTTAAATATATTCCTAAATCGACCACGGATTTTGTATTTTGTTGTTTGGGTTTGTTACTTCACAACACAGTTTTTGGAATTTTTGAGTTGTTTTTAAACATGGATAATTGGGCTGCTTTTGTGTTTCGCCACCTTCTTTTGCCAAGTTCTGATGAAGAGTCTTCAGATGATGACTACAGGGTTGGAAGGGGTATTCAAGGTAAGCAAATAGCTATTTAGCTATAATTTTTTTTATTCGATAATCACTTTTTCTTCCGCTAGTTTTAAATCCAAGAATTCAGAATGTTGTCACCAGAGTAGTGGAATGGTATACTGATGGAGAATTTTCGAATATCTAGACCAACTTTTGACCATATGCTGTCGTTAGCTAGGAACAAATTGGTTCCTGATAATAACATGGGAAGAAATCCTGTTTTTGCAAAAAATCAGTTTTTTTTTCTCTTCGATGGTCGAATGACCAACAAATGATAAAAATCATAAGCAATGCATGACAGATCACAGTCGAAACCAGAAGTAACCGGGCTCCTGAGGCTGGTTAATGGTTTGACAGTTCATTATAACCATATTTCAGGAAACCGTGTTCCAAAACTAACCAGATTTTCAGCAACCACTACTTTTTAGTTACTTTCGGGACGGTAAACTGCAAACCAGTTATAAATTTTCGGACCATAGCCTTAATAACGACAGTTACTTGTCACTTGTATGACTTGTCATCCGTCGTTGTTGTCATTATGATTCGCGCCAAGGCTAGGCGTTACCAAATCTTTGCAAAAGATGGGGAAATTAAGTGCCTCATTTTAAATTGTAATGGGTATTTTGTTGAAGTCCTGGATTGCAACGTCATTGATGGTGTTCGTTGGCGTTGTAATGGATATGTCAATAAAGTAAAGAGGGAGCGAGTGAGATGTACAAAGAGGTATATTTTTTTCGTAAATATTAAATTGTTTCTAATTTATGTATTTCGGAGACATGGGAGAACATATCACATTTTATGTAACTTTAGAATAGTGTAGGGTTCTAGTGCACCACGCGACCCCCGGATTTTTATGTTAGTATTAAATTTGTTTGATAGTTACCTTAAATAAAGCTGGTTAGAAAAAAAATTTCGCTGGATCGACGTTTCGCAATCACACGCGCGAATTGCGAAACGTTGACCCGGCGCGCATGTTTCACCGTATGTTGATATCTGAAACTGAATTGGAAAATTTGGCTCAACTTTCGTTTAGCTGAAATCAGATATGGAACATACTGTGAAAAATGCGCGCCGGGTTGATTTCTGCTAAACGAAAGTTGAGCCAAATTTTCCAATTCGGTTATGGAAAAATTGAATGAACTGCTATCAACATTCTGTGAAAAAGGCGCACCGGATCGACGTTTCGCAATTCGCGCGCGTACTTTAAATTTCTGTAAAAAATACCACCCTAGGATACAGATTTTTACATTATATTTTTAGGGCATCAATTTGATACAAATCCTTGTTTTCAAGTTCCCACTTGCCTTTGTGGAAAATTTTGGCATTTGTTCACATGTGGGTGAATAAAGATCCTCTAAGAAGAATGAGGAATGAGTTAAGGTTGGCTCAACAAAGTCTTGTTGATTGGGCTAGCTTCTGCAGAGAAGTAGTTTTTGATGCATTTGTTTTAAAATCCTCTAAAATTGGAGGTCCGGGAAAGATGTAAGTATCTATTTGCATAAACTATTTTTTAGCATTTTATGTATGGTCTAATTTTAATTTGAATATTGCAGTGTCGAGATAGATGAATACAAATTTGGCAAAAGGAAATATCATCGAGGACATCAAGTTGATGGTGCTTGGGTATTTGGAGGATATTAGAGAGGTTCTGGGGCGATACTTATGGTTGTTGTGGAGAATCGCACAGCAGATACTCTATTAAAAATAATAGAAGAATATATTGAGGATGGGACAACTATTTATTCAGATTGTTGGAAAGCATATGATGGTTTGAAATATCTGAAACAATATCATCATTTTACTGTCAACCATTCCAGAAGTTTTAAAGATCCGGAAACTGGTGTCCATACAAATTCAATTGAGAGTTCATGGTAATATTCTATATTTTAATTATTAATATGATTTCTATATATATTTTTTTGTTTAAGGCGACATGCAAAAGCTGCTGGTCCATATGCCAATCGCCAAAAAGACTTTTTCGGGGGCTATTTGGCAAGATATATTTTAAAAAAAAGTCAATGCGATCAATCAGGATCCATTGATTGTTTTTTTGATGTTAGCCATCAGTGATATGTATAACAGTTCTGATGAGGATCATTATTTGCCAATTGAACTCACTGAGGAGGAAGACGTGGACTGGGATTTTGATTTCAATTAGTTGATTACAGACGGTCCCAGAACTAGTAGACTATGGGGTGGTTTTAGTGAGGTCGGCTCTAGCTGGGATACCCCCAATGTTCCCCGAGGACTCTGCATGCAGGGTGTTTCGAGTGGGATTGGACCCCTGCGGGAGAGAATCCCACACTCCAGGGGAATGGCAGAACTAGTACCCAGGGTCTGAGTGCAGGTTTCCACCAATAAAAAAAAGTTGGAATAGGTTAGGAAAATATAGGAAAAATATAAAAGAAGGGGCAAAAGGGGAAATGTATCAAGCTGATAAGAAGTGATTTCGATTTCACTTTGATCTGTGTTAGTTGGTCGGGAAGCGATATTAGCAGAATTTTCACATTTTCTAAAAAGGGGAAACAGCTTCTGATAACCAAAGTCTTATAATATTAGCAGTACCTATGTTCAAAATTTTATTTGGAATTACACCTGCAGCAACTATTTTCGTTTTCAGCAGTGTTTATAGAGGCCGAACAACTGGAGAGGTAATTTTTTTAAAGAATTAATTGATGTGTGCAATTCAGAGAAAAAAAATTGTTCAACATCATCAATGATCAAATTGAATGGGTTCATTATTCTTCATATAAATGATAAATATCAACCAAACTTATCTCAAAACTAACCATCTTTCTAAAATCATCATATCTCAACATTTGAAAAAAAATGTTTCAACTGTAATACAGCGCCAGCTATCGGAAAGATAGGTGTATGTTCATCTTGTTTATATCTTCTGTCACGATATGGTCATGATCATGAAATCGAAAATATTCAGCGACTAATTCAAGTGGCTAAATATCTAATGGCTGAATATGCTATTAGGTACAAGTTTTACGACTAAGAGGAAGCAGACCAAAACTTATATGTCAACAGATGTCAGTCATGTTACATGGAAACGTCAAAAGATATAATAATTGTGGAATTAAAAAAAGAATTTACAAGAAATCAATATCAGTTTAATTAAATGTGTGTGTGTGAGAGGAATATCGTAAAAAGCAATTATAGTGTATTTAACATTGTGAAGCAGTTATAATGGATCATTTTAAAGCAGTTATAATATGACAATAAAACCAGTGCAGGGCTGATCTGAACTCATCTTCAAAAATTCTTAACTCGTTTTTGGTAAGAGAGCGCCGATTTCTTTTTTAATTTTCGTGTTCAGCGACCTCGAATCAATTAAAAAAAATATTTCATCAAAATCCGCGTTGGTTGACTAAACTAGATTTTCTCCAGTTTCGTCATTAAACTATATATTTCAGTTTAAATTATTCATGTAGTGCTGGTTGCACAACTGTTGTTGGTGTCAGTCAGATTGGCTCATTATACATTCCAGAGTGTGCGACCTCCTTTAGACATTGAAATCTTCTTTTACCAAAGAATACACCACTTAGTTGGTGTATTCTGTGGTTTTAGCTCGTAATTTAAAAAAAGAAGAAGAAAATACGGCGCGAAGAGTGACCGGCCGTCGAGGGGCGAGGTTATGTTATATGTTATGGTTACTCTTTGTTTTGTTACCTATGATGGTTACAACATACTTTATATGATACACACAGCTTTGTTTCTTATGCTAAGCTTTTTATTCAATATAATATATATAATACCAAAGAAGCTCACAGTTAATTTAGTGCCCGAATCATGATACTACAACAAACTAAAGAATTACATTCATGGCAAGGAGCTAGAGACATGTAATATGTAATTAAAATAGAGTCATGCCGAAGTATCAGTACGTCTTCTATAATGAAGAGATATTCAGTTTCGAACCAAATTGAAATTCAATAAAGTTATCATTCTGTATAGAATTAACGTAAAAGATATTGAATGATATAATTTAGATTGTATATTGAGTGAAAGTGATTAAATATTAAGAAAATGTGAGTGAAAAAAGTGACAGGTAGTGGATTTTTAAATGCTTGTAGGTAGCATTATTAATATGGAACTTGATGAACCCAAATTTGGTCAAAAATTGAATTTAATCATGCTATTTAATTTCGTATACCTAGAAAAGGCGTATCTCAAGATTTGAGAAATATCTAACTTCCATTGATATTTATATAAGTATTGACAAACGTCAAAAATTTCAATAAAATATTATAAAGTCACCTATGAAATTATTTCCCCATGTAAAGCCATTGGGAACTTTCATTTAGTTGATATTAAACTTTTAAAGTGACCAGGGGAGGGATTCTGTTTCACGATTATAGATTATCGAATTGTACGATACAAAATTCGATATCGTGATAAGAATTGATTCTATTCCACGATCGAATTACCTTTCGGTAATCGTCGGAATTTCTACAGTGCACTTGCGCAGTGCGGAGTTGTCAAAACTAAAAGCGGGATATCTTAAAACTTCAAAAACATATTTCATTTGTTTACTCTCTGAATAATCAAAATGTTACCAATTTTCCATGAACGTCTTTTGGCAGAAGTTAATCGAGAAAGAAATCTCAGATTAATTCGTAGACGACAAGAATTACGTGCATCTAGTTATCCTTTTCGTTTAACAGAAAACAGATTTATTGAGCTTTTTCGCCTCAATAAACGTTCAGTGAGAAGGCTAATTGAAGATCTGAGACCATTTATGATTGAACCAATCAATAGGAAATCTGTTACCATTGAAAACAAAGTATTATGTGCGTTAAGATTTTTTGCTATAGGATCTTATCAAAGATGTCTTGGAGAAGAATACAACTGTGGATTGAGCCAAACTATGGTACACAGAACGATTTATATGGTCACTGACGCTATTTCTAATATAGCAGAAAATCACATTTACTTGCCATCCACCATGCAAGAACGAAATTCTTTGAAATTGGAGTTTATGAATCAGGGTTTTCCTGGCGTGATAGGATGTGTTGACGGTACTCATGTTGCAATATTGAAACCAAAAGTGGAAGAACATAACTATATCAATAGAAAGGGATACCATTCTATTAATGTCTATCTGTGACCATAAACTTCGAATTCGATCTTTGTTTGCGAACTTTGGTGGATCAACACATGATTCATTCATATGGCGCTTATCACATGCACAACAATTTATAAAAATACTCCATGAGCAAAATGAGTTGGTTTGGTTCCTAGGTGACAGTGGATACCCCCTACAACCTTATCTAATGACTCCTTTTCTCAACCCACAGGATGATGCAGAAAGAAATTTTAATAGTAGTCATACAAGGGTGAGGAGTTGTGTTGAAAGGTGCTTTGGTTTACTCAAAATGAGGTTCAGATGTCTCCTAAAAGAAAGATCAGCTCGCTATAAACCTGCCTTCATGTGTAGTGTTTTTAAGGCATGTGCAGTATTGCACAATATTTGTATTGAAGAGAACATTCTGTTTGAAGACATTTTTGATGATATAGATGAAATTCCAAATATTCCCAATAATATTCCTAATCTCAACCATGAAGCTGGAGTTCAGACAAGAGATAACTTAGTTAATAGATATTTCAGATAAAGTATTGAAACCAAAAAACCTGTTAAATTACAATTTATTATAAGAAGAAAAACGAATTTTATCTACATTTAGAAATAAATATCAGTATACATAAAAAAATAGGGTACAAGAAATAATTCCTCCAATATATCAACACATAAAATATAAAAAAAATATATACTCTTATAAAAAAACTTAACAAAAAATGTTGATAATGCAGGTTACAGGCTGAGAATATTTATTTTCAAAGTCTTCAATTTCTATTGTTTGTTATGACCTCTGCCAAATTATTAATACTGGCAGCAACTTTTTCAAACCCATCAGTTATGGTATTTGTTATTTCCTTCAAAACTGTTATTGTTTCTTGGTACTGGTTTTCAATGTTTCTTTTATTTTTCTTTTTGGGTTGCTGATACGAATAGTCGTGTTCCTTCTCTTTCAGGTCATATAAGGTTCTTCCAACAGGAGTTTTGGGGTTGTATTATTAGAAGTATTTGGCTACAAATAAAATAAAATATTATTTTGTTGGTTTACTTTTATTCTATATAACTGATGTACTCTGTGCGCACCAATATAGATAAAATTGTTTCGTACAGCCAGAAGACTGTGACAACTATGTTAGTCTTCTGTATTAACAAAGATCTACTGGAAGTAGTGAAATACACCTTTTATAAATTTCAATATATGTATATATTAGTGATAAATGGTTTCTTTTTTTTTGTATTCAGTTATTAAAGTGAAAATCAATCAACTCGACAAACGAATGTCCTTACCATGGATATTTCATTTGCTATTTCTGAACATCCTGTACCTTGATAGAAACTGTCACCAAGGATTTGAAGAACTCTCCTCTCATGTTTGTTCAACGGGGCTTCAGTTGGAGGACCACCTCCAGTTGCACTGATATCTTTCTTAAAATTGGAAGCTTTCTTTTTTAACAGATAGTTCAAATCAGTCCAGGTCTGAAATTTTTTTCTTTCAATTTATGAATAGCTAGTGATTAGTCCACTTACCTTTTGCCATTTTTCGGGCGAACGTTCTCCATACCCCAAAGCATTCAATTTTTTGGTAAGCTCGCCCCATAACATTTTTAATGAAGCTCTTCCATTGGGTCCATTAAAGCGCACTGTTGCCAAGGAGGGATGCTCTTCCATGAAGGAAACCATGAGTTCCCAATGGGCATCTTTCACTTTAAAAGACATTGGGAAAGAAAAGCCAAAATATTTAAAATAAACAAGACTCGACCAAAAATCATAAAAATGATTTGAGGTTAGAAAGTTCAGTTAAAAACAGACAGAAACTGATCGAAAAGAGATAAAGTGACAATTCGACTGCTTATGGGCTATCGAATTTTCTGATCGAGTTGTCACGTTGTAACCGTGAAATAGAATTAGTTTTGTCGGCCAATTCGATTATTCGTAATCGAATCGTGAAATAGAATCCCTCTCCAGACGTGTTCCTGTGCCGAAGATAAACAATTGATGACTCCATTTGTTGATTTTGGAAAGCCTTGATGTGAGATCTGGATGTGGAGAAACGAGATTTTTAACATCAACAATTTCTGCGTTTTACCTTTTTGCTCGTAGTTGGATCATAGGAAGTTTTGTGAGTACTCAATACCTACTTGTATTTGAACATTACTATTGTTCTGGATTGGCCAGAAATAACTTTTGTGCACATTAAAAAAAATCCTTTTGAACTTTTATTGCAAGGTCAATGAATTTTATGACAGCATATCTGTAAAGAAGTAAAACTTTTGAAATAAACTCATAAACTCTTAAATATTTGATACTAGCTAATTATTTAACAATTAATTAAAGATAAGAATAATTACCTTGAAATTTTTCAAATAAGAGAAATAAGATCAATCTTATTAGTTCCTGTTTAATAATATTGAGACGTTTGGATCAGCTCCCCAGTTACTGACGTTACAGTTTTGATGATATTAATTGCATTTTCCATTCTTCGTGATACTCAGCATGATCTTTCCAAGTTAATTTGGAATCTAATAGTATGTACACTGAGAAATTTAATTGAAGATTTATAAGGTATTTTATAATTGTCAAATTGAATATTGTCTGGATGGTGATAATGTTTCCTGGTGAATGTCACAAAGGCTGATTTGCTTTCTGAAATTGTCAAATTATTCTTCGCTGCCCATTTTACTATGATATTAAAGGCATCTTTGAGGGAGTTGTTACAAGTGTCGATTGATTCATTTTGTACACACATTGCAACATCATCGGCATACTGTAGGATTCGTATGTGCGGGGGGAGTTATTGTTCTAAATCAGAAGTATGGATATAATTCAGTAGGCAATCTTTAGTTTGGCTGAGATTATTGTATGTAATATGGAATGTTTTTGCTATTTCATTTCAGCTCCCCACTCCCTTGTTTTATGAAGTATGGTTATCTATATTTATGTGTTCACTTTGGGTATGGGTCAGTTGAAATTGTATTTTGTTGTTTCAGATTTTTATAGCCATTTATATTTATCGATAATTTTGGGAATTTCTGGATTGACCAGTACATGTTTTACAAGAATATTATTCACTAAATAACTTTGTGAACATTATTGCATTAATATTGTAACTTGTGCATTTCTGTACTTTATGATCTTTTTATTTACTTCTGATTTATTTCCATAGAGACCTGATGCTTATGATGCAACCAATCTACAATTTTTCGATGACTACTTGAGTTTTATTTTGATGGAAACAATGAACTTCAATTTTCATAGTAAACCCAATTATTGGTTGTTATCGGAAATTCGACTATTGGTGAGTAAAGACAAACTAGAAATAGTTGGTACACTGAGGGGTGTACATGAATCATGGGTTACCTCTGTAATTTTCCAATTATTTGATAGTTAGGCCAATTTTGAACATTTTAACATCTAAAATCAATATGTAAACCAGAAACATTAAAATATGTAAAATTTTAATGGTCGGCTTCAGGTGCAAAATTTGTGTTATAAATTAAAAACTTTAATTTTCTGTTTTAATTGGAAACTAAGGAAAAACCATGTACATCATTTTATTGGTTATTCTTTTTGCTATTTTTGGGAATAAAAAATTCTTTTCAATGTTTCCGTAGTGTTTCAGCTACTTTTATTGAGAATAATTAGTCTACTACGAATGGGATCTATTGAAATGAACGCTCCAGGAACAACTTTTTTTAAGGATAACATTTGTTAGCTTATTTTGGAAATGTTGATAATTACGTTTGTTGTCACTTTTTTGTGAGATTTGATTATTATTTTTTTAAATGTGTTTATCAGTTTTGTGTATTGGTTATTGGTATATGCAGTTTTTTATTATTATTTAAAATCAAACTATGGTGATTTTACTATACCTACCTCTTTTGACGCTTATATAATAATTGGACTCAAAATTTAAATACCTATTAGTGTGTGTTGGCTAGACACATGTTTCATACCCTGTGGATATTTTATTGATAAGAATATCTACAAATGGTAAAAAATTGTTATTTTCAATTTCAAATTTTATCGATTTTCCTCATCTATTTATGTTTGTCGAAAATTATTTCCAAGATACTGTCATAAGGCCATCTTCAGCAAAACCGTTAGTCGCGGGGTGATATGGTGGCGATGTTGAATGTCTTATGCCATTATTGGCTAAAACATTTGAAAATTCCCCAGACGAGAATTGAGGTTCATTATCTGTTCAGTATCAATTATAACTAAAAACATTTTACCTCATCAGTCCCAAAAAATCAGCATGTATCTGCTCAAACATATATGATCCCCTTTCGCATGCAATCATTTTAAATTTTGGTGGTTCTGACCTGTAACTTGCACAAACACTGCAATTATTCACAAAATATTCTATATCTTTGTCTAATAACGGCCACCAATAAGCTCCTGCATTAATTTTCATTTTAACTATTCCTTCATGTGTATTATGCAACTCTAATAATAACTGCTAGCAATTTCACAGGAATTATAACCCTGAAACCCCACATAATAACTCCGTTTTCGATTGAAAATTCATCCTTTCTACAAGCAAATAGTTTAATTACTTCATCAGTAGTATCTGGGAACCCATATTGAATGTAATTAAATACCAGACTTAAAACCTTATCTGTTCTAGTCTCTGATCTTATATTATTAGAATCAATTGGTGTTAATTTCTCAATAAAATTTGAATAACTAAAATCTTCCGTTTTATTATTTATTACTAATGGTAACCGACTCAGTGCATCAGCAAGGACGTTTTCCACCCCTTTTAAATATTTAAAAACCTAATCAAACCCTGAGAAAAATAATGACCATCTCTGCAGTCTTGCAGATGCCATCTTGGGTAGTCCTTTATGCTCACCAAATAACGCTTGCAATGGTTTATGGTCACACCAATTTTCAAATCTCCGACCTGCTAAAAATTGATATAGTTTTTGCACATCCCAATAAATTGTTAGTGCCTCCTTTTGAATCATTGCTTACTTCTTCTGTGCATCGCTTAACGTACGTGAAATAAAACAAATCGGACACTCTGAATTGTTAGGCATTACGTGCAATAGAATAGCCATATTCAGAACTATCACACACTAACTTGATGGGTTTATTTTCATCAAAATGAACAAGAATTCTATCAGATGTTATTTCTTTTTTTTATAGAATCAAAACAATTTTGACACTCCTTTGTCCATGTGAATTTAACATTTTTTCCTAGTAAATTATATATTGGTGTTAGTTTATGGGCTAAATTTGGAATAGTAATTTACCATACCCACAAATGAGTGAGCATCAGTTGAATTTTTAGGACTAGGCAATTTCAATATAGCTTGTATTTTACATTCATCAGTCTCTAAGCCGGCGGCTGAAATTTTACGTCCTAAATAAAAAATACAATTTTGAAAAAATGCACACTTTTTAAGGTTTCACTTGAACCTTCTAAGAACTTCTGTTAAATTATCTATATGTTCTTTATCATCAGAACCCGTTACTACCACGTCGTCTAAATAATTAACTGTGCCCCTGCATCCCTGCAACACTATCTACAATTCTATGAAAAATCGAGCATGCTGGTTTTGTCCCATAAGGCAATCTTTTTTTTGTAAATACCATAGGGTTTACTCCAAGATAATAACTCAGCTGTCTCATCATCTACCTCAAGCTGATTATAAGCATTCTTGAAATCAAGTTTAGTAAACTTTCGACCTCCCTGTAAGGCTGCAAAAATATCCACAATTAAAGGTAAAGGGTGATTACAGTCTTTTAAATATTTATTAATAGTTTCTTTATAGTTAGGACATACACGAATGTCTATGCCATTTGCTTTAAGCACCGGTACTAAAGCAGTACCCCAACTTGCATTGTCAGCTTTTTGAATAACCCCTTGTTCCTCTAGTCTATTTAATTCTGAGAGAACTTTTTCCCTAAAAGCGAATGGAATCTGATGTGGCTTTTTAAATATTGGATTTAAACCAGCTTCTATTACTAAATGTATTTTCTCATCCTTATATTTCCCCAGTTTATCATTAACTTCAATAAAATGATCTGAACTTATCTTTAAATCGTTAAAATAAACATCAACACCCTGTAATGATAGATTAAATGCTGTAAAAATATCCCTGCGTAATAAAGCTTTTGTTGCTGCTTCAACTAACATTACTGAAATAGTATATTTCAATAGGCCTTTCCCGTGTGCGCGCGACGGTTGCCCGTGTGAGGCGTAGCGGAACACGGGAAGTCGTGCAAGCACGGGAAAAGCATTTATGGATGTGTAATGTACGATACTTTTCATTATACCTTTCTCAATACAAAAACTAGTAAGTATTTACTATACTAGACTATAATTCGAAACCTTGACATCTGCTGTCATAGTATAATTATTATAATTCAAAACACTGACATCGGCTGTCATAATAAAATAGGGCCGTTCGGCAATGCTACTCCATTGACTCCGAACACTCCTCCCTTCTTTAAATCGTTCGGTTATTAAAGAACGAGTAGAAGGAGCAGTGTTTAAATCGTTCGTTTACTGTGGAGTGGTGTGAAAAGAGTTGCTCCAATTGTACCATCTCGGCGAGGTAGGGTTTTAGGAGTGAATATGCGCATTTCGATTACCGGTCAAAAAATAAAATTCTTATGTATTTTAGGTTACATGGTTTACAATTGCGAAGTAATAATTATTCATGTTTTATAAAAATACTAAAAAATATCCACAAAAATATTACACCGAATGACATTTGTTTGAATTTGACGTTTCATAGATGTCCCTCGTTTGACAGTTTGAGAGTTCGGTAATAAATGATCCTTTTACTCTACGAGAAATCTGCTTCTGCTCCACTCCTTTCACTCTCCATTTCAAAGTTAATTGCCGAACGGCCCTAATTAATACAATTGTGGTTTAGTGTTGCTAAGGGAACTGTGTTCAGTTTCCTTAGCAACGCATGTTAGCGCACAGGAAAACTTTTTCCCGTGCGCCCGCCTCTTTAAGTTTTATGAAAGTTTTGTTCTTTAAAAAAAAACGTAACAGTCATTTTCTAAGAAGTGCTTTTGTGGGTTTGTTATTGAGTATCTCTTTAGGTATGTTTTTGTAATCTTTGGTATGGGTCAGTTGTATTTTGTTGTTTCTGATTTTTATAGCTATTTATATTAATTTATCTATATCTCTATAATTACTGCTTTGTCTTGAAAACTATAAATTATATCTGCAAATTAATTTTGATAATATATGGATTGACCAGTACATGTTTTACAATAATGTTTTTTACTCAATAACCGTGTGATCATTATTGCATTCATATTCTAACTTATGCATTTCTGTACTTAGTGATCTCTTCACTTACTTCTGATTTATTTCCATAGACACCTGATGCATGTGATGGTGCCCACAATTTTTACATGACTACTTGAGTTTTATTTTAATGGAAACTATTAACTTCAAATTTCATAGGAAACCCAATTATGGGTTTTTATCGGAAATTCAACTTTTGGTGAGTACCTACACAAAAAATATAAATAAAACGTAATGCTTAGTTGCAAAGCTTCTGCAACTCTGTAAAATCTAATTTAATTTATAAAAAAATATCACAAGTTTTAATAATCTAACCTATCATTAAAAACATTCAACTTTATAAATTTAAATTTACACTGTGTTCATTTGAAAAGGACCCACCCTGAATATTTCAAAAATGGGACATATTAGAAGGAAATGCCGAAACACGTCAACTTTTAACTTGAGGGGGACACTTTTTGGCGCTAATGTCATAAACGTCAGATTCACCCCCTCCCTACTGGAGACACCCCTTACATTTTTTCAAATGGCATTAGGTATTAAGTCACACATCATTTAAAAGGTCTGGTAAATCTCTATTCAATCATTTTGTTATACCTTTGATACCAGTCTTCCATTGTTATTTAATCGTTGTTTAAAATTGGCTCTTTTTCAACTTTTATTTCCTGAATGTTAACGGTGGTCACTTTGACACATGATTAAATAGCAGTTTTTTCTTGTTAACAGTTGCCCTTTTACTATTTGTAAATTTTTTATTCTTTAAATAGTCTTTCTATCATTAACACCATACGGGGGCATACGAAAAGGGGGTACAATTATGAAAAAAAAATTTTGAAGTCAATTTTCCATATGAAAGGAAAAAATTAGTATAAATAAAAAAAAATCACAATTTAATCGAAAAAATCAGATTTGAAATAAACTTTCTTTTTTTTGAATTTCCTGATGAGTTATTTGCTTTGGTGACTTTTTGATCAGTTGATTAAAATCGTTGCAATCGTGGCCACAATAGATCTTTTAAGTCTCAGAGAATGTCACCCCAGTATACATAAATATGTTATTGGCAATCTGTATAATTCAGGTATTCCATACAATACCTAGGCAATGTATAGAATACCTGGGGCGCCGAGGCAATGTATGAAATATTATGAATATTATTCTCCCTTACATACTTTACCTAGGTAATGTATACAATTCCTAGGGATTGTATAGAGTACCTGCTGTTCCACCGGTAATGTGTAAAGTTGATAAAAAAAGAAGGACAAATAAAACATCTTGTTTGTTCAAACTTTATTGAAATTAACAATTAGGATACCCATTAAAGATAATCTTTATAAAAAAGGTAAGTAATATTTTGTTCTTTGTTTTTAACCAGGAGATTTTGTAGTTGTAGTTTTTATCGAGAAGGGCAAGGAAAATCATTGAAGAAGCTATACAGTATTGTAAAAATGGCTTCTTCAATGATTTTCCTTGCCCTTACCGTACAAGTAAATTCACTTCGTCTTTTACACACATTACCCGCTGCGCATTCGGTATTGTATAGAATACCTAGGTAATGTATAAAATAAATCATATTTCATACATTACCTAAACGTTTTAGGTATTATATACATTGCCTAGGTATTGTATAGAATACCGGATTATACAGATTGACGGTAACATATAAATACATACATACATAAAAACTGGTTAGCCCATTGTAACGAGTTATTTTTTTTTCTTTTTGCAAGTTTAATTTTTATTTTATTTTGTTCCGTAATATATTTTATTTTACCACTAGGGTGTAGATAACTCGTTACTTTACAACCCTTTCTACTACCGCATTGATTTATTTTTTTTGTTATTACCGTTGAATATTTTAGTATAAGTCCGAGTTGCGCAAATCCAACTTCTACCATACACAATTTATTCATTTCCGATATTTAAATTTTTCAACTGAAAGGACGCCCGGTATATACAACATTTTAATTTAAACGAAAGCCGTCTAGTATAGATACAAGTTTTTGTCGAAACTAGATAAATTTCACGTTTAATTCTGACACCTCCACAACGGCCGAAAAGTGTAACTAAAATTTTGGATATAAATTGGCTGTCGCGCATCATTCAGGGCTCTCAAGAATCAATTCATTTTTCGCTCTGATTTTTATTCGCGCTCCGATTTTTATTCCGTCTCCGATTCATTCCGTCTAGCATTCAGTTTCGCTCTGAAGAATCAATTCATTTTTCGGCTCTGAAGAATCAATTCGTTCGCGCTCTGATTGATTCCGGCTCTAAATATTCTCCGTTCAACTTTCTTCCGAAAACCGAAAAACCGTAGTGTGAAAATTGAGTGTATTCGGTATTCCGATTGTGTGTTCAGCTGTATTTTAAAAGGTAAATCATTTTTACAATTAAACTGTGTATTCGAAACTTTCCGTATCGCCGCTTATTATTAAATTGTTGAATGTATTCTTTGAAAATTTTCCGACCGGCTATTTTTTTTCTTTTGTTGTTGAACTGAAATTTGGTTTTTTTATTTTGTTTCTCTTATCTGGAAATAAAGATTTGTCAACCGTAATTTGATTTAGAATTTTATTTACAGCGTTTATTAAATAGTAATTAACTGATATAAAGTATTAGTGGATTCTCGAATTATTTTATGCTTTTGGTTCTCAGTAGTTTTATATTAAATTGATATCCAAGTGGATTATAATATTTTAATTTTATGCTAGTACTAATATTTTTACTCTGTGTGTCGATAGTTGGGTACCGTTTAACTCGTGGGAAAATATTTTTTTTTGGAATAATTGTTACCGGCTTTAGTAGATTCAAGGGTTAATCAGACTTGGAAGAGGCTTAGCCACAATTTGTTTGATTTCCCGGCAGATCTAAATCGTGCATTAGGGACCCCGTTAAACCCGGTAGATTTGAACCGTATTTGATAACCTGACCGTTAAGTCCGTTAAAATCCCAGATATAGGTAATACATACCTCATTTTCTTTTCCCGGTTAATTTGTTTGTCACTAAAAAGAATTATTCGTAAGATAGACCACAGAGTATTAATAGATCAAAGTTTTGAATTCCTATTATTTTCATTTTTAACCGCAATTTATTGATTGGAGAACCAAGATTTGGCTTTTCCGGATTTTCACTAGTTAGTTAAATTTAATTCAACAAGACCCCTGGAATTTTCCGTAACCTCCATCTGAGGCTATCTGGAACTCTTGACGCTAAGGGCCGTGGAGCAAACCACGTTAATAATCTGGCGCCCGAGATTTAAAAACCCGAATTTTGCATCAAGGGTGTCCATAGTGACGTGTTCTTGTGGCAGGAGCCACGTGTAAGAAGGGAGGCACGTTACACCATGTAAAATCCTATTAATAAAAGTTACTTTTACGAATATAATCGTTAATAAACTTAATTTGAAGAAATAATATTTTAGGGGTAGTTTTAAGTCCATTATCTGAACTTTAAATAACGTCCCAACGATCTAAGATTAAAAAAAATTAAAATAGTTGAAAAAAAAGGTCTCTTTTTTGACATTTCATGGATCAATAAAATTGTATGTAGTTGAAGTCGGAGAATTCGAATATGTAAAAATATACGAGGTGTTCCTATGATTTCCCCACCAACCTAGTCGTATTTGATCTATAAATTGTTATATTGCTTTCACTTTGAATTCTCTCCTTATTTTTTAATTTCTAAACATATCTCTCCTGCACGCGAACTCTAACATAATAGAAATAAAGAAATACACTGCCGAGCAAAAAATTTAGGTCACTTTGAATAACTTGAAAAATTGCAAAGAATTTAAAACATTGAATGTATCAGGTTATATCTGCAAATTGTAAATTTACCTACTGCATTTTCGTAACTTTTAAATATAGAATCAGACAACATTTTTTTGTAATTTATTTTTTTATGATTTATTCTTGAAAAACCATAACTCTACATTTTAAATGAAGTTCGAATATTGTTATTGGGAACGAAATGAAGGAATAAAACTTAGCATAGATAATTATAACGATAACCAATAACGTGTTTACCCCCTCTTGTGGACTTTGTAGTGGAACGCTTCTGATGCGATAATGACAGTCAAGCGAGGTCGAGCGAGGTCGAGCTAGGTTAATACTTGGATGGGTGACCACTGGAGAAACACCGTCGTAGCGAAATACTTCAGATTACTAGGGTCAGTAGCATATTACAGCTCGCAGGCGTTATACCAATGAGCACGAGGTATAATGTAGATATGCCCTCTTTCGGATGAAACGTAAAACCGAGGTCCCGATTCCATGGATGTTGGGCTCGATGAAGATCCCTACCACTGGTTGGAACACTTGTGGATTCGGTAAAATTTCCGGTTAAGGGTAGAGTGCTCCCGGCGTCGGTGATTAGCCTGAGTTGCAGACCGACGTTAGATAACCGAATTAAAAAAACCCCTCTTGCATTAATGATTGCTTGCATTCGACGAGGCATACTCTGAATTAAATTAAGGATTACATTCTGATCCATGTTATTTTACTCCTACAAGAGCAACTCTCTCAGCTCCTGGGCAGTTCTTGGGGCTGGTGTATGCCTTCGGATACGCTGCCCTAACTTATCCCAGGTTCAATGTTGGCTCTGTAGCCTAGTGATGGGCAAAACCAGTACAATTGGTTGTACTAGCACACTTCGTGCAGTATACCAAATTGTGCCGTACAATTGTACGATGAGACTGAGCGCGACTTACGTCAACAGTCAACATTAGCGGCCGCGGCGGAGTAGTTAATAGTAGAGCGAGAAAGAAAGACCCGTAGTACAAACACGTACGATACTTACAGTACATACTTACTCTTACTGGTTATTTATTGGTGTAGTAGTGGAATCTTTAAAATAATAATACCTTTAAATATTGTTTCACTGTAATCTGTAATTATTATAACTTATTAACTTACCATTGTTACGGTTTTTTTCGTTAGACTAAACCTTCAGCATAAAGAGACTTCTTCTATGATGTAGTTTTGATCAGAATAAATAAACATTCCTACCTTAATATCAAGTCAGATTAGCTTATACGTCAACAATTTTCAGTTATATCTGTAATTCATGGATTCAATTACTTGGTTGTCAATTTGTTTATCACCAACTGGATAAATATGGTTAAGAAAATAGCTACACATAGTAGAATAGTTACAGTAATTTTATTATACACTTAGAAAGAGTAAGTTACGTTGAAAACACCATTGAATGTAAACAAGCTTTCATTATCCGATTCAAACAGCTGATTTGTCTTCTGTCAATAGGGGAGTCAATAGATTGGGAGTGACCTTTGAACGGAAGAATTGGTTGTCAATAATTGGAACCTGTCGAGTTCTTCTTGTATTGTGACTCTACAGTCATCCCGTAGGGAGAGATGAATTTAAGGGGGTAGTTTTGTTTGAAAGGATGGTAATTGGATATGGAAGTTTGTGGAGATAGTATTTCCTCTCCAAACCTCATCTGTGAGATTCAGATGGATTTGTGAGCCCAGTCACCTACAATGCCATTTTGTTCAAGGTAGGTCATTGTCTTTTTGTCTAGAGATATCAGCCCTATTGTGGCACGGTTGTAGTTAGTGACATAATGTTATCGTTTCTAGGTCATATAACGGCTTTTAACCACCTATTAGCAGCACAAAGGAGAGCCCTGACCTAGCCAAACAGGTGAGACTTATTTTCTTTTTCATTCGGTGTAACTAGTAAGGTTCAGTATGGTTGCGCGAAGAAGATGACACCACCTATGTTCAAACATGTATATTGTGCTTGGGGGGACTACTTGTTAGTAAGGGGTGGATATCTCAAGGGTTTTGTTAATTTTAGACTTTATATGGGAATAAGATAGTTACACTATCAAACGAATATTTCTATGGAAGTTGTGTTAGTTAACATAATAGGGGGTTAGTGATAGGATTCACACTGGGACAAATGTGTCGAACTCCTAGGATAGTTAATACCAATTAAGTTGTAGAGGCGACACTAATTAGTGTTACTTACAGGGTTAAGTTGGGATTCCGGTTAAGCTAGGATTCCGGTTACGTTTGGTTTCCGGTTAAGCTTTGAATTGCGGTTATTGCTGGATGTTGGATTTTTTGGGGACGTTTCCTGTGATGCTTGCAATTCCACATTAGTTTATTTTGGGATCTGGGGAACTAAGAGATTTAGCCAAGGGTTACTTCAAGACCGGCCGAGAGATGGCTTATGATAAGCACTAGATGTAGATCCCGTACTTCTGGCATCAACTTGTGGATGATCAAGAATTATCACCAGCGGGTGAAGACGCGCAAGTTAAACATCCCAATTTATTCTTTTAGGGTTTTATTTTAATAGATTCAACACTTTGTATTGAATATGAAGTTCATGCTAGACCATTTGTAAACATACAAGTGGCTTGTAATCCTTATTAATTTTTCGGCCGTTAATTACTCCCGGCGGAGGAAGTACGTTGCGTCTGAGATCAAACGGATCGTGTCCTTAACGCTTTATATTAAAATTTTCAGCTTTTTGGTAAGTTTTCAAAGATCTCAGTATATGAGTAAATAAGCCATTAATATTGTGTGAACATTGTTTTTTTTAGAACAAACGCAGCTCAGAACTGTCTCTGGTTCAAATCCTTCTGAGCATTGAGCTAGTATTTTTGGGGTAGAGGGTATATGGGATTTCAATTGTTTTTTTATTGTTTATTATGAACTTGAATGGACTTATATAAAGGACCACAGTTCGAATGGGATTTTATATATATTTTTGTATAGCGAAAGTTAAGGGACTTATGTCCACTGTTGGGGAAACTATCTCCTAACTTGTGATCAAATCATTGTACTGCCTAACCAAACCACCACCAATAAATTATCTTTCTTGAGAATTGAGTTACGGTGTTTGATTTATTCATCGATCATCGAGCGATCAGCTGGTAACTTTGTGATTATTAGTAACATCTTATTTTTATGTGGCCACAAGTTCGATCTATCTCCATCGATAGGTCGTTAACGAAGTTTGATTTTACGTTACACCATCACCCAACCGGCGAACCAGCAACTAAAACCAATGAACTAATGGTGGATTGTACTATTAGTACAATAAAATTGCCCGTACATTAAAGTGTGCCTTACATTTTGTACGACACGCACACGTACTTCCCAGCTCTACTGTAGCCAACCTTCTGCTAGACAATCCATAAGCACGAAGCCTTCTTATAACTTTCCATTCGCGTCTTGAAGCTGATTTCGCAGCAAAACCACAGAAGCTGTTCTATTCCGCAAACTCGACATCAACAAAAACCGATCATCTCTTTGATCCGTGACACTTTTTCGCCAAGATCCGGGTCGTCTGGTTATAAGACTATTTTCCTGGTAGCGTTGGTACACATTTTGTACAGCACAGAGATTCTTACCAACAATTCTGGCGATTTCACGTTGTCCTCATCTTGAATCAACGCTACAATTCGTGCAACGACAATAGGATCTAGAAGCATTGTAGCGTAGTAAATAAACACTAAGAACAATGAAACGTCACTATACACAATAAACTATACAACAAATAGTTTTTAGAAAAAAAAAAAATTACATTTGATTGAAAAATAAGCAACGAGATATGATTGTTATATAGGACTAATTTTTGTTGTTTAACAAAGGTTGCAAAATACGGTGTCAGAATGTGACAGACGCCAACTATGACAAGTAGCATCCATCCAACAATATAACTTCCATCGTCTACTAGACCTATGTCTCCCTGATTAGTTTTATTTTTAAAATTATTTGCAATTCTTAAATTATTTAAAGTGACCTAAATTTTTTGCTCGGCAGTGTCGCAAAGAAAAGAAATCTCTTTTTATCGTCAAATTCTACCCTCTATGACTCTTTTATGAAAAAATCGGGCCAGCTCGGGTAGAAAGAAACAAAAATACTGCCTAACTTGAAAATATTTTCAGAATTTTTATATCTTGTGATGTTTTTGACATTTAGTTGCCAGTAATATCAATAATTGTCATTCCTGTTTTTTGTTTTGATGTCTTTTTATTCTGCCATTCTATACAAGATGTTTAATTTCGTATCAATCTTTAAAAACTGAGAGTATTTATTTGCTTCATAGCTAAGTATTATTGGCATAACTAAGCGTTGTACTTTTTGGTGCATTCGGAAAGCGCGTGCCTTCTACAGTGAGGGTCATCTGTTCAAATCCTATCGACATCACTGTACGTTTTTTAATTTTTTCTTAAATGTCTTGACAATAATTATTATAATTTTGTAGAATAAGCTAATAAAAACGCTACGTAAGTCAAAAGGCGTCACTAATAAATTATTTTGTATACTTTGATATAGCTCAAAAATGCAAAGTAGACGAAAAAATCCATTACCTAAGTTTATTTAATTACCAGCCAATTAACTTAAAAGTTGAACAAAATGATAAAAGTCTATATCCATTTTTAATTAAAAATAAACAAAATAGGCCAAATATTGATATTTGAAAAAAAAGTCCATTCATGGGACTGCCGACAGAAGTGAAAACACCAATAAATGAATCCCTTTTAAAAAATTTATCGTAAGCCCATCGTAAATGGAATTTTTTACAAAAAAGTACACATACATACACAGTAAACATATAGCTCATGGAAAGCGTGACGATGATTTATGCATCACTATATACGCTTCATTGTTAGTTGTGTTGCATAACCAAAAGTATTGTGTGTTGCATAAAAGCGTGACGATGACGAAAAATCCATGTTTTTTCTTCACCCAAAAAAAGTGCTCAATGCGTCTAAACAAGTTTTCACTTCAAAAATCATCAAAGTTTTCGTGTATTTTAAATGGGAAATCTTTTTACGCTTTGTGCGCGTACTTTAAGGAATCAAATTTTCAGGGAATTTTTTCTTTGACATTTTCAACAAGACTTTTATTGGGGAGCGAAAATTGAAAAAAAGTCGTGAAAAAACGCACCCTAAATATATAAAATTATTTCATACATATATTGTAACTTGTGTATTTCTGTACTTTGTGATCTCTTTACTTAGTTGCGATTTATTTCCGTAGACACCTGATGCATGTGATGGACCCCACAATATTTACATAATTACCGGAGTTTTATATTGATGGAAATATTCAACTTCAAATTTCATAGGAATACCAATTGGATGTTATAGGAAACTCAACTTTCGGTGAGTACAGACAAAATATAAATAAACTGCTTCACAAAAGTTAAGGAAGTTCATAAATTCGTTGATTGTGTTTTAACAAATTTATGATTTTTAGTCACCAAGTGTTGATCTGTTATAAATTGGATGTTTTTTCTTTTATGTAAGCATTGTTTGCCTTTTTGTGCTATACGTAATTTCATTAAAAATTAACGTAGTTACGTTAACAACGAGTATGGTTTCCTTTAATGATGATGATGAATAATAATATGAGTAATAATATTATTAATAAAAGACATAATTATTGTCTTCTGTGTAACGAAATGAAAAAACTTCTTAAAAGTTATTTAACTGCTATATATTTGTTGTAAAAATGTTGACTACAAATAAAAAAATTTCAAACTTATTACTTCCAGGATTACTTCTTTTTAATATTCGTGTACAACTGATCTATCTTAATTTTTTCAAAGTATTTAATATGAAATAGTCCATTTCCAGTCACATTAATGGGTCCATAGAAAATAAAGTCCCATTGAACTGTTTGAATGTCCTCTTGACGAGGCCATATGTAGCCATTTAATTCATATTTTAACCATTTAATGGTTAAAATGTTTTGGGATTCATCTACACTTAATAATCTGCCAATATACCTGGAAGTATCGTAGTACACAGCATAATACTTTTCCATTTCAATACAGAGTTCTTCCATTTCATTCCCACTATCACTATCAGAGCTCTCTTCGTAAATCACAGTGTTCAGAAGTTTCACTATTAGACTCGTTTTCATTATACTTGGTTCTAGGTTTTTTATTGCTTTTTGTATTGTTTTTCTCAATACTCTTTCGCCCATTCTTTCGCTTACCTGCCTTGTTGCCAGGCTTACCTCTAAATCTAAAAATTCTGTCAATATTGAAGGCAATGCATTTGACATATTAGAACAAAGAGTTTCATACGACAATCTTCCTGATATTAAAAAAATGTACAGATATTTTTTTTAAATTCAATGAAAATCTATTTCCTCCTTTTGTTGAAGTTGAACTTGTGTTTTTTAAAATTGATTCCTTTAACATATTGAAAAATGTCGCAGTACATTCTGAAGTAACTGTTTCGTTCTGAGAAACTTCAAATGGAACTTTAAATTTATCACCGATAGCTGAATCATTTTCTAAAATATATGTTATTTCTTCTCAAAATTTAAAGAAATCTGTAATCTTGAGCTGGTTTTCATCAGTTGTAATAAGACGTTTGGTTTGACGTCGTTGTGCCCTACATGGTGTTTTAGTTTTGCCTCGAGTTTTGCATACTTGAGAAGGCACGTTTTCACGGGCAGAATTAGGACTTGCCTTCTCATTAGCAATTCCACCCCTTGAAAAAAACTTGCCATTTTTGTCTGTATCAGGAAAGTTCTTGGGAGTATTTTCAAGAATGTTATTATTCAGCGAAACACTTGAGGATATATCGCTATCAGATAACAAAACGTCTGATATTATTACATCTTTTTCTAGTGGGTCACAATTTCTATTTTGGTTTAGAGAAGCTAGTGGGAAATCTGTCTGAGATTCTGTTATCTGTATCGTGTCTTCTGTAATTCGATCCACAATATCATGAATATTTTCTTGGTCTTTTATATTTCCACTTATTGCAAGACAATTTGAAGGTTCTAAACTGCTCTGTTCCCCTTTAAGTGTAACAAATGACCAAAGTGTAGCTGATTTTTTGCTGGAATTTTGTTTTGTAGAAGTTTCTCCATTTTCAAGATAGTTTTGTTTATTTTCTTGAGTTTTAAAATGCTTCTTGTAGTGCGTGTTAAAATTGGATAACACCCAGTATTTTCTCCGATTTTCTACTTTAGTAAATGTTTTGTATAAGTACTCACTTGCATTGCAATGCCTTCGTTTTTTTTCTTTTTTGACCCCGCTTTTCTAAATAATTTTTTGATTCAATCACAAGAGTTTCCAATAATTTGTTATGACCTCGTAATATTTTGAATGAATCTTTGTGATCAGTGTATATGCCATACATTTTTGCTATCATTGCTTTTTTTCTTCTTCATTTGAAATGTCTTCTATGAAAATTCTTAGCTCATTTCGCGCGTATTTTTCTAGTTCTGTACAGTCCTCTTCTAAATTAAAATTAGCCAAAGAATAGTTGTTGTCAAAACCATTGTTCTCTAATAATTTTTCAAGGTAATAAGGCAGATAAAATTGATTCAGATCCAAAGCTTGTATAACTTGTTGAAATATTGGTCTGTGTATTTGACGAATCCTGAGGTAGGCCCTCGGGTAGGTCCAAAATCTAAAAAAATGTGTTGCCAAATTTTCCGAGATATGCGTCCAAACCAACCCCAACAAACCCGAAATAAGTAGAACTAACACAAAGTAACCTACTGCAAGCGCCAAACGTGATGGCGAGCGATCGCGCAGGTATAGACTCTCCCAACTAAATTACTATTGGATTACGATAAGCCCCTTGCCGGTCAGTGTCGTACCTATAATTAGTTTTAATTAGGGTAGCATGGAACATGATTTCTTTGTAATTTCTTTTCATATTTTATTCAGTATTATAGGTAGTAGTACAGTTCATTAAAATGTTATATAATGATACACTTATTAAAAAATAAACTTTAATCAGTCACTATCTGAATACAAATTTTCGTCAACTTCACTGCTGCTTGTGCTGCAATCGTCATTTAAATTTATAACCAATGGATTTACCTATGTTTGAACATCTGTGAATGTTTCATTTTCCCAATATTTCCGCTCTATATCTACGACATGTGGGCAACGCTTTTGCCATTCCTCGGAAGTGATTTGATCAAACTCGTGCTCCGCCAGTTTCCTCACATTTTCCAAAATAGTTATTTTTGAAATTTATTTAATGTTACCTGTAGCGAGAGATGTTTTATTTTTCACATTTGATAACGTATCCGACTCGCATTTGACACTTTGGAAATAATTGAACACTTTAAAAATTATTTCACGTGTCTGACTCTCGATAACTGGTTTTTTGTTAGGCGATGACATTTTTTTAGAAACAACACAAAAATTATTCAGACAATGCCAAACGCCAACAGAATTGGAGGACAACTAATGATACGCCTCTGTACAGAGCATTTATATGTCTTGCAAGAGCTGTAGTGGGTGGTAACATTGAAAATGAGTTTGTGCGCATGGAGGCGGGCTCGCCATCACGTTTGGCGCTTGCTGTATCACTCTTTAAATGACGTTAAACCACTGCGTGTAATAGAATATGTCGGCTTCGGTGTCGGCCGTATCCGAATCAAGACCTCTCCCCTCTACTTCGCATTAACTGATAATGCAGCAATAATGCGTAAAAATGTAGTGAAATGCGGAAAATGTGAAAAAATGCGGCGAATTTTATAAAAATGCGATATAATGCGAAAAATGTGATCGCAATGCGGACTGAACGTACATGTATTGCGGCGAGTGGTCAGCCCCTCGATAATATTGCACAATAGTTATTTGTATGCCAAGGACTGAAAGTGCTACTTTGTTGGACGAGTCTGAAAATTGCGAGACGAGCGAAGCGAGGCGAGCAACAGACGAGTCCAACAAATTAGTATTTCAGCCGCGGCGTACACAACATTTTTTAGACGACGCATAGGATCCAAAACTTTTTCGATTACACTGAGGAAAGAAAATAAATAATAGAGAATTTGCTTTCTTCGGTGAGATCATGTGGCGTGGATTCGAGTAACTCTTCATCGCTGATGTTTTCTTTTTCATCATCATTCATTGTTATTCATTAATTTAGACAAAACTTCGGATAAAACAAATAATTTCAGAAAATTAAAAATTTAAGGTTATGCAAAATCATCGAAGTGAAACTGTCAACTGTCAACATTGAAGTGGCTATAGTCACATTTAAGGAAGTTAAAGTTGTCTACTCCAGAGCGTCCCGAAAGTGTTTTGCAGTACGGAACTGTCACTTTCACTAAATGGAACACTCAAAACGCAACTCTCGGTATGTAAATGAATACAGAACGAGAAACTTTCAGATGGCGTCGTCTAAAAATTATTTTTACATATTTAGCTGAATAATGATATAAATTCTTCACACCAGTGAAGAATGAAAAATAATTCTTTCTCGTTAGCCAATCACATTCTATGATTATCAGAAATCACGCTAAAATGAATAAATCAAATCGTCTCTTTCAAAACGTCAAATACCTAACTACGCAAATCGCTTCTGTGCGTAGTTTGAAACGTCAAAATAAAATCATATAATCATAATTCAATACCAACCACATTAAATATAAGAAATTGTAATAACTTCACCATAAATTTTGCAAAAGAATGAATCTAAATTAAGTACCTACAGCGTGTCCACGGATGGGGTATCCTATAGGTGAAAAATGTTTAAATATTAGTTTTAGTGAAAAATGTCATTCTTGATAAAATTTTTTGCTTGTTCTGAAACCCCATAAAATGAAATAAAATTCATGTTTTTCAAAACCCGTCTCATTTTATAGCCAGTTTTATGAAAACCGTATGAATTTTTGTTCGAAAATAATGTATCTATTAATCTAGTGAGTGACGTTTATGATGTACAAAGTAACTGTCAACTTTTATAAATAATTTTAAAATTGTCATTCTTTAATAAATATTTGACAACAATGTTAACTATTCCAGAATTATAATCACTATCAAATATAATAAGATTCATATGCTAGATCTCATTAAGTACGGATCGTTAAGTCGTCTACTATCTATTCAAATTTAAAAACGTGTTTTTTGTCATCATTTAAAATGTGATAACAAAACTTGTAAAGTGCTGTCTTTCTACAAAACTGGTAAATATTCTTTCGATTTATTTATTGGTGTTGGAAAACAATAGGCCAGTCATTGAGTTATAGACTGTCTTCTGAGCTGAGATTTATATCTATTTATATTATATCTATTGTTTGTGATTTTGGTATCCAGGATCACATCAATATGTCTAGCCCTTCACAACCACTGCTATCAAATACCACCACCTCCCCAACCCCATTAAACTCTAACTCCCCTACATCACCTATATCTTATGCTGCGGCTATTTCAGCAAGACCTCCTCCCCCTCAAGTACCATCTCGCGATCAAGCCATCATCATGCCTTCTATCCCAAACACTGCACTATTCGATTATATCAAAGCTATAGGTAACATTGTCTCTCCCAAAAACGTCCATTTCGCTTCCAGAATCTCTCATGGCCGCATATGTATCTATTTATCATCTACCACTCAAGTCGATGAGCTTCTAAAATCACATCAAAACATCTTAGTTAATTCCAATGTAATTCCTATTCGTCGCCTTATTTCCCCCACCAAAAGAATCCTTATTTCCAATGTCAGCCCATCCATTCCACACCCCGTTATTGAAAAAGCCCTCCTCGACCTTGGACTAACACTTACATCTCCTATTTCATACGTCAAATGTGGCTCGCCTGATGACGAATACGCACATGTCCTGAGCTTCCGACGTGTAACCTACGTTCTGCCCACCAGTGATGATTTTTCACTTCAAACGTCGGTTCTTGTTACGCATGAAAATACATCACACAGAATATTTATTTCTACCGATAAAATTGAATGCTTTCTTTGTAAACAGGCTGGACACACCGCTGAATCTTGCCCCAACTCTTCCCACGACCTTCCTCCCCTATTAAACACTTCCGTCACTCTTGAACCTTCCTCTTCAGATGTCCCTGCTACTACTGATACCACTTCAGATAATCCTGAATTAACCTCTGAAGTACCACTCGCTCCCTCCTCCCCAGTACCTGGCGAAAAACGTCCCCGCTCATTAGACAGCATTCCTGACTCTCCGCAGTCTTTATCACCATCCAACACACCTCTCGATAATACCAATCCAATGCCTCCTCCAGAATTCACAATACCGAAATCAAAAAAACCTGCAAAAAAAGAACCAAAAAATCTAAACTGGCCGATGATGATTGTCGCAGTATTAGCCCCGAATCACGTTCTATCATACAGAAACTCCATGACGAGTCTCCCGAGTCTTTCTCCCTTAATAGCACCCAGCTTATTGCGTTCCTCGAAAATACTTATCGAGTTAACGACCCTCTACCTGAAGCCAATAAATTTATCTCCGATACTGCCGCCCTTCTGGAAGATTTATCCTTAGTTTATTCCAATGTCAACGAAAGATCCTTAAAAAATCGCATTACTCGTCTGACTAATAAAATTAAACTTAAACTTCACCCCGAGCAAAACATTCTTCCTGGGGAACCTTTTTCTGATGACGGTAGCACCACTGACTCCTCTGCACTATCTCAGTAATCAACCTCATTCTCTTTCTTTTAATTAATTCTATTCTCTCTAATACAATGGAACTGCGATGGATTTTATCCTCGCCTAGAAAGAATTCAGAAAATCATCTCTCTCCATACTCCTGACTTTCTCTGTCTCCAGGAAACCAATTTCAAAATCGATCATCAGCGCAACCTAAAAAACTTTGAAGGATACCATTACATCCGTACCAACTGTGTGAGAGCCAGTGGTGGTTCTTCTATATTTGTATCTAGCGACATATCCTCATCTCATCTCCCGCTAACCACAAATTTTGAGGCAATTGCTGTCACCGCTTGGTGCCCTAATAAGCTGACCATTTGTAGCATTTACATTCCTCCTGACATTCCTCTTAATGAAGAAGACCTAACCGACCTAATTTTTCAGCTCACCCACCCTTACATCCTTGTTGGTGACTTTAATGCACATCACACCTTGTGGGGCTCCACTCGTGGTTGCACTAGAGGCAAAGCTATAGAAAACGTATTAAACTCCTCCGGAACCTGCTTGTTGAATTCAGGACTCAAAACTCACTTTAACATATCCTCCGGCTCCTTCTCTGCCCTTGACCTCAGCTTATGTGACCCTAAAACTGAACTTTCCCTTTCTTGGCAAGTTTCTGATGATCTTCATGATAGCAACCACTTTCCTATCATTATATCTAATCATTCTATTAAAGAAACTATCTCTAGAAGCTTCTGGCACCTACAAAATGCAAACTGGTCTGAGTTTACTTCTCTCTCTGAGACTTATTTATCCTCATTAACCATTTCTGCAAATATAAATGACACTCTAAAAATGTTTACTGATAGCATACTTACTGCTGCCGAGACTCACATAGGTAAAACAGTCACTTCCTCGGCACATAAAGCTGTGCCTTGGTGGAACTCAGCTTGCGAAAATGCCATCCGGGAGTCCAAACACGCTCTTAACAGGTTTCGACGATATAAAACACAAGAAAACCTTCTCCTACTTAAAAAGCTAAAAGCTAAAGCAAAATTCTACGTCAAGCAAAGCAAAAAATCCTCTTGGCAAAACTATACCTCCTCTTTGGATCATAATACAAATCCCAGTCAGGTCTGGAAAAAAATTGCACAAATTCAAGGCAGGAAAACCAACACTAAAATTCCCTCCTTAATACTTAATGATACTGTTATCTCCGAAAACCTAGCAATTGCCGACTCCCTCGCACAAAACTTTGAAGACAAATTTAATAAACGTAACCCCATCTCTATTTCTTCCAACTCACATATTCAGCCATCCTCCTCTCTTCAGTCAAATCCTCGTGATGTTACGTCTATCAACGCCCCTTTCAACCTAAACGAACTGAAATCTGCCTTGTCTACTTGTAGAAATTCAGCTGCCGGCCCTGATGAGGTCCCGTACATCTTTCTCAAAAAACTATCCAATCCATCTCTCTCTAAGCTTCTCGAAATCTATAACCTTATCTGGAATACTCATCTGTTCCCTGACGCATGGCGCAAATCTATAATCATTCCAATAAAAAAAGCAGATAAATTCACCTTATCGCCTAATTCCTTCCGACCGATCTCACTTACCTGCACTACCTGCAAGCTCCTGGAGAAAATGATCAACAGAAGACTCCTTTGGTTTCTTGAAAAGTACCAAATCATTCCCAATGCCCAATCCGGCTTCCGGCGACATCGATCCACTCGCGACAACCTTGTTCTTCTCCAAACACACATTTCTACAGCAATAAATAATCAACAAGATGTCGTTGCAGCCATCTTTGATATCGAAGGTGCCTTTGACACGATATCTAGGACTGCAATTCTAAATAAACTTTCCCAATACAATCTTCATGGTAACATTCTATCGTTCATCAATAATTTCCTAACTTGTAGAACATTCAGAGTTTCTGCTAATGGTAAACTCTCCTCACCTCACCCACAAAATGCTGGCGTCCCTCAAGGATCAGTATTAAGCTCTACCCTATTCATCCTCACAATAAACGAACTCTGTTACAATTTTCCTGCACCCATAAAACACGTACAATATGCTGATGACCTAATTGTGTATTGCCATGGTAAATCGATCTCAGCAACTTGCAAACTCCTTCAAACCGCAGTAAACCTTCTACAAGATAGATCTACTCACATTGGATTATCCTTATCTCAAAGTAAATCCAAAATAATCAAGTTTTCAAGAAGAACATCTTCTCCTCTACCTCTCATTTTCTTTAATAACTCACCTCTACCCGTTGCAAATCAATGTAAAATTCTTGGAATAACCTTCGACTCTCGACTTAACTGGAAAAACCATATCCAAGAACTCAAGGACATCTGTACAAAGAGACTAAACATAGTTAAAACCCTCAGTCACTTTCACTGGGGTGCCGATGAAATCGTATTATTAAGAGTATACAGAGCTCTCATCCGCTCAAAGCTTGATTATGGCTGCTTTATTTACATGTCAGCCCCCAAATCTGTCACAGATTCACTGAACTCTGTACACAATATCGCTCTCCGCCTCTGCCTTGGTGCCTTTCGCTCTAGCCCTGCTGATAGTCTCCATATTGAAGCTAATGAACCACCCCTACCCCTAAGACGACAATCCCTTCTTCTCTCATATGCTGCCTCAGTATCCTCCAATCCTCTCAATCCTGTTCGCCCGCTTTTCATTTCAACGACTAATCTCCCTACTAACCCTCGAACAATTATAAAATCTATTCCCCAATTACTCACTCCTTTACTCAAAGATACTGACCTTTCTCTGACCTCCCCGCTCCCTCTTCCTTCTTCTCCTCCTTGGACCATAAATATTCCTATAATCGATACCTCACTTACCATTTATAATAAGCATGAATCTCCCACTGCACTTATAAAGAAAGCATTCCTAGAATTACTACAAAAAAAACCTTATGATTTAATACTCTACACAGATGCTTCCAAAACTGATTCCGGTGTTGGTTGTGCAGTTTCCACGAAGCATGAACTCTTAAGCTCCTTCACTCTACCTTCAGTGTGTAGCGTTCACACAGGCGAGCTTCGAAGCATCTTTCAAGCTTTCAAAAGCATCTTTCTACCCCACAAAAATATTGCAATATGCACTGACTCCCTTTCCTCCATTCAGTCAATCAAGTCAATCTTCACTGACCACCCAATTGTCCAGAACATACATGACATCTATCAAACTCTCGTTGCTCAAGATATAACAGTCTCTCTCATCTGGCTTCCATCCCACATTGGAATTGATGGTAACGAAACTGCGGACCGTCACGCGAAAGAAGCCACCACTAATGACAACCCAACACACATTATCCAACTCGCAAGCGACCTAAAGATCCTCTTCAAAAACGTTACACAAGATTCTTGGCGACACCTGTGGCGCAATAGCACGACAGCACTTCATGATATACATCCATCCACTTCTCCTCTCTCCCTTAACTTCTTAACCCGGAGAGAGGCTACTATAATCAGAAGAATCCGAATCAGCCATACCAAACTCACACATGGATATCTGATGTCTTCAGGAAATCGTCCCGTTTGCCATAGCTGTAATGATATAGTGACCGTTAAGCATATACTGACGGACTGCAAACAATTTTCTGCTGCATATCATCAATTTGACCTAAGGCCTAACCTCAAGGAAATGCTCCTCTGCCCTACCGAAATCAAGAAAGTCTTACAGTTCCTGAAAGCTACCAATCTATACCGTAAAATCTAATTTAAAACTTGTAGTAATAATCTGTAAATATTTGTATCTATTTTTTCTGTGCCAATGACCAGCGCTGTCGAGGCACGTTAAGCTGAAATAAATAAAAAAAAAAAAAATATATATAATAATGTAAGAAACACTAAGTAAACAAAAAACATCTATTCAATATATCCTCCCCCAGCTTCAAAACATCTCTCAATTCTCTTTCTAAATTCTTTGTAAGTATTTCGCAGCATTTCTAGG
Organism: Lochmaea crataegi; assembly: GCA_947563755.1. Classification (NCBI taxonomy): domain Eukaryota; kingdom Metazoa; phylum Arthropoda; class Insecta; order Coleoptera; family Chrysomelidae; genus Lochmaea; species Lochmaea crataegi. The sequence continues at coordinate 135,003 of CANOBC010000098.1, read as the reverse complement.
GTAATTTCGTTAACGGCATCGATGATAGCTCGTTTCAAGTCTTCAATATTATGATGATTAAATAAAACAATTTAATTTGTTTAAATCTTCATTTTATTTTGAGCTAACGTTCAAATTAAATTAGTGACGCGTTTCGCTACACAGTAGCTTTTTCAAACTAGTGAAGATACAATGAACAACTTTTAATTTATATAGTGCCTTAATACGGAATTCTAAGATATTGACAAAAGTATTATAATATATTTAAATGGGGGATAAGTACAAAAAGTGTCTAAATACGGAATTCTATGAATATTACAAAGGTATTGAAAAAGAGTACCTGGAAAATTTATTCACAAAATTTCAAAATTTGAGTCGAAAGTGTGTTGGTTTGTTAATAGATGATTTGAATAGTTGGAATCTAATTTGTTGTTATCATAGCTGCGTTTGTGTTCTGAAATTCTAGTTTTAAAGTTCCCAAAAGTTCTATCTATATAAATTTTGTCACAGTTGTCGTTACCACATTTTAATTTGTAAACACCTGATTTGTTTAATTTTGAGGATTTTTAATGAATTTAGATAGATTGTAATCGGTTTTAAAGCAAATATTCATATTTAAAAATTTCTAAAAATGATTTGATTTTTAAGGATGGTGTTCCAAAGTATTTTAAGCTTTTAAATTGATTATTAAATGAAGATTTAAACAAATTAAATTGTTTTATTTCATCATTTAGTATGGATCTTCATCAAGTAAAAGCCTCATCTATTGAATTTTTCAATATTATGGTTTAAATTATTTGCGTAAACTTTTTGTTTTAAGAAGCCCCACAAAAAAATCTAAAATAGTTCAATCGGGGGATCGGGGCGGAAAAGTTATTGGTCCATAACGTCCCATCCATCGCCCCGGAAAATATTCATCCAGCCATCCTCTAATTAGCAAAGTCGACTGTGATGAACATCCATCATGTTGAAAGTACATTTTACGCCTTTGCTCCAAGGAAATATTTTCTAATTCAGGTAATAAGAAGTAGTCCAGCAAATACAAATATACCTCCTGATTTAATGTATCTTCCAGAAAATAAGGTCCGATTATTCGATCCGGTAAAACCGCACACCAAACATTAACTTTTTTAGCAAATTGACTATTACAGTTAATCCTGTAGCTCGGGTTTTCACTAGCTCAATATCGACAATTTTGGAAAGAAACGACTCCGTTTGTTGTAAACGTTGCTTCATCAGAAAACAAAATATTATTGTGAAAGAATCGGTCATGCATAAGTTTTTCACCAATCATCGCACAAAAGTCTAACCTAGTGTTATAATCACAATCTTGTAAGAGATGAATAAATTTCGGTTTGAATGGATGAATTTTGTTTTGCTTAAATATTTTCTGTAAGTGACTCTTGCAAAAACCAACCTCCACTGCTCTTTTTGTAGACTCAACTTGGGATTTTCCCCTAACGAATGCATAGCTAGTGCACTAGCTGCATCATCCTCCTCAACGTACGCCTTTTTCAATTTCCTTTTGTCTTGAACAGATCCTGTCTCATCAAACTTCTTTATTAATTTTTTTTAATCCACACCGCGTAATGGGTACATCTGGATATTTTTCGTGAAATTTTGCAATTGCAAACTGGTACGAAACTTCCCCAATACCATAACACTTGATAAGATATACTCTTTGTTGAATAGTCAACATTGTTGTCAAATATTTATTAAAGAATGACAATTTGAAAATTATTTATAAAAGTTGACAGTTACTTGGTACATCGTAAACGTCACTCACTAGATCAATACATTATTTTCGAACTTAGTGCAAAAATTCATACGGTTTTCATAAAACTGGTTATAAAATGAGACGGATTTTGAAAAACTTGAATTTCATTTCATTTTATGGGGTTTCAGAACAAGCAAAACTTTTTATCAAGAATGACATTTTTCGCTAAAACTAATATTAAACATTTTTCACCTATAGGATACCCCATCCGTGGACACGCTGTATATTTATGTTATCTCTATTATTATTATTATTCCTAATAATGTTATAATTTCATTTAAAAATGTAAGGGTTTCTATTAAAAATATGAGTTGCCTATATTTATGTTCTTTACATTTTCATAAGTAAATGTGGTCGATAGCTCAGTGGTAGATTACTTGACTCTTACGCGGGCGATCGAGGTTCGATTCCCAATGGAAGAATTTTTTTTAATGCATAGTCGTGGAGAAAGTATAGTCTTTTACTTGTGTAGAATAGCTATTATTCACTTGGATGATTCCAAAAGTCACTCGCTGCGCTCGCTCGTTTTGGAAACTTCATCCGCGTGAATAATAGCCATCATTCTACACTCGTTGAAGTATACTATTCTATCTTTCTACACTAATGGACAAAATTATCGAATATTTTTTGTAATAACTATTATCTCAAAATAATTTTTAAAAATCACCGTAAATTCATATGTGCTGATGTTATTCATCTAGTAATTGACATTAATGGCGCATATTATTGTCTCCATTATATCTCCAGAAAATGTCAAACATCCCCACTATTTCCGTTCTCGTTCTCGTTGTTGTGCATCTAATATAATATTTCGTTCTCGTTTCCGTTCTGGTTCTCGTTCAGGTTCTCGTTCCCGGGCAATTGTGCAGCAGCCTTAAGTGTCAATAGTGTTTGTGTGTTCTTTATTAAAAACATCAATATGCCACCAGTTAGACACTGCAATGAAGTTGAAGCGGTACAAATTGTAAACAAAAAGATATTGCAGGACGTCTCATAAGAGGTCAATCTACAGTATCGAATATTTTATAAAGGTACTAAGAGACAGGAAATTTCGTACGTAGACCCGGTCAAGGGCGCATGAGATGTACAATATCAATTGATGACGAAACCACGTCCACAGAAGAGTTGGGAAACGGTACGCCAGCTACAATCTAATGAAGATCGTTAGTTGTAGAGGTGGCGGTATAATGTTCTGGGGAGGTATTAGTCGGGACGGACGCACCGAACTCGTGGAAGTCATTGGACAAGTGACTAGTGACTTGTATATCGAAAACATACTGCAAGATCATGTTTAGCCATATGACGGCCAAATTGGATACGATAGATTCATATTAATGGACGATAATGCTCGACCGCATGCAGCTGGCATAGTGACTAATTACCTTGGTGCGGTCCAAATTCGAAGATTAGATTGTCCACCTTATAGTCCTGACATAGAACACATGTGGGATTATCTTAAATGCCGCATACGACGAAGACATCCCGTTCCAAGTACAATAGAACAGCTTCATAAGATAAGTGGAACGCAATTCCTCAAGACTTTATCCAAACTCTACTTAGCAGCATGCCGAGAAGAATGCAAGCAGTAATTAGAGCTCGAGGGGGGAATACTCGTTACTAACTATGCTCTAATCTTAATCAAAAGACTTGTATTTGTCATCCAAGTAGCATTTGAGTATAAAGTAAATATCCTTAATTTTCATAAAACTTGGCATTTTATTTTTTCACGATTTTCTTCCGATAAAAACTTGATATTGTGCACTGAAATATTATCAAATAAACTGTTTTTCCTAATTCATAGTATTTAAATGACTTGATTAATCGGAATTTATATTTGCAAAAAGAAATTATGAAAATTAAATAATATTCGATAATTTTGTCCATGAGTGTATATACATACTTATCCCGTTTTGCCATTCTTTACGTTGATTATTGAGTACCTAATTAAATAAACTTAGGTAATGGATTTTTTCGTCTACTTCCCATCTTTGAGCTATATAAAAGTACACAAAGTGATTCTTTAGTGACTACCTTCTGGCATTTGACTTACATATCGCTTTTATTATATTTCTCTGCGAAACTATGATAGTTAGTGTTAAAACATGAAATTTTTTTTTATAAAATGTGTACTAATATCGATAGGATTTGAACCGACGACCCTCACTGTGGAAGGCACGCGCTAACCCATCACACCAAGAAGTCCAACGATAAGGGATGCCAAAAATACTTATAGTATAGTGCTCAAAGATTGAAAAGTCGTCTAGAAACTAATTCCGTGTGGAACTCTTTTTTAAAATATTTTGACATATTTATGTGATAGCGTATCCCTTCCTAAGTCGAATGTACCCGGCAGTATAAAAATCGTTATCTGGGGAAGGGTGTGGGGTGCATTTTTGTTGAAAAAATTTGAAAAAACAATTAATTCCCCAAGACGAGTTCTATCAACTGGTTAAAGGCGGATCCTCTACTTTCAACGGAAACTAACAAAAAAAAATTCTTTTTAAAAGTTACATTAGTTTAAACGGACAATGAATTTTATTTCTGTGATTTGTGGCTAAACGGTAACAGTAGTGTTTGGAAGACACTTTTCAATTGTTGTTCATCGCCATTGCGGCGAAACAAAAACTCCAATCTAAAAATATCCTGGAACAAAGGAAATAGCCCTTTCTTTTCTGCTTCTAATGGTTTTTTGTTTGCTAAAATCGACTGGATAATAAGCAAGAAACTTAATTTTAATTAGGAGGACTAAAAATGTGACGCACTCAATGCATTCGGTATCCTCAAACGCACCACGCGAGGCCGCTATTTCCCAAATGTATGCAACTATAGTCGATAGTCGAAATTCTGTAAAGTGACGTCATCGGTTATCTACCGATTTAAAGTGAACTCCATGAGCGTATCATAGTTTAAGGGTGCGAATACTGAAATATCTGGAATTTCAATTTTTAACATTTGAAATAATAACTTTTCACAAGTTGTTCATAAGTACTACTACTAAAACTAAAATTGAGGTAACATTTTCGTTATTTGCTAACCGGCATTATCATTACGTAAAAGAAAGTTGTTTGTCAAGACCAAAATAAATTACCGATAAGTATAGGTATGTTGCGAGGTCACTTGTAAAATGTCTGACTAACTGGAAGCGGTATCACTCCCTGACGACTCCTCAGAATCATCGCTTTCTCCTCCTATATCGATAATGAGTGGTTCCGTCATTACTTCTACACGTATGTCTAAATCCCAAAACTTTATTTCTTCTTTTAATACGTGTTGAATACATTTACGCCAACTCTCAGCAGTAACGGTATGCAGCGCCTCGTCAAACAGTTTCTCAACGTCAGCCATTTTGAATGTACTGTTTTTTCTCGCAACATAATTTTTCACTTGGGCCCAAACCAGCTCGATGGGGTTTAACTCACAGTGGTAGGGAGGAAGTCTAACAACTGAGACGTTGAAATCTTTCGCCATTTCATCGACAACGTACTTAATATAACTGCTTTTATGTTTCCGTACGAGAGATAATAATTCAACTTTTAGCATTGCCTCGTTGTGCGGAATGCTTTTACTCTCTAACCAATCAATTATAACCCTCTTGCGGCTAGCTGAAGTAGGTATTTGCTCCAGTCGACGAGAGTGGTATGAAGCATTATCCATAACTATCACTGAACCAGGAGTTACCTTTGTTAAAATTGATCTAAACCATGTTTCAAACCGGTTACCATCCATCTCTTCATGGTAATCGACAGTTTTTTTGGACTGAAAACTTAGTAATCCACCTTCTACAAATCCTTCCTCGCTGCCAATGTGAGTGATAATCAGTCGACGTCCTTTCCCAGAGGGAGCTTTTAAACCGGAAGAGAAACCCTCCATAAAGGCTTGTCGATTGCTTCGTATATTCATGTCTTGCCACACTTTTGACACAGTGTGGCCTTCATTTAACCATGTTTCGTCAAGATAATATATGTGCCGTCCTTCGTTACGAAACTGTCGTATCTGTTTTAAATAATTTCTCCTCCATTCCACAATGTCATTTCGTTCAATTAAGGCACTGTTTCTACTTCTTGTTTGGTAACGAAAATTCATTAATTTTAAAGTTCGTCTCAAAGCTTCATCACTGATGTTTGGTAAAGTATCATCAGCTTCTATTACCTTGCTCAATTTAGCTACCGAGGGGATTTCATTCCTAAAATAAAAAGAATGTATTTCCCTACGTATAGCATTCCGTGTTTGGTCGTCCAAAACAATTTTCTTTCTTCCCCTACTTTCCGGTTTACAGTTTTCACCTCGTTCTCTTGTCAAAGATCCGTCCCGCGATTTCTTTAGAATATTGTATATAGTACTCTCAGAAACTTTAGTTAAATAACTGCACTTAATCACAGCGTCACTAACACCCAACTGTTTGTCCATGGCACGCAGTCCTTCGTACACATTTAATATGAGGACTTTTTCTTCCCGAATTAAATTGTTACGACGCCGTTTTTTATCGCCAACACCGCTACACTCCGCCATTATTGTCACTAAATATACCGATATAAATATTACAATAAATACCAATAATAACCGATTTATCACACAAAACCACAACACAAATACTGATGTTACGTTCATGAAGAGAATAAACACCTCACATAACTGTTTACTATCACTGTCTCATTCGCGTAGCTCGATCTATCTATCTCGTTCTCAAAGCCGGAACATTGAAGCGACTCTCCAACATTGTCAAATCGGCGAGTTTTTCACAACAAACTTTGCGTTCAAGAAATATACATAAACACTTTATTTCACATTTCAAGTTTAAACTAATTATTATTAGTCTGCTTGAAATTTGAAATAAATATATTAAATTGGTATTGACTTAATTACATTGCATCTTTTGTACCTGAAATATTGACACAATGGATTTGAAGTGTATTTATAAAATACAGCATTTCTCTCTAGAATACATATGGCAACTGCGCTTTAACCAAAGTGTTGATTAGATAGCTCTGACTCACTTTACAGAATTTCGACTATCGAGTATAGTACTATTTTTAGTTATTCTAATCGTGATTTTTAGTTCTTTAGTCATAAAGGAACTCTTTTAATTTACCATAAAATGTTAATAGTTGATTGAAACCATCATGCATTAGTTACTTAGTTCAATATTGAAATATTAAAAAAGTTTTTAAAGTCTATTTTGGCTTTAGCATAAAACTTTCAAATCTTAATCACTTTCAGAACTGGAATCTATATCTGATACCACATTTTGAGTGAAGAATTTTTTCACAGAGTGGTCGGCATTAAAACTGACCGGTTACTTCGTTATATTATGCCAAATACTGGACTGGGTTATTTCGATTCTCAGCTATTCAAAATTTCCCTAAATATAGTAACATACATAAAGTGTTTTTAATAAATTTTTCTTTTTCCAGCAATTTTAAGCGATTTATTTTAATGCTTACTAATGAATTTATATTATGTCTTTTCTTTTAAATATTTCAAAACTAGCTTTCTAAGAACATCACGAACTATCAGTTTACTGAAGTAAGGAGAACATGTGTATAGTGAGTCTAACAATTCTAGAAAATATATCTGACAACATTGCTTTACTTTAATGTCATTACACTGACTATACCTCTCTTAATCAGACACCCGGTACAATAAAACTGGTACTATTGTATTAGTAGTTTTAAGTTGTGATCTCTGTTTGAAATAGCACGCCGCTGGCGACGAAAAATTTATTTACATACATTTTATGAATTACCTAATTACTTTGTGTCTTGGGTGTATTATTAGACTAAGGTGGAAATAGTTATTTGTTTTAATTTCAAATTTTATTTCAGGTGGTACTACTACTTTCATCTTTATTCAGGCGCCAACAACAAACCTTAACAGATCTGAATAGCAAAGGAATTATTCTACTTGGCGCAAGGATTTTTTTGTTCTCGTCTTTGTATTGACAGTTTAATAAAAATAAAAAAGTTTTTCTATAACCAGTTCTAAAATTGAACATTCCAATGTACCTACCTCAATAAGAACTGATTGTAGATATACTTTTCTAGTTTCTGTTATTTATTCAAATTTACAGCAACCACATAAGAAAATGCAGTTGGGACCGTATTAAGTGAACACATACGATCGAACAGAAACATTGCAATGGTGCAAAATGTGGTAGACAACCGGCCGTTGGAAAATACTGGGTCTACCTAGTTGGTCTTAAGTCCCTCGAACCCGTCCTTCGTAATATTTGTTGATCACAAGCGCGTATCAATTGCAATGATTGCGCATGTTTACGTACCGACCGCCTGGGATGGCGATTTACAGCGCGCCGTACCCTGTCGATATTGTCTGGCGTTCTCGTGGTTCTGGGTCGACCGGCTGCTTTCTGATTCATCGCAGAAACTGTTACTCGGAATCTTTTCACCCAACTGTACACTACAGCTGCTGACGGTTAAATTTCTTTTTGTAAGGTCAGTTTTTCTCATAAAATTACCGATGGAAAAATTTTGATTCACAAAAAAAAAGTTTATCCTTGAAAGAAAAGCTCGAGTGTGTTTTTGCAAGTTAAATTAATATATGAATGAACAACAAAAATAATTATCTTTATTGATACAATTAAATTATTTGAATGAACAGTAATTAAATACACAATTGTTATAAATTAATTGGTTTGGTGTACCGATTTCAAAATCTCCTCTGGTATTCACACATGTGGAATATTCATTTTGATCCCTCTTATTCGAGGCTCGTAAGTAACTTATAAGATTTTCGTGATGTCAATTTGGAGATAGGGTTTAATAGAAGATTATGATGAGAGTCGCATTATATTTATAAGTTGTTGGTCTCTTACTCCAGCTATGGCTAACTGGAAAACTACTAGCACCATTTGAATGTTTGGTAATTTTATTATTTGTTATGTCGAGTCCAATTTTAGTTGCAGATATTTTATTTATCTATATAATTTTCTGTTGTCCATTTGTCGTCTGCCAATTTTCTCGACCCACCTTGTGCAGTATTTAAAAATATTGAATTGTATTGAAGGGGATGCACCTTTTTCCATCGCTATCAAAATGACAAAACTGTCATCATTGAATGACACATTTTATAAGGGAGTTAATTTATCAGCATAAAAATGAAGCAAAACTTGCAACTTATCCATATATTTCGATTTATTTTGTTTTGATTCTTGTCCTAAAAAGAATCTTCAGATATTGGAAATGATACGTGCGAAACAATCATCATAGCATTAAGCATTAACTTGACATTTAAAAGTTAATAGGTGATTGCCCACACGTCACTACTTGAGTTCATTTCTATATCCTTCTCTTTTCTTAGTTATTAGTCGTGTGACCACTGGTTTCAAGCAATTTGCTACGTGAATCTTTATTCCTTTCGGTACGACCCGTTTTGAAAACTTGAAACGTCGCATTGTTGGCGCATGTAGCTGGATTCTTTTTTCTTATGGGTACAAACCTAAAATCATCTGGACCCATTTTTAGAACTGCCTGGTTTTCGTTGAACTAACACTGGAAAGTGTCTGGTGAAGCCTAGCATTACCCAAATCTCAATGTGTACGTTTTACCGTGTTTGAATGAATAGAAAAAAAATTAAGATGATCTAAAACCACTAAGAAATAAACAATGCGTTACCTTCCTAGGAGTTGATCAATATTTGCAAGAGAAAACTTGAAAAACGGAACCTTCTTAGTACGTCTTGTGGAAAACATTGCGTGTGCGTTGAACAATGTTACGTCAATCGAATGAAAAAATAACTTTTTATACCACTTCAGGCATTTTCGAGTACAATCTGCGTTAATCACCATCATATCTGGTTGCCCTGGTTGAAGTTCTGTGAAGTCGTTAAATTTTTTTTTGACACAGTGGACGGCACTTAAACTGACCGGTTACTTCGTTATATTATGCCAAATACTGGACTGGGTTTATTCGATTCTCAGCTATTCAAAATTTTCCTAAATATAGTAACATACTGTAATGTTTTTCTTATTTATTTAAATAGTTTTCACTTGTGGGATAAAATTATACACACTACTAGGGCTATAATTACTATTTATTTATTCAAAGAAACACTCATTGTATTAAACTCAATTTATATACACACTTTACTTAATGTTTACTAATTTATTTACACTCGGTATAATAGTTCTAATTTATTTTCACCACTTGAAAATTACACTATTTATCTTCACTATTTTATTCACTGTCCGATTACTAAGAACTTCTGTAAACTGTCTGTGAACTAACTCTTTACTGCCCCTTTCACTAATTGGCACTTGCGCGGGTAGAGAGGTATATGTCCTAAATATAAAATTATGGGAAACGGATTTTAAAAGTTTTAAGTTTCGCGTTTTAATAATGGTTCCTATAAAACTACAATTTTTTGTAAGTATAGATAATTTTTGTTTCGTAAGGCACTGTATGTACCAATAATTAAAATATATGAATTATTATGGAAAAAATAATTACTTATACCCCTTTACACGGAAAAAAATGGAAAAAAATTAACATATACCTCTTTTCCCTGATTAAATAAAAGTTTTGTATTGTACTTTCTTAGAATCATTTATTACATTTTGAAAATATGAAACTAAATACAAAAAATGTCAATGAACAAAGTGAGCAAAAGCGGTTTAGAAATAAAAAAAAATAAAAATAGACAAAACGTACCCTCTATTTTGTAGTATTACATAACAAAAATTAGAAAATAAACACGCATAGTCAAAAGAAAATCGTAACTAAAAAGAAAATATAGAGCATTATTCGAAATATAAAACAAATCATTACTCTGACTCTTCATCGCTTGATGGGAGGGTATTGGGAATAGCATCCTTCGTAATAAGGTTTTCATAAAACGAATGAAAAACCTTATCAATATATGGCAGGAGTTCAATTAAATTTTCTTTTTTCTTCGGATTAATTGGTACTGGTCCTTTGTAGCTTAATGGAGGCTTAATATTATCGTGTACAGGAATTTTTGATTTGCGCTTAAAATCAATCGTTTTAAACGGTTCTTCATGTTTTAATGTGTTTTTGTATTGCAATATTCCAAACTGATCTAAAGAATACCGAAGCCACTTTATATCCCTCCATACTACCTGCTCTCCAGCCTCGTTTATTTTCTTGTTTATGAAATACGTTTTGAGTAACGCTGAAAACTCAAAAAAATCTTGCCTTTCCATCTCAATTACTTTAAATGGTTTTGTCTTGCCACACATACGTACAAGTTGCATCCAATCACGTGGGTGTTCAATAGGAGCTTCATGTTTCTTCTTTTTTTTCTCGATAATTGAATGGTCTGTATCGCATTCCATACGCGTGTGACCCGGCTCTAAAAACTTATGATCAATGTGCTCTAAACTTTTTATTTTTCTCATAAGCAGCATGTACATAATAGGCAAAAAAGAATTCTTGTTTTGTCCGGCGCAAGTGTCGGAATATAATGTCAATGTTTTAATATTTGGATCTAAATGATCGACCAGCTGTTTATAGAGACATGAAGCGATTTGGTTAGCGCCTCTTCCTGCCGTGGTTTCATCCCACATATAACAGAAAACTTGTTTGTCCTCACACCTATGTATCGTCAAATTAAACGTCCAAAGTTGGCGTTTGTAAAAAACGACTGACGTTTGAATATCAGGAGTGGGCAAGCATTGCTGCAGATTCATAGTGAGTACAGATTTAGTCTTGCACTGCAAAGCTTCTTGTATGTCAATTCTTTTTTGTTCATAAGCATACTCCGCATCTGTTTGATGCTTGACTAAATCATTTTCAAGATTTTGCTTTGTAGCGGTATCTGATGTATTTTTAAGTTGCATATCAATCTTATCGCATTTAGCACAACTATCTTTTTTAGGGTTTTTTATTTTGATCTTCATACTATGAAACAATGCCTCGTATATTTTTCGACTCACCGGAGTCATAGTTACAGGAATCCATTTTTTATATTCTTCATATATTCTGGCGAGCGTGTAATAAGAAGGAAGGAATTTATTTTCAGTCTGTTTTCTGCGATAGTGGCTTTCATAAGAAGGTAAAGAGGAAATGTGATTTTTAACTAAGTCTAAAGCTTCTTCAGACGTTTTATTGGATGGGACTCCTTTACCTCTCTTATCTTCCAATGTTATTCCAGAAAGTGATATTCCTTTTTCTTAATAACATTCGTTAAAAACTTATTACTCTCGTCAAAAGTTAGTAGAAAGCAGTTTTTGCATACTTTCATCAGTTGTCCGTTAATACGTAAATGATATGTATGAGACATACTTCTATTCTTATGCTTTTTGTCTGGTTTTTTAGCACGGGTGGTTTCTTTCTCTCGGGTAGATACTAGCCCTGCAATATAGGCTACTCTTCTATTAAAACTGCCCATAGACCAGTATTCCTTAAATATGGTTTTTCTTACCTCGTCTTCAAACCTTTCTCTGCATTTTAATCTACATTTTTGTAAATCTTTACATTTTCTTTGTGGCACGATTTTCTGAGTTTTTGTTAAATATTGATTTCCAAAGTTTCGCATGGTTTTCCGCTCGTTCCTAACTAATCGTGTCTCTCCCTTTTGGCCTTTTTTGCTGTCCCTAATTTTATTGTTATTATCAATACCACCAGAATCCAAATTACTTTGCGTGTGGTTTAGTTTTATTTTTCGAATTGGTATCATTTTCTGTTTTTCTTTTCTGGAATTTTGAAACCGCCAAAATTGGATCTTCTTCGGAAGAGCTGTCACTACTTTCCGTTTCATAAGGCTTGTCTTTTACGCTGTCATCACTATCTTCCGCAGGTGCAACGTTTTCATACCATATCCTACCTGACGTTGACGCTTCATCGGCAAATACTTTGTTGTCTTTTAAACAAGGTACATGATCGTACATTTCCAGGGATTCGCCAGAATTGACTAAGATTGAATATTTCGTAAACTCTGAAAGTTTTTGTTGTAAACTTGGATCCACATCTGGTGCAGGACTACTATTTGCACTTCTTGTAATCTGTTCTGCTGGAGGTGCAGACGCATCTTTGTCGTTACCAAAAATTTGTCTTAGTATATATTGATATGTACCTAGTTTTTTTATTCTCACCGTTATCTATTATAGTATGTGCTTCTACGTCATTATGTGCATAATTTGTAATATTATCTTGCAGAAGCATTGTAAGAGATTCGCCGGTATCGTTCAAGATTGAATCATTAATAATCTCTGAAAACTGTTCTTGTAAACATGGACCCAAAGATGGTGCAAGACTACTACTAACACTTCTTGAAATCTGTTGTGAAAGCGATGCAGAAACATCTTCGTCATTATCTAAAACCCAAAAGTGTATGTTATAACAAAATTATGCTTTCAATAATTGCCAATATATTAGTTTCTAGATAACAACTATTACAAGAAAAAAACAAAAAATTTCTGTTTCTGTTGACTGGTCTAACAGAAGCAGTGTAAAGATATCTAAATATTTTTTTATATTATTTTTTTATCAATAAAAACAAAAGAGGACACAACAATATAATTTAGATATTTAGCTTTTGTTACATATCTGTACTTACATTTTGGTTTGGTTCTATTAGTGGCCTCGTCAACATAATTTCTTAAAAATTGAAGTCGTTTTGGCCGGTTGGAATACATAACCTCAGTTGTAGTTTACTCACAGAAATAAACAAATTAAGATTGTTTCTACCGTTATGTTCGGCACGTATAGGGTAACTACTATAGTTTATTAATAACTGTAACTACTAGAACACATTAAATTTAACACTTCGTTTTGCACGGGTTGTTGCGTATCACTGGAGATAAGTCACATTGTTTACATTAATAATACGATTTCGCAAATGGCGAAGAGAGAAATAAGAATACTTGTACCATCCAGATTAGATGAGCGAAATTGTGTTAAAGGATATATGTTTACTTACCCCGTTTTTCACAATCTTATGTGGAAAATATTTTAAGTGAAAACAGTAATAAGTATACTTGTACCACCCATATTATATGAATAAAGTTGTGTAAAAAGATATAAGTTTAATTATACCGTTTTTCTCAATCGAAGGCCACATTTATATTTTGGGGGAAAAGGGAAATAAGTAGACTTATTGCACTTTTAACTGTTTTTATAGAGTGTATGCAAATATGAAAACGTAGTTATTTCAACATATACCTATTTTCACAAATATTTAGAACAAAGAGAAATATGTAAGTATTTTTATATCTCTTTTCACAAATAATGTTGTTCAAATTCTACTCGAAAGTAAGCTTTAACAAAACATATGTCCCTTTTCACAAAAAATATCTCTTTTCTGTAGATATGTCCTTTTTCACAATTAAAAACGACGAATTTATAAGGCGTTCTGACTTATATCCCTTTTCCCAGAGGTACAGAATGACTTTTGAAGTGTTGTGGCAGACTCAACTCAATTTTGAACATTTTCGACTTATACCCCTTTACCCGCGCAAGTGCCAATTGTCCACGCACTCAAAAACCGTCCTTCTCAAATCTCGAAAATTCTAGTAGTTTCCTCGCTCGTCCTATGCACAAACAAAGCGTCTTCTCGAGAATGTTCTCGAAAGCGCATTCACCAAAATTTATAATCGAGAGACAGGGCCGGCTGGCCGGTGACCTCGCAACATTGCCCCCTCCTTAATAGGAAGTTCCTCCTGGAACTTCTGTGTAGCCGGGACTGGATGTTTAAATCGGTAACTGGACCCCTTTCTACACTTTCCGGTCGTATGGAAATACCAAGGCACTGTCTTCACTCTTCATTGTACACTGATTATCCTATTATGTTATTAAAATTAAAGAAAATCGGAATAGACGGTCCACTACTGGATTGGATCGGTACATACTTGTCAGGACGTACTCAAATAGTGCGTGTGCGTGGATCCAACTCAAGCGAGGTAAATGTGCCATCGGCTGTCCCTCAGGGGTCACACCTAGGTCCACTACTCTTTAACATATTTATTAATGATATTGCAACTTGTTTCGACTATAGTCATTATCTGCTGTTTGCAGATGATCTTAAAATATTCTCCCAGATCTCTAACTATGACGACTGTCTTTTATTCCAGTGTGATTTAAATAATCTATTTCCAAGGTGCCAACAAAATGGAATGGATCTTAATGCCGCAAATTGTGTTACTATGATTTTTGGTAGACTCAAAAACATTCATGAGCACATACTCGTATATCAAATTAATTCAGAAAATCTCAATGTAGTATCGCAGGTGAAGGACCTGGGTGTGACCTTTTGTAACCTTCCCTTTTCCTCTTAAGACAAAAAGTAGTCTATAGGGTTACATGTAAGTCTAGTTGTCCCGGTGTCAACCTTTAGGGCCTTCAGCTCACTCAGAACGGTGGCAGGTTGTGAGTATAAAATTTACCGGAAATATTTATGGGCGCCAGCGAAATTTAAATGACCTCAAGAACTGTTTTCCTCCACCCTAAACTTGCAAAGGGTACATGAGGAAGAAATGAGACTAAACCTTACCTTACAATAGAGTATTTAATTAAATATACGAGACTAACAACGGCCAACTTGCAAGTCGCGACAAAATGTTTATAACTAAAAAAAATTACAAATTATAAGTATATTCACGCTGAAGAACCAAACTCCATTGAGTACTTAAAATTCAATATGATGGTACAAAACGAACTGTTATTCCTGAATTGAGATTAATACAAACCTACCCCTTTACAACCCTTATTATTATTAACCCAAAATATACATATATTTACTTGCACTCATCAGATACAATAAATCTACATCCGCAATATCATAAATCAATGATCACAATGAGTAAGACTCAAAAAAAAGAAACCGTGGCGCACGACTATGTTGGATCCAAAACAACCGCACGCTACGCAAATAAATGTCTGAAAGGTGATAAGTAGTGTTAACAATAATATACAGCCTTAGTGGGCCAAGAACCTGTTAATGACATTCACCTCATAATGATGTAAATTTGAGTTATCCAAATTAGTCTTACTGACCATAGGTGACCAAATAATATTGTCGTAATAGTACTGAAGTACACAACCAAAAACTAAATTATTAAAATCCAACAACCCCCCGTATATAATCGTTACACTAAAGAAGTGAACCTCGAACCATTTGTTCTTTCATATATATACACTTAAAACTATTGAAATCCTATACCCCCCGTAATATCCTAAAACCAATAAAATCCAATATACCCCCCCGTAATATCCTAAAACTAATAAAATCCAATATCCCCCCGTAATAGTTACACTGAAATTAGTGAACTGCGAACCATTTGTTCTTTATCAAAAAAAATAAAATATATCCTAAAACTAATAAAATCCAATATCCCCCCGTAATAGTTATATAGAAAAAGAAATAAAACAGAATCCTAAAACTAATAATATCCAATTAACCCCCCGTATTCAGGTTCTTGCTCTACTGTAGGTAAAAACTATAATCTAAATAACCATAAGTAAAAATAAGAAAAGAGAAGAAAAAAAAAATGAGATGGGATTACACCTCATCCCCTGTGACCATCTTCCTCCTAGGATCTCCGTCGTCCCCACTGTTTATCCTCAACTTGTCCATTCTACTGGTCCTTACTTGCTCCCGATTGTACAGTCACGTAAACGTGTGCCAAAAGATGTACCTGACCAGGAACGTGGACGTGAACGTACACTTGACGTTAACTTGAACTTGAACCCTTTAAAAACAATACAACCCATTACCAAAATTGTATAGAATCTTGACAATTATTTTCAAGTGTCCCACAAAATTGATTTGACAACTCCCAGTTAAGACAAAAGTTTCAAATGGTACTTTACCTTTCTAGGAAAACTAAACTAACCCCCCATCATCTTCAAAAGTTAATAAACAAACTGAGCTCACTATACTAGCCAACCCACTTGATCGTTCCACCTTACACGAATAGTAAAGTAAACGTATAAACCTTAAAATGTGAATTTTGATTAAATACTAAATGTATCCTATACTGATCCTTTTGTAGAATACTCTGTATGCTAACGAAGACTCTTATCTAAAGAATCATAACCTAACCAATATAAATAACTAAAATGAAATAATAAGTCAGGCGTTACCTGCTTTACCTAATGTGGTTGTTACATAAAATCATAGTTGAAAGAATATAAGAATTAGTTTCTTACATCATAGCTGAAGTGAATACTACAAAACTACTTCACTAACTTTATAAAATATGACAATTAAAGTGTCCCTAAGAAGGCGTTTATATTAGTCCGAAGGACATGCCTTTAGCAGAACCAGTAGTAGGACTGTGGACTATGAGTCTTTACAAGTCCCCATCTGAATGTAACTTTATTCCAAAAATATTAAGTAATATATACTTAGTTTAGTAATTGACTTATTATTAGGTATATTTCGTTCAATAATGAAATTGTTGGAAGTAGATACTAAAATTCACCCAAAAATCAGTATATGTACTATAATTACAACGGAAAGAAAACTATCTACAACGTTATGTACTGGGCAACTTTTATATATAAATACAACAAATGAAGTCTAGTCATGTAAGCAATTTTACTAACCTTCTATCGCGAAGGGTTCCAACAGACCAACAAACGCAGACCCCGAATCTACTCCAGTAGCCTCACTTACTCCAGTGACCTCACCTACTCGGCCTAGTCCAAAGACGACAAATACCACCAAAACGACTATTCCCATCTAGAAATGTAAACGGTACTACAGAAAGGGTCTTTAGATAAGACTACCTTTACTTACCAATTGGTAACAGATCCACAAAAAATTCCAAAAATGGCGTGGGAAAAGGATTTCACTCCACTTCCTTCAAACTACGTCCTCCTTCAAAAATACGTCCAACACCCAAATCCCACTTTAAAATGGTAGAGATAATAATCCCGAATAATATCGGATGGCTTTGTGCCAGTTAAGATTCTTGCAGAATCCAGATTCTCCAACCCAGATCTTTCACCAAACTTTTCGTACCACTCAGTAGTCGGAAGATAACTCCAATCACTACCCAGAACACCAAACGTCGTTAGCGACTTCCGTTAGGGAAATATTCGCGAACAAGAAATATATAAAAGTCCCAGTAACTATAACCGACCAAATTAGGCGCTAATCTATTTAACGTCTAACAACTAACACTAAAATCTAAAAACCAAATATATACCCTCCCCGTATATACATCAAATTGACAGAAAAAGAAAATTAGGACATCGATGGATTAAAAATTAAGACTATTCCTAGTTGTTTGTATGTGGAACTTAAAACCAAAACCACAGAATCTAGTTCATCCCAAGCCACTACATAACCCATATCTGAGTCCAATGTAGCGATTGAGTAGCATACTATGTTCTACTTGACACGTTAGCCTCGTAAAACGTTTCTACTACACCCAAAAGACCAACTAAAATTCCCATCCCACAAAACCAAAGCAGATCGGTATGCGAATTCATCAAAATCAAGTCCACAGACTAATCCATTTAATTCGTAGAACCATCACTGTTTACCAAACCCTATTAGATAAAAACGAAGAAGACTCGCCCAAAAATAGTTGACATATGATAATGTGAACAAAGTTTAATACACTCAAGTACCTTGTATTCCATAAATTATGTGATCGATACCAATTAACTGAACTATCCCCGCATAATATTATAAAATATGCCCACTCTATGATATTTAGTAAGCACACAGGTATGTAAATCGTACAATTACGGCTAGAATACAACAGGTTACTTTTAATTTCCCAGTGTTGTTAACTTGAATTTGTACCAATGATGTCCTTACAAAATCTAAAGACACGAGCATTACTTATTCTTTACAAAAGCTCAAAACGGTTTCGCTTACTTTAAACTTGCTAACAAAATAGTTATTGGAGATACTGCTGATTAATTACCATAACACTATTTCTGTAATCCCTTGACCTGACAATGAAGGTATCATCCAATGGCGTACACAAAAATTAAAAATAATACAAAATTAGTAAAATGATGAAGAAGAAAAGAACTACAATACTAATGAAATCCTCGAAATATTCTAGTAATTCAATACTATATATACAAAAAAAACGGAACGTTACACTTTGATAGACATTTGTCATTTGTACCGCATTTCACCAACATAATCAATAAGTCATTTCAAATGTTGGGTTTTGTAAAAAGATGCACCAGTGATTTTCAAAATGTAGATGCCATAAAGACTCTGTATAACTCACTAGTTCGACCACACCTAGAGTACGCAACATGCTTATGGTCCCCATCCTACAGAATCCACATTGATAGTATTGAAAATGTTCAAAATAAGTTTCTTAGATATCTTGCTTTTAAATCCAGAATCAGGTTTAACTCAATTTCCATCTATACAAATTACATTTGGTGTGGAGTCGCTTTACAATAGAAGGGTTAAAAGAGATTTAAAACTGGTATATAGTCTTTTGAACAATGATGCAAGCTGTACATTTATTCTCAAAGAAATCGGTCTTCATGTCCCACCTAGGGCAACTCGTACTAACCAAACATTTAGCACTCCAATTAGAAGGACAAATTGTGGAATTCTTTCTTGCCGCGCTCTCTTAGGAGAGCTAATAGCTTGACAGATCACCTAGATTTCTTTTCAACATCAAACAAATTTCATAATAACTTGAAAGCCATAAATTGCCAGCCACCGTAGCAACCTTTTTGCCAACTTTTTGTAAATTTTACTTAAATTATGTTGTAATTTTATTGTACTGTATTTTAATTGTTACACCTTGTTATTTGTGATTCAGTTAATTTTAAAAAAATTATAAATTATAATATTGCCATTATTTTGTAAATTGGGCTCTGCCCGTTGACACCGGTATCTTTGAAGATCACTTCCATCATATTCCTGATGACTCGCCAATCCAGTTGCCAGTTGCTCTCTATCTTCGGCATAGATAGTTTCTTCACGTTGGATTCCAGCACATGGTCTCGAAGGCTACGTAGCGCTTCCCACATATTCCGGTAGGTGGATCGATTTTGAAATTAGATCTTTGTTACCAGATAGAAGATGTACCGTGAATTGTGTTTCAGTCTCAGTGTCTTGCCAGGGGTTGGAATCTGTTCAAGTTTTTCTAGTTGCCCAAACTTCTTTCGAAAGACGGTTCCCAAACCTCGTGCGTTCTTGATCCTGGCTGGGATGTTGTGTGCCAGTGAATAGTCTTCCGGGAGCGTGAACAAGTTTAGTCGTTGCTCTGTAGTGACTCCAAATCTAGCCTTACCGTTACCTCCATATGCGCCCATAAATTCTTCGAAGGCAGGGTCAGAATCCTTCTGGACATGGTTCACTCCTTCCTATATGTTATGGTCTCCTTCGAATGGCGCTATTCGGTTTTGGTGGAGTACTTTCGGTTTTCCATTGGGATCTTGCTTATGCGATAGATGACGTCATTGATCCTCTTCTTGATCAAGTACGGACCCTCCCAAGATTTTTGTAATTTTGGAGAAAAACCTTTTCTCCTATTCGGGTTGTGCAACCATACTTTGTCCCCTTCTTTGAAACTGCCTTTTGTAGCATGTGTGTCGTACCGTTTTTTTCATTCTGTCGCTGGCAATTTGAAGATTCGTTCGGACCAATTCGTACACATCGTCCATCCTTTTTCTCAACTGGATCACGTAATCTTCTCCAGGTCGACAACCGAATTCCAGGTCACAGGGAAGCCTCATTTCGCGTCCAAATAAAATTTTCGCAGGTGTTTGACCCGTGGACTCATTGATGGCGGATCGATAAGCCAATGCAAATAGGAAAATATATTGGTCCCAATCTCTCTGGTAGCTGGAGACTACTTTGGACAGGTATTTTCCAATAGTCCTGTTCATTCTCTCGACTATTCCATCTGACTGTGGATGCAACGCCGTTGTCCTGGTCTTCTTTATTCCCAGCTTGTCACAAATTTCCTGAAATACATGGAGCAGCAGTTAATGCATCGACCAGTGTTTTGGGATGCGCCAAACGAAGCGTTCTCTTCACGTTCAATCAACAATTAATTTTCTTTCAAAATAGTAGAGTGCATTTTTCCAAAGATTTATCGAATGTAGACGTTTCTATAACTTGTTCATCGTTATATTTATGGAGGGTAGAAGGAAGGAGAAACATCTTGTATGGGGGACAAGTTGAAAAAGTGTCCACCTGTAAACAGTAAATTATAACTCGAGGATTCACCGAAATGGCGCTCGAGTCTCTAATGGAAATGATGTGAATTTAGCATGTGAATGTGAATTTAGAATTATATTTCATATGTACAGGGTGTTTCTAAATTCATGCGACAAAATTCAGGAGGTGATTGCTCGAATGAAATTAAGATGGGTCTTTCCTATAACAAAATTTCCTCAGCTCAGACCACAAACCACTAACCTCTAGACGCTCCACGACAATAGTGTAAAATCGGACCGATTCTGCACCCTCTGGGGGTCCGCATCGGAAGTAATTAAGTGCGGGATATTTAAAATATTTACTTGAGCGGGATATTCAAAATATTGACTTGAGCGGGAAATTTAAATTTGATAGTACTGGTAGGTTAACTTAAAATAGATGTGCGACCTCCATGAAAATTTGATTTGCACTGAGAAATTAAGTATCTATTCCCAATTTAAAAAATTCTGTGAAAACCTCACTGCTTTTAGCAAAAATTAATGTCGAAAATTATAATTTCTGAACATTTAAGCTAACTTTTCAGCATATTTTCCTTCACCAAATTTGTTGATATGGCAACGAATGTGTAAATAAAAATATTATTCTTAGATTGTTTTCTTAAAGCACAGTAGTCTGTAAAACATAAATATATAGAGAGAGATGGAGAAGTCTGGTTAAACTTGTATATTAAGATTTTTGAAATACCTTCTGGAAAAATAGTGAGGTTTTCGCCAATTTATTGAATTGCTTATTGGAAAGATACTTTTTGAATACAAATCAAATGTTCATAGAATTCGTACATCTGTTTTAAATGACATTACCACTTGAAGCATTAATAAAATAGTGATTTATATCAAACTTAGTCCAAGAAGAAAGAACAATGTAACCCTTGTAAACTCTACTACCATGTAGGTTTTATTTAAATGACTTTCTTTTATTTGGAATATATGCATGGATAAATAAAAGTACAACACTGGTGCTAAATGGGTTTAATAATAAATAAATAAATATTAAACGTTATTTGCAGGAATATTTTCTGGTTTTTTAATATCCCGCTTTTTCAATCGGTTTCCGAGTATCCGTAAAGCTTGCAATTTCACAAAATTGTTTCCGGTATATTGTGCTTTCCCACAAAGTATTTTATTTACACTTCTGCACCAATTGTGAATAATTGTTCTTATTGAAAGCTCAATTGTCAAATTTATAACCTGTTGACAATGTGCTAATTTGCAAATTAAAAAATCAAATTGCACATTGTCTTTTGTAAATTTGACAATTGATTCAGTTAGAAACCTACTATGTGGCTCTTTATTCAAAAATGTATAAATTATTTTTACTATTTTGTTGAATGCTACTGCAAATGATACAGTTGGGTAATTTAACCTTTTTGCCAAACCACCACCATATTCTCTTGCTGATATTAATGCATGGTGCTGGGCTGTATCCCCTGTACAAAATAGCGCCGAGTAACAAGTTGCACATTCAACATTTTTTAAAATTCTTTTCAAAACAAAACCGGCCACATAATAAGCTGCTAACTCATTCAATGTTTTAAATAATGAGGGTTCTGTTGGTTCCTGAGGGACCTCAACATTTACAATATAATTCACAGATTGGCTAGGCACTACCTCCGGTTTAAACAATTTTGATAATGTTACAAACATATTTCTGCATTTATCATTTTCGCAGTTAAAAGTACGTTTATACACTGAAACAGTTGTTTTAAAATATAAAGTTTTAAAAATCCCTACAAACTGGGTACTTGAAGGATGTGTATTTAGAACACCAAAACTTCTCAGTTGTCCAAATGCATTCTCAAGTGGATCTTGATTGAAACGTTTAGGCAACATATATTCAAAACCATTTTGTCTCAATATACCCCAGATTGCCTTACAATTTTGAATATTAAATGCCCAGTTTTTTAGACTTGGGGGAAGCTGCAAGTCCCTGGCTGACTTTTTGGTAAATTTCATTTCTATGAGCAGTGGCAAAGCCTCCTTATTCCAGAAGCGAAAGTGATCCGACGAATCACTCAACCCACACCGCAGAATTTTGCCCTGCTCATGATGTTTGTTCGACCCATTGAAAGAGTCAAATAAACGGTCAAAGAATGCTAGCAATTCTGCAGTGTCTTCTGATCTATCACCAATGACCTTTTGCAAATCTGTAAATAAATTTCAATGTTTTAAAATGCTTTGATGAACAATATGTGAATATGAGCAATACAAATATCAAATTAAAATAAAATGTAGATGTCACTTCTTTACAGTATAGTATGTGGAAACAATAATAAAAATAATCTTACCAATTCTGCTCACTAACTGAAGAGTAGCAGCAACTCGTTGGCTAAAAATTTGGACAGCATTTCTAACTTTCATTTTCTTAGTTTTATTTTTATAGATAATATGTTCATCATTGATATGGGGCAAAACTCTCAAACCATCAGAGGCAAGACTATCATATTCATACAATTTTTGAATGTGCTTCCACTTAGCAGTCTTCTTTACATTTTCCTTAACATAGGTTAGATCCTTGTTCAAGAGGTTGTTTCTCATTCCTTTTATTAAATGAGGAGGATCAAAAATGGGATATATTCGCCAATCATTAATTTCAAATGATCCTTCTCTGTAATTGATTTTACCACTCCTTATATATCCTTCTCTTGTTTCTGCCATTAACCCATTTATGACAGCTGCATTATTTTGGTCACAAATAACACTTACAGGTTTCAAGTTTATTCTCAAAATTTCAGTGATCACCTGCCGTAATAATTGTTTTATTTGTGCAGTTTTTGCACCACCTCTACTTGCTAGATGGAAAGATATAGGAGCTTCCATGGTTTTTTAATCTCTCTTACCATAAACACCAAAGCATGGTCTGCAAGATGGCTCTCCCTTAAACCATCTCCCATATCTTCAAATCCTTCTATAAGGCCAAGATGTTCATTAAAATGTAGCCCAGGCATTATTGCCATTTCGTCAAACAGTATAGCAACATATTTTTCACCCTCATCCATAGTATTCGTCAATTCTTGCAATGAATCAAAAATAGTAGGACCACCTACAATTTTTTCAAGCAGTCTTGTCAATGTTGTCTTGCTTGGCAATACAAAGAATGTTGCAAGAAAAGAATATGATTTGGGACTCTGTTTATATAGGGTCAGTGACAAAAGCTTCTCCTCTAAAGTAAACCTTCGTAAGTTTTTGAGCTTTCCTGACTCCCTCAGTTGACAGTTAATCAGGACAGCTGCCATATGATTTAACCGTTCTGTATTTTCCTCCAACTTTTGTTTTTTTTTAAACGTCTTTGCTTCAAAAAGTCTCCGTTTCACTGTTTTGCAGCTTGCTTTTATTTGATTGTACTTTTTATACATATGTTTTATTGCTGCATACATTTTTTTCTTTTTAGGCGTCATCATCATATTTCGAGTAATCCCCACTTCTTGAATTAATTTAAATGGGGACGGCATAATACCTTGCTTACTACCTGAAAAAATAAATGATGTTTTACTGGATATTAGTTATTACATCATGACTTAGCTTAGCATAAATGAGTTGACATCAGAGCAAAAAAAGAACAGTGATTTTGTTACATTTTATATGGTGTTTACGGAAGAGGTGCATTGGGATTTGTGTATAAGCTTTATATACAAACTTTAGAACATGCCACACATTGTATCTGGGATAATTTAAGCTGATTGTATGATTATTAATGTTACTTTGTGATAGTAGTATATACATATGTTTAGATGTGACTGGTACAGAAGAGATTAATGTTTGTGGTATAGATACTTCTGGAAACAAAAAAAATTATAAGCCGGTTACAAATTTCTTACGATACAACCTGTATTATAATTTTTATTTCATGATATAGACCTTTTCCTTTAAAATTTTTTTGGACCACTTAATGAAAGACCCCGGCTTCACTTATAAGCTTTATTTTTATTCAGTATACGTAACTCAGTTTAAATTAATGCACTTAGTAGATAAACTCAATATTAAAGTTAACCCAAGAAAATTCAACAATTTATTGAGTCCGAACCTGTACACACGAAGTGGGTAAACAATAGTACAGGTAATATTATACAAAACTTCTATGAGTATGTACCTATTTATTCCCTGACTGTGGCCGACTATGATTAAAGAATTCATATCTTATTTATTAAAAATTAACGACTTATGAAAGTTTCTATAATTCGTACTAACCTTTTTAAAATATCAATCACAACCGGATAGACAAGGTAAAAACAACCAAGTTTCACGAGCACTTTTCGACGACTATCAGCACCAAACAATTTCATACCGCCAGACAGGTCCCCATTAAGACTTCTAATAGGCAGTGGATATAGAACAATACAATTTTTCACACCAGTTTTATTTAACTATAATATAACATTATTCTATATCCATAGAGTGGGTATAGGACATAATAATTCTCCTAATAAATGAAGGAAATATGGATTTGGAATAAAATATGACTTAAAATATGTGAATAGTAGCCGAAATCTTAAAGTTATTTGTGGATATAGACGAGTCTAATAATTATAAAAAATTTGATGTGCATATCGTTAAAATGTAAAAAATGGAGATAGAACACACTAATTCTCAGGCGACGATATGGTGAGTTTGACCTTCTAGTGTCTCACGAATACATTGAAAATATGATTTGATTACGTCAAAAAAATACAGAAAATGTTTTTCAAGAAAATGCACTTTTTACTAGTTGTCGGCCAGGGCTTTATTATTCTCGGCCTTTATTCCACCTGTTCTCGGCCTCCTGGCCGACAAATAACTGTTTGACAGCCGTATATGGTAAGATCTCTAGATAGGTTTCCTAGTTTCCTTCTATATGATCTAATATAACTTGCTGATAAGTAAATATAATTGAGTAGTAGGAATAATGAAATAAATAAAAAATTGAAGTTTGGAAACTCTTTATAGAAAGTGAAAAAGTATCTACCTATGACAATTTTAACGTTTCCATCCTCGCGGGGCAAGTACCTTACCCGTTTTGGGACACAATGCGAAACCGGCTTCATCGCCGTTAAATATTATTTGAGGATATTTCACTATTTCTTTAAGTTATTTTTTTCAAGAAATTCGTTTAGGTCTCTGAACCATGCTCTTATCAGTTCCTCGGTTATTAAGGCTCGACCTTTGTTAATTCCCTCAGCCTCCCGCATGGAAATTTCTGGATGACGCTGTAGAAAACATCTATACCATCTAATACCTGGCTTTTTTTTGGGAAGCGATACAGTTCTCCTTTCTCTTTAGCAATCTTTGTTACAGTTTCAATTAAAAATTCTTTTTTAATTGGAAAACCGGACTTAGCAATCAATGTTAATAGCCCATTCAGCTATCCTTATTTTTTCTCCATCGACACCCATTATCGGCTGTGGACCCGTTTTCTGGACAGCATCACCACGTCTGCTATGCAATCTATCTTGCAGAGTAGCTCTTGGCACCCTGAACCGCCTAGTAGCCTCTCTTATTGAGAGTCCACCTAATCGGATATGGTTAAGAGCAGAGGCCGAGAAAGACCCGGTTGTCGGCCTTATAATTCAAGTTCCCACACCATTCAATTATTTTTCTGTGGAAATAAATAAAAGCGGCCGCGAACTGGTCTAGACTATTTTCAAATATATCTTGTCATTTACAAAAAAGAGAGACTACAAATAACGTATCTAGGTGTTAAAAAAGAACAGAGTAAAAAATCCCACCTAGAACGACTTTTCGGCCACCCTGACCGACAGCCGGTAAAATCCATTTTAATGAACCTGTTAAGCGGCCCCCCAATATTTTTTTGTAAAATAAGTATTTTTCCACATGTTATTGGTTAAATACGATATTTTGTCCATTAGCTTTATGCTGATGTGATTATGCATGCATTTACTAAAGAATTCGTCAAGATATTCACTATTTCCGACGCTTTGGTCAACTAAACAAAAAGCAAGTAATCGCAGCTGCAGTTGGAACACGAGTTTGTCGCCATATTAAATAATTTATAAACAGTGTCTTTGGGCTCTGCGCCCGCACAGCTTCTGACAAATGATGTATGAAGTATCTTAGAACTCACAGACTACTATTAGTTTCAGATTATATAGGAAAGTTTCCTATTATATTCAAATATTTAGAGAAATGGCCGACAACTGGTAACGGCCGGACAACCGGTGCCGTCACCCTAAGTCCTTAATGCATTTTACGAAGTTTCGCTCGACAGGAAATAATTGACCGAAATTATACCTGGCTCCTGGACTATAAGGTGTAATTCGTTTCAGGGAATACTTGGTTTCCCAATTTATTTATTCCGATTTTCCTAAAACGAAAATAGGCAGTCAGTAGCATGTTTATTATACTAATACATGGTTTTTAATTTTAATGGAAGATTATAGAGGGGACGAACCGAGAACAAGATCGATTGAGATGTTCACCCCGTCAACATGTGTATTGACTTTTTATTGACCGTTTTTTAGTTGGCATTATTCAAGAATAATTTTTATATTTGTTAAACTATTTAATTGTATTAAAAAAGGAAATACATAATGTTGAATATGGCAACACTGTTGACATATTATAGTTTGATAGTAATGTCTTTTCTAAAAGAAGAAGTAGACAAGACATTAGAATAAAGTGAGTTAAGCTTGAACCTTCTGTATGTATATAATTGTAATGACTATGAATATGATGTATAAAGAAACTGCCAATAAATGTATATTGTAAATAGCCCATTGTGCATTTTAAATAAAGTGAAAGACGGAATACCAGAACAAACAATAGAATATATTAAACATAACACATAAATATGGAAAATGTTAATCTTCGTTAGAACTTTCTTCCGAATTTTGTTCGTCCATATTATTATGTTCATCTTCGGAGGAATCATAATCATCATCATCATTTCTGTGGGATGTATCGATCGGATTGGATTGAATTGATGTATTGGTTTTCGAATTTTCATTTAAGTTACAATTTCCATTAAAATGAACTGCCATTGACAAAAAGTTGCCAATGGCAGTTAGCAAGCCAAAAACTCCAGTAAGATATTGGATAATCCAAAAGGGTGGTAAAAAGTTCTTTTTATTTTCCATCATAAAATTTTGTTCAACATTAATTTAGAAACGTTAATTTAGACATGACATTTATAGATTTTATGTCAGTTTTGAGATAATTTAAGCTTTGTTCCGTATACAAGGCTGCGTTCGAGAAGATGGTTATTGGTATGAAAATTATTTTGAGTGGGGGTCAAAACACACTTCGGTGTGCTAGACTAGACTCGCTCTAGGTTTTCGAACGGTGATGGAGTGTTTGTCGTGTTGTTGACAAATAAAATTAAAAATCTATTCATTTAAATCTTTGCCTTAATAATTTCTTGGATTTTGGATTAGTAAGTGATTAGATATCAGATTGGAATGATTTACAAAATGGATGAACAACGGAGATGTGTAAAAAGAAAATGCATTTTGGCTGCAGTAATGGGTGCCTCCAAAAGATTTGTAGAGATTGTAATAATTAATACTAATTGACTCAAGCTCCGATAGTGAAGATGAAACTCAAATGTTGGAATTAATAAAAAAGAGGGTTTCCAGGGAATATATCTGCTAAATCTTCAAAAATTCCTAGAATTGGGAACTACTTTCAAGTTGTTATTCCAAGTTATGATGACAAAACATTTCAATCCCATTTCAGACTAACTAAACCAGCATATAATAAAGCATTTAGTCTTTTGGAACCTATTCTAAAAACAAAATATGAATATGCACGCCCTAGAGAGCAAATAGAAAAAAAAATATTAGCGGTTCTATGGCTTTTATCTACATCAGATTCATAAAGGTGAGTAAAGTAAATTTACTACAAGCTTGTGTTTAAAAGGTTTCAAACTGTTTTTATTAACAATTTGCATTTCATTACATTATCTTGTAGATTTACATACATTTTCTATTATAGATCTGTAGGAGACAGATTTGATCTAGAGAAAGCCAGCCTCTCAGATTGGTTCTTTAGAGTAATTAGAGCTCTTTACGAATTAGCACCAATCATTATCAAATGGCCGTCTTATGAAGAAAGAATAATTGTTAAGGGAAAATTTAAGAAGTTTGCTACTTTTCCAAATGTAATTGGGGCCGTTGATGGAACTTACATCCCAATTAAAAAGCCAAAAAACCATGCTGAAGCTTATTTGACGAGGAAATGTTGCTATGCTTTTACTCTACAGGCAATTAATGAACCTTCACTGATACATTTATAGGATATCCAGGGTCTGTCAATGCGACTGTAGAATTTTTTCAAATAGCGATATATACGAACTGATAGTTGCAAATACAGAGCACTTTTTTGAAGAAAATGCATTAGGATAAAGCATATCCTCTAATGAATTGGTGTTTAACCCCATATATAAACAGGGGAAATTTGACACCATCACAAGTTCACTTTAATGAGGTACATGCCAAAACTCGATAAGTGATAGAAAGAACTTTTTGTTTATTTTTTGGGAGGTATAGGAGATACAAATTATTGGATATGACCTGTACAGATCTAATACCTATAACAGTTGTTGCAGCTTGTGTTTTGCATAACTTATGTATTGACTTTGATGTGGACATTGAAGCATATATTGGAGAAGGTGAGTAGTATTTTTTTTCTCAAAAATCAAAACGTCCAGAAAGTATGTATATAGCGAGGTATATAGATACATTTTATATTTTCTGCAATATAAATAACTCGTAAATTTATATATTTTTTGTTTTAAATTTAATTTTAGGAAGAATTTTAGTACAGGATTTAATTCTTGATGGTGCAGAAGTTGAAAGAGGGGAGAATCATAATTTGGCCAGTATTAAAAGGGATGATATTTTCCTCAATTTATTCATTAACCGCAGAAGATGATAGAAACAGGATGTTATGCTCAGAAATATTTGAATTTTGTTTAACTAAATAAAGTGTTTTTAATTTGTTACCTTTGATTTTGTATTCAAGATTTTGCCCTCAATAATTGAACTATTTAATAATAACTAGGTATTTATTGAAACATTGTAGATAGTACAAATAAGAATTGATTCAAAATTCTTCTGAACAAAAAACATAGCTAATCTCGTCTAATAAATAAATATACAGTGTCCAATTAGTGAGGGACTCTTCAATAGCTTGTAAATGGAAAATGCTAAAAAAAATACCAAAAAAGTGCGCTTCTTTTAAAAATATTTTTGACATTGGGACGTTGCCGCTTCTTGACTAAACGTGGCAATACTTAGTTATTTCAAACGAGACTGTATTTTATTACTTTTCTTAAATCTATGGATCATAAGAAATATTTTTGCAATTATGGTTCCAATACCTATCTCTTTTCGTTTTGAAAATACCTAATGACAGTTAAAAATTGTCAATTTTGCAACTTTGACCCCCTGTAAAATTTGTTTGCCCTTTGAACTTTCCTATCTCAACTTTTAATAAGATATCCATTGACACTAATTTTGGATTTAATCAGTGATTTAAAAAATTCGCTTAAAATTAATCTCGGTTTGAATCCAAAATTAGTGTCAATGGATAGCTTATTAAAAGTTAAGAGAGGAAAGTGTTTTGTTTTTCTTGATCTCAAACCATTTAGATTTTGAAGGGGGTCAAAGTTGCAAAATTAACAATTTTCAACTGTCAATATTTTGAAAACGAAAAGAGATAGGTGTAGAACAATAATTGCAAACATGTTTTTTATGTTCCACAAATTTAAAAAAAGTGAGAAAATACTGGGCGTCTCATTTAAAAGAACAAAGTGTTGCCGCGTATAGTCAAGAAGCAGCAATGTCCAATGTCACAATCGAGCTATCAAAGAATCCCTCACTAATTGGACACCCTGAATAATCACAAAATTAACAAAAAAAACGTTAGGTTATAAAGCATAAAGAAATGAACTAAACAGGTCAAATTTATATCAATGACCAAAATTCCTAGCACTAAGTCCATCTATAACTTGTCATAGGGATTATATTTTATCAATTAATTTTTCCATCATTCTCTCAAAACTGTCTATGGCCTTTTCTGCTAATTCTTGTCGTTCTTTGTGTCTACGTTCTCTCTCCTCTTTTTTGTCTATTTCCCTTTGTCTCAACTCTTCAGTCCATGATGACAATTCCTTTTCAAACCTAGTTTTTTGCTTTTTTTGTGGTGGTTCTTTATTTTCCTTACTTTTAGAGATTGATTTGACAGCCTGAGTAGAACTTGATGCTGTAGCTGTTGGTGTAATGGAAAGTTTTTTTCCAAATATCTCATAAAATTCATCAAAATAATCAAATTGAATTGGGCTGGCTTCTGAAGCATTACCTCCCATGTTTTCCTTTTTTTATATATATTTTTGTTACAAGTAGGTACTTAAATTTATTTTCAACTTGTTTTTTGGTGTAATTAAAACCTTCCGCATTTATTGTCGAAGTAATGTCATTCCACACCATACAATTTTCAACACTAGTGCCACACATTCTATGAAAGTTTTCTTCATAAAAGTTGATCAACAGAAGTAAAGAAATGCGGCTCCATTTCCCAATAGATGGTTCTTTAGAGATATTTTAACTCGAATTCCCTTCGGTTTCTTTTATTTCCGTAATTCCAAAAAAACTTAAGACACTGGGCACTGGTAAAATGTAAAACATAGACTGATCTAGAAAAAACATCAAGGTAATAAGTTTTAGAGAAACTAAAAAAATTACTTATAAAGGAACATAGGCACGAGTTTGTGCTTACCAAGTTCGTTTAAAATTAACCAATTGCCATGACCATCCTGCTCATTTTCTACCAGAATATGTCTACCTTTTTCCAATGTTATTTGTTCCATAATTTTCCTTTATCTCGCCAGAATCAAAACAAGAATCGTACAAGAATAAGAATACAGCTCAAGCTGTCATAGTATGTCACTTTTTTTGTCAGCTTAAATTTTACCTCAGTCGGGACTAGAGTGTTTGGTGCGCGTACCAGTACGTGACAACAACCTTTTTGAACGCTACAGTACCGTACTATTTTTGTATACACTCTGACTTTTCGAATGACAACTCTGTGATTTTTATACGACACACCAACCTTTCGAACGCACCCTTGGTTTAATATAGAAAGTAATAATCAGAAGGCAGCACCGCCGTGGAAAGTTCTAGCATTGATGTGCACGGTCTTCTCCACAATTTATCAAGCATTTAACATTATAAATTAATCTGTTGACCAGAAAGTGTATAGAATGCCATTTCTATATTTTTACTTTTTTTTAATGTATAAAACAACTGCTTTGTGTCCATTATTAATATAAACAAGCTCGAATGAGGCACACAGTTATAATCCGTTTATCCCCACAATACAAACAAAGAGATATCATAATACCGAAGTTAAAAAATGCTGGACATGAGGTAGGTACAAATTCGCGAGGTAGGTACATAAGTGCTTTTTTGATAAATTAGCCGTCCTTTGTGCCGATTAAGCCGTATAAAAATATATTATTTTTTCAAAACTTTATTCAAAACTGTTCAAAATGTCATAAAAATTAGCCTTACTTTTGACGTGACAGAAAAAATGACACATTAGCAAACCATAGGCGTTGCGTTTCATTTTTAAGAGGTGTTGTACTTTAAATTAATTAAGACTTTTTTTGCAAAGATGATGTAAATATCGAAAAAAATCGTGGACTATCATTATGTCTGAATACTCCATCTAAATGCCTTTCTAATGATGTACCGTACATGTTATATTCCCTATTTCAAAACAAGGGGTTGGTGAAGTGGAAGGGAGGAGGGTGACAAATGACAGATGCCTGTATCGTAAAAATGTGTCCTCCTTAGAACAAAAATCCTAATTTCCTCAAAATCTAAGGGATACTGCCAAATATGGGAGTGGACTGTTTTCTGTGGCCCACTCTGTATAGTAAAATTATTTAATATGCTTATAAAATTATATATGTTGAATTTAATGAAGTTTTATGAAAGTTTTACGCTAAATAAGTCACCACAGGTTGAAAGGTTTATTTTTAAAAACTTTATTTATTGTTAACTACAATTTAAAATATTCCCGATAATTAAAATACGTGTTGTCTACTCGAAATATAATTACTGACTGACTGCTCTAAGTGATTTTACATAAGAAGTAATTTATTTAGAGTAAGCAAAAATAATGTCATGTCAGCTTTTTATTATGGAGGGTAGAAGGAAGGAGCACCATCTTGCATGGGTGACAAGCTGAAAAAGTGTCCACGTGTAAACAGCAAATTATAATTCGAAGATTCGCCGAAACGGCGCTCGTGTAGCTAATGGAAATGATGTGAATTTAGGGTTATAAACCGAGTGAAGTGTGCTGGGTTGAAAAATTTAGTATTTTTCGTGACTTGTGTAATTGAGAAATATACAGTATTTAAAATCTCAATTATTTACGTAGTATTTCCTTTTTTAATTTCGTATCTTACTCTAATAATTCATGGCGCTGTTTATAAAATCTTTCCACTTGCTACTATGGCGCCACCTTAATTTGCTTCCTTTCGATGGACACTTTTTAATACATTCAGATGGTGCTCCTTCCTTTTACCCTCCATACTTTTTATATATTATGATCTTCTGAATAAGGAATGACATAATTCGCTCAAAAACGCCTGAATGCACTAAACGTGTCCTGCCGTGATCATGATTACAGTTTCAGGACGATTTCGCACCTACTAGGAGCGTTAATGTAAATTTTCTTGCTTTTTTTAACACAACTGCTTCCTGTGGATTAATTTCGTGCTTGATGTGGCGTTTTTTGTGAACGTGGTGGTACATCATATGCATTTCCACTGTCATAACCTCAAAATTGACATTTTTTAAGTTGTGTCTGCGTCTGTAAATTCTGCATGGTCCAGTTTTCAATAAAAAAGGTGTCTTAATTTATCTGTATTTATATTAATTTTTCAATGGAACATACATATATCCCTATAAAATATTTTATTATTCATAATATATAAATTGTTTATCAAACTAGATAAATAAAATTTACTGCTCCCGACCTATTTTACAATCTATTTAAATGCATATAAATTAATGAGAATGATAATAAAAGCATGATAAGTTCAACATACTGCACAAAGAAGAATATAGAATAAATATTTAAGTATTAAGGTTAATTATGCTCTATTTTAAAACATTAAATTTATCAGATGCAGTGAATCTCATAGGCGTGCATATCTCGAAAATAATTATGATGAAAGCCTTTTATATAAAAAATCTGCTTTCACAGTTTCAATATAATATTACTGTTACGCGAGCTACTGCAATAATATTCTCACTTAGTGCCACCAGTGAAATCCCCGTATGAGACGACTATGGCTCCTCCGCCCAAACTTCGAGAAACATCCAGAACACCCGGGTGCGTCCGCCAGAATATCGAGAATATCCAATGCGCCCGCGAGAACGCCCAGATACTTCTAGAATTACGGCGCACGAGTATAAATAGGCCACAAGCATCGCCGCAGGCAATTAGTCAATCAGTCAGTGTTGATACCGAAGGAAAGTAATCGCGCATCGATAAAGTGTTTATTAAGGGACTCTCATGTAAATTATAATTAGTGTGTTTAGTGTATTACATAAATTATTAAATAAGGACTGAATTACATATAAATCTGTAAATATAAATTAATTGTAAATATAAATTAGAATAAACGTTACATTGGTGTCAGGTGTGGGGTTAAAATAAATAAATATACAGGAAGATGGCGAAGAAACTTTGTGAATTAAAAGTTTCAGAGTTTCGAAGAGAGTTGGAGGATTACGAATTGGACACAAGTGGGGTCAAGTCAGTGTTAGTGGAACGACTAAAAGAAGCTATGATTAACAATGGATTGGACCCGGAAACGTTTGAATTGACCGACGAAGCGTCCGCCTCTATAACCTCTTCCATAAAAAAACTTTCGTCGGACATGGAAAACAAAATGTCGGACATGGGAAACAAAATGTCGGACATGGAAAATAAAATTTCGACGGATATAAAAAACGAAATTTCATCCATGGAAAACAAATTGTCGGACGTGGAAAATAAAATTTCCTCCATGGAAAATAAAATTTCGACGGATATAAAAAACGAAATTTCAGCCATGGAAAGTAAACTCTCGGCGGACATGGAAAACAAATTGTCGGACGTGGAAAATAAAATTTCATCCATGGAAAGTAAACTTTCGGCGGACATGGAAAACAAATTGTCGGACGTGGAAAATAAAATTTCATCCATGGAAAGTAAACTTTCGGCGGACATGGAAAACAAAATGTCGGACATGGAGAATAAAATTTCGACGGACATGAAAAATGAAATGACATCCATGAAGACTGATATTTCTGCCGTGGAAGAAAAGATTAAAAGTATGGAGCAAGAAATGAAACAAAAAATCAAAGAAATCGAAAGGAAGAATAGTAATAAACCGGATATTACAACTAGGCAAGCCCCGAATAACGACGAACAGGCAGAGAAAGTAGAGTTGAAACCGAAAATGGAAAACGATATTAACAGCCGAGTGAAACTGCCAACATTCGATGGTAAAACGTCATGGCCGAACTATCTTAAGCAATTCGAGGCGGCATCCAAGTCAAACAACTGGAGTGAGAAGGAAAAAGCGTTAAATTTAACTCTTGCCCTTAGAGGAGACGCTATGGATATCCTCCAGACCATTCCAGTGGAAGAGGCCGAAGATTTTGAACAACTCAAAAAGCGATTGAATATGAGATATGGCCTGGAACACCTGGAGCATCTGTACCAGTCGCAGCTGAAAAACCGCAAACAAAAACGCGACGAAACTCTGCAAGAATTCGAAGCAGACATTGCGAGGTTGGTGCGGTTTGCCTATCCATCGGCACCGGAGAATGTCATGGAATGTTTAGGGGTACAGACATTCATCGACGGAGTTCGTGACCATGAAATGCAGAGAACTCTACGCTTGGCTCGGCATAAGACACTGGTCGACGTACTCTCTGCAGCCTTGGAGTACGAAGCAGCTACACAGGCTTCCGGAGTATACGGCAAGGTGAGGGCTGTAGCAGACGAAGAAGTTGAGAACAAGCTCGACCAGATTGTCAACATGATGAAAAGCATCTCAAATGGAAAACTGAAAGCTGTGAGATGCTGGAATTGTGGAGAAATGGGACATGTACGCAGTTCGTGCAAGCGACCGAGAACTGCTACAAACGAAGACGCCCAGCAGGAAAACTAGGAAGGGTCGACCTTCAGAGGGCAGCTTCGACCCGAAGACCTTCCAAAGACCCTCTCATCCTAATAGCCTCTCTGAAATGTCGCGATGATAGTGTATACGTGGATGGTGAAGTTAATGGAAGGAAGTATACACTATTGGTGGACACTGGAGCAACGAGGACTATTATTCGCCCCGAGACTGTCAACACCCGGAAAAGACTTTTACCGACGAGACTGCGACTCAGGACTGCCACAGGTGAAAGCGCCAATGTCCATGGAGAACTACCGGTGCAATTGGGAATTGGCGCAGAGAAGTTCACCCACACTGTCGTTGTCGCTGATATCGAAGAGGACATAATACTCGGAATGGACGTTATGAACCTACATGGCTTCCAGCTAGATTTCAAGAACCGAGTGATTAGAGTAGGTTCTGAGGAGGTATTCCTTCACCCACACGAGGATAAGACTGTTCAGGTAGCCGTACAGGAGGATACAGTTGTACCCGCAAGGAGTGAATTTTTCACTGTGGCAAGGCTACAAGGAACCGTCGAAGAAGGAACACCGGTCATGATGGAACCATGGAATCACGATGAAGAGGTTGGTCGAGGAATCCTGGTTGGAAAAGGGTTAGTCATGGCTGCCGAAGAAATACCTATACGCATTATAAATGTAAATGACCATCCCATAACTATGAAGAAGGATACCAAAATTGGAACTTGCGTACCAGTGGCGTCAATAATTCATCAAACAACAACCTCCAATGATGCCAACAATAAATTTGAACAAATGATAGCAGTGGCTGGACAATCCCTTAGCCTGCAAGAGAAGAAAAAAATCAGAGAACTCTTGCTACAATACCGATCTCTTTTTGTACCAAAAGGAGCAAAGACAGGAAGAACATCTGCTGTCAAACACAAAATTGACACCGGCGACGCTAAACCGATAAGACAATCGGCTCGACGGCTACCACAGGCCAAAAGAGAGGAAGCGGAGAGAATTGTTCGCGAGATGGAAAAGGACAAGGTAATAGAACCTTCTACCAGCCCTTGGGACTCTCCGGTAGTTCTGGTAAAGAAGAAGGATGGAACCACGAGGTTTTGCGTGGACTACCGGCAGTTGAACAATGTTACAAAGAAAGATAGCTATCCCCTGCCGAGAATCGACGACACTCTGGATACGCTGGCCGGTAGCAAATTGTTTTCTACCTTGGACCTGAAGTCTGGATATTGGCAGGTAGAAATGGATCCAGCCGATAGAGAAAAGACAGCGTTTACCACCGGATCTGGACTATGGCATTTCAGCGTTATGCCATTTGGGCTGTGCAATGCCCCCGCAACGTTCGAAAGACTGATGGAAAACGTATTGCGAGGGTTGTCCTGGAAGACATGCTTAGTGTACCTTGACGACATCATAGTCTTGGGAAGGACATTCGAAGAACATCGAGAGAATT
Organism: Lochmaea crataegi; assembly: GCA_947563755.1. NCBI lineage: Eukaryota > Metazoa > Arthropoda > Insecta > Coleoptera > Chrysomelidae > Lochmaea > Lochmaea crataegi. Next base: position 97,526 of record CANOBC010000098.1, on the reverse strand, counting down.
TGGAAGGTGTCTTCAAAAGGTTGCAAGCTGCCCAACTGATGCTCAACCCCAAGAAATGTCAACTATTTCAAAACAAAGTCAATTACCTAGGCCATGTAGTCAGCAAGGATGGTGTAGCTGTAGACGAAGAAAAAGCTGCTGCCGTACGAAAGTGGCCAAGACCCACCGACAAGCACCAAGTTAGAAGCTTCCTTGGACTCTGTACATACTACAGGCGATTTATAAAGAAGTTTGCAGATATCGCTAAGCCCTTGACACGACTTACAGAGGAAGCAAGGGAGTTTCGCTGGGACGAAGATTGCCAAACTTCGTTCGAAACCTTGAAGAAGCACTTGACTACTGCACCTATACTCGGCTATCCACTACCAGAGGGAGAATTCATATTAGATACTGATGCTAGCAATGTTGGAATTGGAGGAGTGCTATCACAGGTTCAAGGAGGACAAGAGAAAGTTCTGCGATATTTTAGTAAAGTCCTTTCCAAACCAGAACAAAACTACTGCGTCACAAGAAGAGAGCTCCTAGCAGTAGTGAAGTCCGTGGAGCACTTCTATCAGTATCTGTATGGGAAGAAATTTGTGATCAGAACCGATCATGCAGCACTTAAGTGGCTTATGCAATTCAAGAACCCTGAAGGTCAAATCGCTAGATGGATCGAGCGGCTCCAAGAATATAATTTCACTATTGAGCATAGAGCCGGAATAAGCCACAGAAATGCAGACTCCCTCTCTAGAAGACCATGCCCTGCAGAGTGCTCTCACTGCAGCAAAACAGAAGCTAAGGAAGCTGCGATTCGAAGAACCACGGTGACCACCGACGAATGGACACCAGAAAAGTTGGAGGAACAAGAGAACGATCCTGACTTGAAGAAAATCCGACATTGGAAAAAGGAGAACTGTCGACCTACTTGGCAGGAGATTTCAAGGTACTCGCCAACGATGAAATCGTATTGGGCCCAGTGGGACTCGCTGGTTTTGGAAAATGGTTTGCTACAGCGAGTAATCGAGAACGATGAGGGTTCCGAAAGTAGAAGACAGTTGGTGATTCCAAGAACAAGGATAGCAGCAGTACTGCGGAAATTACACGACAGTCCGTCAGGAGGACATCTAGGTGTGAAGAAGACCCTCCAGAAAGTGCGAGAACGGTTTTATTGGATGCACAGTTCCGAAGATGTGAAGGACTGGTGTAAGAAGTGCACTACCTGTGCTACTACCAATGGACCGCACGGGAGAAGAAAGGCTCCTATGAAACAGTACAATGTCGGAAGCCCTTTTGAACGCATTGCCCTGGACATTGCTGGACCGTTTCCACCGACAGCAAATGGCAGCAGGTACATTTTGGTGGTGATGGACTACTTCACAAAATGGGTAGAAGCGTATGCCATTCCAAACCAAGAAGCCGCAACGGTTGCCGATGTGCTTGTGAATGAGTTCATTTGCCGATATGGAGTGCCCCTGGAAATACACAGCGACCAGGGCAGAAACTTCGAAAGCCAGCTGTTCCAGGAAGTTTGTGAAAAGCTCGGCATGAAGTAAACGAGAACTACGGCTTTGCACCCACAGTCGGACGGAATGGTAGAGCGAATGAACAGAACCCTTGGCAAATACTTGTCTAAAGTAGTATCTAACCATCAGCGAGATTGGGACCAATATCTCTCGCTATTCGCGATGGCCTACAGATCCGCCATCAATGAGTCCACCGGCCAAACACCAGCAAGAGTTCTGTTCGGACGCGAAATGAGATTACCCTGCGACCTCGAATTTGGATGCCGACCCAGAGAAGACATAGCTGGTGAAGATTACGTGACCCAGCTGAGAAAAAGAATGGACGACGTACACGAGCTGGTTCGATCGAATCTTCAGATCGCTAGCGATAGGATGAAGAAAAGGTACGATACGCAAGCTACGGAAGGAGGTTTCCACGAAGGAGACAAAGTCTGGCTGCATAACCCAAGAAGACAAAAGGGTTTTTCTCCAAAGTTGCAGAAAGCTTGGGACGGTCCGTACCTCGTAAAGAAAAGAATCAACGATGTCATCTATCGTATCAGCAAGATCCCAAATGGAAAGCCAAAGGTGGTACACCGTAACCGATTAGCGCCATTCGAGGGTGACCACGATGAGGAAGTAAACCAGCTTCAGGAAGTAGCCGATCCTGCTTTTGTAGAGTTCATGGGTGCTTATGGTGGTACCGGAAAAGCAAGATTCGGCGTCACCACTGAGAGACGACAAGACCTGCTTACCGTTCCGGAGGAATACTCACTGGCAATAAACATCCCTGCCAGCGTAACCGATGCGCGCGGACTGGCATCTCTGTTTATAAAGAAGAGTGGCGCACGACCTTTGGTAAACCAGTTACCAGTACCAGTTAAAGCTTTGAAGCTGCAAAATGGCTCCCGCTACAATTTCCACCTAGTGACGAGGAACACTTTCGACGAAAGACCAACGTACGAGGATGTCTGGGAAGCATTACGAAGCCTGAGGGAGCATGTGCTTGAATTGAACGTGCATAGGCTAGCCATGCCCAAGATTGAATGTAGGCATTTAGATTGGCGAATAATCCGTAACATGGTAGAAGTAATCTTCCGAGACACCGAAGTGCAGGTACTGGTTTGCGGCCATGCCCGGGAGACACAGCCAACAGAGAAGACGGTCGCATGTTACTTCCATACAACTGGAAAATGCAACAAGGGGACCAGTTGCCGATACAGTCATCTCGTTCCAGTTTCCTAGCTAGTTCCAGGAGGAACTGTCTCTTAAGGAGGGGGCAATGTTACGCGAGCTACTGCAATAATATTCTCACTTAGTGCCCCCAGTGAAATCCCCGTATGAGACGACTATGGCTCCTCCGCCCAAACTTCGAGAAACATCCAGAACACCCGGGTGCTTCCGCCAGAATATCGAGAATATCCAATGCGCCCGCGAGAACGCCGAGATACTTCTAGAATTACGGCGCACGAGTATAAATAGGCCACAAGCATCGCCGCAGGCAATTAGTCAATCAGTCAGTGTTGATACCGAAAAGTAATCGCGCATCGATAAAGTGTTTATCAAGTGACTCTCATATAAATTATAATTAGTGTGTTTAGTGTATTACATAAATTATTAAATAAGGACTGAATTACATATAAATCTGTAAATATAAATTAATTGTAAATATAAATTAGAATAAACGTTACATTACTTAATATTTTAGAACGTCAAGATAGATGGATTGGAGGTATTTATAATTGGAAATCTTCGGAGTGGATATGGGCAATAACTGGTCAACCAATATCTTATAAAGGTTTTAACAATCGAATAATGCAGAATAGAACACATGATAGTTTGATGTGGAACGGTATATTTATGGATCCAGCATACGATAATCAGTGAGTAAATATTTATATAGTCCAATGAAATGGGAATCCTTCAGGTTATGCTCCTGGGAATTTTTTTTGAGTTGATTGGTCCATTCTGGAATCTATCGTGTACTGTATAGTGCGCAAACTCGAATTAAGAATGGAATCATCAACTTTATCACCTCTTCCAGAAGGTACAATTTTTGCACCGTCCCAAGAACAATACTAAAGCAGGCCGCACACTATCGCGGATCGGAACGGAACGGAAAGGAATGGAACTTTTGAATCTCCGCACATTATCGGGAAATTCAACGGAAAAATATATTTGTTAATTAAATAAAATTGCAATGCATTATTACTTACCGGGTATTTTCATTTCGATGGAAATTTCTTCCCAGGCATTTTCTTTCATTTGTTGATTGTGATAATTTTTATCAGACAACAAATAAAGATGTGGATACGCACGAATTTCAATGATTAATAGATCTCCGTTCATTTTTAATTAATCAGAAGGGAAACAAACACAAAACGGCGTGATATTGTCACAGGAATGAACACGTTTTGTTGTACTGATTAGTGGCTACGGGCTGGTGGGTAGTGGAGGGGGCAGCCGAATCGTGGAAAAATTCGCTCAGTGAGCAATCCAATAAATTCCGTTCCGTTCCAATTCATTCCGCGGTGTTCCGATCCGCGGTAGTGTGCGGCTACTAACTTAATTCTATGCTTCCGAAATTTCCGTTCCATTCCATTCCGTTCCGCGATAGTGTGCGGCCAGCTTAATCAGTTGGAACGCGAAAGAAATACAGCACTTGCGCGAACGATTCCTAGAAGTGTTCTATCGCCAGTTGGAGCGAACATTGATTTTCATTATATTTGATGTAGTAAATTAGATGAAGTAGAGTGATACATATTATACTAACCTAATCTTAAAATAGCGATAAATAGGCATCTACCCATATAATTTAAAGAAGATTCTATAACTTTCTCAAAATATTGTAGATGTCTTATAAATATTAACTTTGTTAATTTATTTGGTTGTTAATTATAGTAGTATATTTTGACTTGCAATTTTTTTGTTTATCAATGCAACATGGAATCTTGCGTTTTTCAAGTAATTGAAGTATAAATTTTAAGAAATAGCTCAAAATTGTACATTAAGATTTAAAAAATTTTTCGAATTCGAGTATTTTTCGTTTCTTTGCATTTTCTGAGAAGATTTACCATAGTATTGTATATTGTTTTTTGACCATCAGAAAGTAGAGATTTCAACGAACAAACCGACTTTTTTGAAAAAGCCGATATTTTGATGTGAGAATTTTTTCGATTGAAAATTAAGGTGAAAACATAAATATTTTAGATCAAACAAATTACAGTGTGTTTGGGACATAAAAAGGTAACTTTTTGTAAACGATAAAAATAAAAAACCAAAAAGTTGGTTTTTTGAACTTTTCACATGAATTTTGAGGTTATGTGCACAACTTTGCCATTTAACTTTTTCCCATAGTTTAGCCGGAAATCGAAATCGAAATTTACCCTTAAAAACCCACACCCGTAAATTATGTTTCCTCTCATTTTTGTTGTATTCTCTTCCTTTTCCAATGGGTTTCATCCTACTATAATTTTTTTCACTTTTTCAAAGGCTTCATCCCTGGTCTATTGGTGACATTTTTAGACGTACTTTTTGTGTTCATTCATTCTAATTTTTGATGGACTAGATTAGATGTTTCACCTAAATAAAATTTGCGCACTCATAAGTAAATTTTGGAACATTGTTCTTCGGTCTTCGTTCGTGAATAGTCGGGAATAGTCGATTAATGAGGTTAAGTGTTTGTTTTCGTTTTATGTATTTTAGCTCTTACTTTTTCAAGAAGGGCAAGGAAAAATAACCATTTCATTAACCTTTTCCCTTGAAGGTTCATTAAGGTTTTTCCCGTTCCACTTGTTTGTGAGCGTTACTATCATAAGCTCAAGTGGAATGGATTATGGACCGTTTTGAGCGTTCTTTCATGTAAAATTACAAATGGCGAGTTTTAAAAATAAAGTAGAAGTTTAAAGAGGTGAGGTTAGTCTTAGTCCTATTCGAAAGTCAACACGCTACTGAATATAAATCGACAAAATTTATTCGTTAGTCACCCCGTTAAATAAGTAAAGTTGTTTATCATATCTACGATTAATATTTATATATACCGGCCGTCCTAGAAGTGAATATAAAAGTATATTATTTTGAAAACCTTATTTATTAGTCTTTTTAAGGATGTTCGAAGAATTTTCGGGGGTAATACCACGAGTGCTGAAAAATTACCGATAATTTCCATGGAAGCTTGTTGTTAATAATTCCACGAGTTCAAAGAACGAGTGGAATTAGACAACAAGCTTGAATGGAAATTATCCGGTTAATTTTTAGGCACAAGCGGTATTTGGGGAGAATATTTCTCGAATAAAACTACAAATATCTCCACTATATTGAATTTGTACTTTTTTCGTCGCAAAATAACATAAATTGTCTCCATACACTATTCTTACTCTTTTCCGTGTTTATGGGTACACTTTTAATGCCATTTTTATCAATTTCCCGTTTTGTTATATCTCCGAATGGATTCATAACCTCTAAGAAACTCTTCTTTGACGTTTCACGTTTATTATTTTAATGTTTTCGGTCAAAAGTTGTCATGGCAACGTGGAATTATCGCTGGGTTGTCATGGCAACGTGGAATTTCCGCTGTAATTTTTGAATTTCCATTTAATAATTCAGTATTCGTTGCATTGATACAACATGTATGAGTGAAATATTGAAGAACATTTTTATTGTTAAATCATTTTTCAGGATATTTTTTGCATTGTCTAAAAAAATAAAAAGCCTGTCATCCTAATGAGCAGAACAGAGACCCCAAAAAGAGAGATGCATATATACTGCTCTGTAGCAAAATAGCGTCATTCAAAATGGCGCTGATGGCACCATCATCAGCTTAAAATATCAGATCAGAGAGTAGTCGATCATTGCAATCAAAGAATGGAATTACGCGAAAGTAAACTCGTTGTGTTTGCTATGACCAGTTATTCTCTGATCGTTTCTGACAGTTTCTGATTGCGGTTTGGACAGACCCAATGTGTAACTCCCGATTTTAATACCTTAAAAAATTGTGTACGCCACTGCCTTACTCTTTCAAAATATATTACACTTTTTTGATAAAGCTCCTAATAACGTGGTTGTCAACATTTATTAAAATTGAGTACTTCTCGATTTTCCCTGGTATCTCACAAATAACAAGTATAAGAAAAAAGTTAAATGTAACCAATGATTTAAGTTTAAAAAAAACGTAGTCCACTAATGGGACTGCCGACAGAAGTGAAAACACCAATAAATGAATCCCTTTTAAAAATTTTATCCATCGTGAATGTAATTTTTTACAAATAAATCAATCCGCTTTAAAAATTCTATCTTACGCCCATGGTAGATGTAAATTTTTACATATAAATTGATCCCTTTTAAAACAAAATATGTACGCCTAATGGTACAAGGAAATTCTTACAATAATTAAATTATTAACCCCTTATAAAAAAAGTACACATATACACACAGTATACATAAAATAGCTCATGGAAAGTGTGACGATGATTTATTCAACACTATCTTCGCTTCATTGTTAATGGGGTATTAAACCCAACAAAAATATGATGTTTTCTCACTGATGTTAATATAGTTAGTGGTGGACAAAATCATAATGGGGAATCAATTATTTTTAATATTTTCATTCTCACAAGGATTTTATATCGATTTGAAAATTCAAATTTTGGATGATTTAAATAGTTCGCCATTCATGCTTTTTCATACATAACCTAAAAGAGAAGTTAGCTAGGTACATAAAGGTTGATATAGGACCACAATTCTGTCGTCTTCAGTTTTAAAATCGTGCTGAAGTATAGGTTATGCTTATGTTATATTGCTTTTATAGTGAAAGACTTAGGAGTTGTCTAAATTTATTTCCGATTTATTTTTACACATATATAATTACTCAAAATTATCTTCACAGCAATAGTAACTAGTTGTAGTCTGTTTATATTTTCTTCTATAGTAGCCTCAAACCACAATTTTCATCACAAACTTTTTACGAGGCGTTGTAACTGTTGTGTTCGTGCAGTGTATGATACAAAAAAAGATTTACATGATTATTGTGGAGAAAAACTAACTAAACTTAACTAAAAAAATATTAACACAATGCTTCTATTTTTTTATAATATTAAAACGTCAAGCTCGTATAAACTGTAAACAAAAACAAATTATCATAGACTTTGACTGTTCTTCAAACTTCAAATTCAAATGGCCTTTTTGTAACTGGCTATTTGATCATAAAACATCTAGATCAGAAAGTGGCTAGCTTCATCTTTAAGTGCGTGACGTATCTGTAGTGAAAGTTGCAAACATATAGGAAATCTTAATTTCCAGTTTTCTCCTAAAATATTCAGTTTAAAAATTTTTTAAATTAATCTTTGCAAAGTAGTACCATTATACTTCAATAAAATACCAAAAGCCGGATATCGGTTTAACACCCCATTCATTCACTCTATCATCCGTTTCATTCTTAATAGTATAAACATGAAATAAATCTAAATTTGTAATTATTATGTCTTTAACTTTAATACAAGCATTGTCAAGGTTGAATTTAATATTCGGACATAATATGGTTTAGTGTTAGAGGCTATACTTCTAGCTATAAATATTCCTGGAGAGATTTCTTGTTGCTCAACTACTACGTCGTATCTGAGATTTTTAAAGGAATCTATAAGTCTAAAACATTCGCATCTAGGTGGTATTGCTATTGTGTCATAATCAGGACTGTTAAATAATTTTAACACTACTGTCTCATTGTTTGGAAAATTTACGTACATTTCCCAGTTTCCATAATCTATTGTACATTTATATTTTGTTAAGAAGTCTCTACCTAGAATTCCATTGGCAGAAATTGGAAAAAAAATTTCTACTATATGAAATTGATATAAAACGTTTACATTGTCAAGATATAGTGTCGTGTCTTAGTTGTACCTTCCGTGACTCCCTTAATATTAATTCTGACCGTTGTTTTAATAAATTGTCTTGGTAAGTCGTCACTAAGTTTTAACAAAGATATATCAGCTCCAGTGTCAACAATAAAATAGCAATGCGATTTGAAAGTATCTACATAAATTGTTACGAAATTTGATAAACTTGAATCTATATTATAAATTAAGTTACTTTTTCCGAATAAGGAATTTCTAATTTTATTTAAGGTATACTGTGCTCTTGATACCCCAATTCATTCTTTTCACCTATTTCATTCACTTCCTCAGATTCACACAGTCTTACATTTCTATTTTGGTTACTTTAACTTCTTCGCACATTTCTTTGCTGATTTCTATACCTATAATTATTATGAATATTTTCGTCATATTGCCTGTAGTGGCTATTTGATGTATTTTGATTATAGTTATTCTGAGTTGCCTGATGTCTTCCATAACTATTGCTGACTTGACCAGGATATTGATTCCTGGGACTACCTGTCCAATTATTATTTCTGGCGTCATTGTTAAACCGTCTATTACCGTGATTATATAACTCATGTTCTAATGAACCAATACAATCCTTGAATTTCCCTTAGTTACGACGTATTGATAAGTGAATATACACCTTGACGACGTGATATAATCGTTTTGGTGTTTCGCCTCATGCCATATTGTGATCATTTCCATAGTAACTGGCAAGCTCAATGAAATGTCAGTTAATTCTACTACAAATTCCGAAAACAACAATACATCAAATATGTATTATAATAATTGTACCTTCAATATTAATATTAATCAATAAAAAAAATAGAATATTATTCGTTATATAATCGTAACGAATGCCAACTCGAGCATAGACAATATTTTTCGATTATTTACCTCTTCACTCGACGTATTTCGCGAAACACCACTCGAGCTGCGCTCTCGTGATGTTTCGCCAAATACGTCTCGTGACTCGGTGAGTAATCGAATATTGTTTATGCTCTTGTGATATTATAACTGATTATTGTATCTGTAATTAGATTGGTATCGTAGAACATTGTTTATTTCAGCGGTTTTGTCAACCGATACAAATTTTGTCAATGCTTCCTGCGTGGATGTGAAATTACCAAGAGCCATTATTAGCCTGGTATTTCCGGAACTAGCATTTACTGTTAACGCCTTCATTGCGGCTTCAGCAGTGTACTTGGTAGCTATATTTGCAGGCATTCCTTCCGCGACAAATGCTGCTTGTAATCTGTCAGCCAATTTTTCCACCTCAGTGGCGTACGTTACACCTTATTTGTGTCCTTGCTGATGCTGGCTAAGTTTCGCAACCAGTAAACTAGAGCTTTCGCCTTTAATACCACTTCTCAATGCGTTTATTATTTGGTCTATAGAATTTTGATTGGTAATAAGGTTCCTAGCTTTGCTAGTGAGTCTGTTTTTTATAAAAGCTATGACATTTTGCTCGTTCCCTGTAGCATGTATTTTAAGCAAGCCTAATCCATCTAGAGACGCTTGTAATTTCTCGGGAGAGCTATCTAATTCGGAGGGAATTATCTTACTCGCTAGGTTAAAAAAATCTGAAGCACTCAACGCTATTTCGTCTTCACTTTCGCTCGAGTCACTTTCAGACGCGCTGTCACTTACTGTTGTAACTATCGCTGAGATGCAAGAACCAGGTACTGCGTACTTACAATGTAGCACTTGAAATGATCTTACGGTCTTATCTCGGTTTTTTTTTTAAATTAGATTTGCAAAATTTTTGTTGATTTATGTCTAAGTTTGCCCAATACTTATTCAAAAGATTAGTGTAGGAGTTAAAGTTATTTACTATGTTTGATACTATATCATTCCTTATTTCAATATTTTTTTGGAACCTTTTGTTTTAATGCTCTTTTGGTATGTTTCAAAATCTCATCAAAAAATGTTTGTAATTTATTTTTCAAATCAATCCACTGAATCGACATTAGACTTACAGAATAATCTATTGTTTTTTTTTGAATTTGCTAACCTAACTTCAATTAAAAAGTAAGTTACGAATAACTAGTTTTGAGATAACGATATGAATTATATTATTAAATACGGCTAATACTGCATAATACAAATTACTCATTCCACAAATAAATGTATACGATAAACAACAAATTGTAAAAATAGAGTTGTACTCATAATAATAAAATTTATGAAGAATAGATTGTTTAGGAATGAGCTTACCCACACTAGACATTCAACACAATGGTACTGGATGTTGGCTGGATCCCGGGATTTGTCATTACCATGCTTCTGGTAACTTCTCGCTTGATCTGTCGTCTGAAAAATCAGGGTTTGAACTTCTTTATCTGGTCTTATAGCATCTTCTTGGACGATGAAATTAGAGTTAACGACTACAGTTTCTTAAACACTTTGTTTTGTTGGATGGCTTTGACCCATTTTAGCCATCACTTTGCAATGTCTTCCGAAATTTTATTGTACTATCAACATTTATGCTGCACTCCACACCACCATTTTATATATAATTATGACATACCATTTTCATCATTGAATTTAAAACTACCTCGATTTCGTCACGGTCGCCATGTAGTGGATGGTTATGGTGTTGATGAATAATTGTTTTAGATTTATAAATAATTAGTTTATTTCAACAATCACTATAACTAATAAGCACAACTTCAGTTGACTAGCAATGCTATACCATTTTAATGTAAGTATAATCAATGTAAGAATATCTGTCTTGGTTTCTATTGACCTCTCTATATATAAATTCAGGTTATTGCTGTTAATGACATATGTTTGCTGACAAATATTTATTATATAAATATTTGTCATCAAATTACTAACTATTTTAGTATTAAGGAGAGTTGTACAAATAATTAAATTGAGTTTGATGAGGTATTGTCATCAACTTCTTCGTCAGTTTCTATAAGTCCCATTATAATCATCTCTGTGATTTGTAATATGTCAAGCCTTTTCCTTGGGTTTCCGAAGTTATATAATGACCAAGTGTTTACCACAGCGGTTCCAAGTGCAACTTCGCAAAATACCTTTCGATACCACTTGATTGTCTTCTGTAGTGTAAGTATAATAGGATGACATCTGATCTGACATGTCAACACCTTTCTTTGCTTTATAATAATATATTACTGGTGATGGTTTTAGTATTTCTTCTCCTTTTCTATTTTTACGTCCAGTTGGTATTAGCTTGTCACCGTGCGATGGTACTGTAGTTATCATTAAAACTTGGCGCTTATCCATCCACTTTATAACTCTAACTCCATATTCTTTTTGTTCACCGCATATTTCACCTTTTTTTAGTTTTTTCAAAGTATCCGACTTTGGATTTCTTTTACGATTCGTTCTTAGCGTACCGCACACATGTGTCTTTTTGTCCAGGAGATCCTTAGATTGTTGAACGCTTGTATAAAAATTATCTATAAATAGTGGGTCTGATTCATCTGAAGACCAAGCGTGTTTATCCGTCAAGATTACACGAGGTTTTTTAGTGCGGGACGTCTGACTGGATATTTTGCACGAGATGTCGACGGCTGGCAGTCAATATATAAAGAAGTTGGGTTTTTATATGGTGCTCCAGATTGTTTCGTAGAAATATCTATTTGTTGCAGAGAAGCATCTATTTCTGCAGAAAGTGGGTCAACCGAATGTTCGTCAACCCCGACTTCTGGTTGTTTTTCTGGGGAAAATGTGCCTGTGCGCAGAGTGGCATCTATTTCTGCAGAAGGTGAATCAACCAGATGTTTGTCAGTCCCAATTTCTGGTTGTGCTTCTGGGAAAATGGGATCCACGTGCGAAGTTCCAGCTAACAACGGTGACTCCGGCTCAGTTTCATTTGCTGATGGGAGGCGAGCGGTGTTCTGCGCTACTTTTAAAATTTTCTTTGTTCTCGACGTCATTATTGTTGTTCATACATTAATCTGAAACAAAAAATATTCATTAAGGGCGTCAGGAACCACCGATGGTGCACATCGAAAATGGAATCAAACTACAAAAAAAAACTCATATTTACAGTTCAAAAACAAAAATGAGACAGAAAATTTTCGTCCTGAGTATATCGGTATACAACCAGACCATCGTCGCGAACGTGTTAATAAATCACTTTATCAGCAGTTTCTAATTTATTGAATTCGTAGTGAAGTCGAATGTCTATATACAGTGAACGGCTAAATTATGGAATATGATCATTATTTCGAGAACCGTCGAGTTTTAAAGGAAATCCCGAAACAGGTCGATTTTTGTTGTAAAATACCCATGTTATACCGTACATGGAGTAGGGATGACGTCATCGCTGTAGGTGTAGTGACGTAATCGTTAATTTTTTTAAATAGAAATCGGTATAATGTGACACCTCATTTGAACGAGAATTTAATTCTCTATTTAACGACATTACATTTTTAACTAAAATATTTCTTAAGGGTACGAAAGTAAATACTTAAAAAAGAAAAAATATGTAAAAATAATAATGGACACAAAAAGTTCTCTCATAAACACTGAAACTTTTTGTCAAATGTTAATTCAAGCAAGTGATAGTGGCATAGTTACTGTAATATTTATTGTCGTAAATCTTTTGATTTTGTGAATTGTCATCAGTCATCAGTTGTCAATTGTAATTTTTACTTTTGAATAGTAAATTATGGCTCACCTAAATGAAACACAACGCATAGAAATATTAATCCTTAGCGAATGCGGAGATAAAAAAGAACACAGAACGAGGTATGCAATTTATTCAACGCAAAATATCCCGACAGACCCATCAGCCAATCAACAGTAAGTAAAATAGACCGAAAATTTGGAGAAACTGGGCACGTTAATCATATTCCAAACGCAGGGCGTCCTAAAATTGAAGACAATGTGAAACTTGATATTTTATTAAATGTACATGACAATCCTCACAGTAGTTCAACACAAATGGGTGAATATGCTGGAGTTTCCCAACGATCGGTATTACGTATTTTAAAAAAAGAAAAATACCATCCCTACAAAATTAAAATATATCAGGAATTAAACGACGACGATCCCGATCGCTGGCTTCAATTTTCTGAAATTATGCAGGATTTATGTATCCGCAATCTACTTTTCATCAATCAAATCCTTTTTTCCGATGAAGCCACATTTTTTATACATGGTACCGTGAATCTTCAAAACTGCAGATATTGGAGTCAAGAAAACCCACATTGGATGACTGAGGCACACACGCAATATCCTCAGAAAGTGAATGTATGGACAGGGATCATCAATGACAGAATCATTGGCCCTTTTTTCTTTGAAGAAAATCTAACAGGAGAACGTTATTTAACTTTTTTGAGAAATCAACTTATACCTGTCCTTGCTAACATGTATCCAAATGCCAATAATCCAAATTTACCTAGTGAAAGTATCTGGTTTCAACAAGATGGAGCCCCTCCGCAATACGCACGTGAAGTACGTCAATTTTTAAATAATTGCTTTCCCGGGAGGTGGATCGGAAGACGAGGTTTTATAGAGTGGCTAGCAAGGTCGCCAGATCTAATACCTCTAGACTTTTTCCTGTCGGGTTACATAAAATCAAAAGTTTATGTCAATAGACCCCAAAACTTACAGGACTTGAAAGATAGAATTAGGCATGAAATGAGTCTAATTACTCCAGAAGTCATCCACAATGTACTTGATGAATGTGTCCGCAGATTCGCAAGTAGATAGACTAAGAGAGTTCAGCGACAAGTATAGGGAAAACAGTGTGTTAGAGAGAGAGAGTCATGGAGGCAATGTGTGTGAGAGAGAGCGCCGTCGTGCGCATCATGAGGCGTCCGCCATTTTTAGTCCGCCGTGCGCATCTTTCGCCATTTTTAGTCTGCTTCGCGCATCATGAGGCGGCCGCCATTTTCGCTCGCGAATTTAATTTACCGTGCAGTTCGCCATTTTTAGTCTGCTTCGCGCATCATGAGGCGAATTTAATTTTAAAAAAAATTTTGACTTGAGCGCGGATCGAACCGCCAACCTACGCGTCAATAGCAATTCCAAATACCAAATACCAAAAATTTTATTTACAAATTTAAATATGTACATTTTTATAAAATAACAAAAGTGAATATATAGTAGTCCACGCACTGTCTTCATTCGTGTCTTCAGCGTATGCCTTCTCTTCTTGAAGAGGTCTCACATGCTTAGGCTGCTGTAAGCCGATTTATCTACTGTGTCATTTTTATTTTGAGATAATTCTTCAGAAAATTTTATCTGCTCCTTGACATCGGTTAATGTTATTATCAGATATCTATGATTGTATGCGTATAGCGGTAATTGATTTTAGATTTAAAAAATTGTTAGAGAGGCCAATAATTGCGATAGTGATTTCCCTGAAAAACTTGTATGAAAAAACAGGGTTGTCAACATTGAAATATTAGGGGACAATCTTTATTCGTAAAATAAAGGTAGTTTCTGATGTAAAAGACCGTGTTTCAGATTAGGATTATTTCCGGCTCGTTTTTCGGTTACATTTTGTAGTAATGGCGATCTTAGTTTGTGTCTATAAAATTTGTCAGAGTTTTTAATTATAAAATCCCTTATTGTTTCTATGTCTGATTCCTCGTGGATGTCAGCAATTCTGCTATATCGTCCCCTTCCCAATGCGAGTCTTAGACATTTGTTTTGAATCCGTTGTATTTTTATAAACGTTGTGTCAGGGGCCGAACAGAACGCTTGGTACCCGTATGTTAAAATTGGTCTGATTGTTTGTTTATACAAAAGTAATTTGTTCTCTTTACTGACATAACTATCTTTATTTAATAGAGGGTAAAGTGTTCTTATTGCGTTACTGGCCTTTGTTACCAGATTTTTAATATGTGTGTGATAAGTTAATCTTTTGTCTATATGAAAGCCTAAATATTTTATGGATGTCTTTGGCGTAATGGTTTCGTCTTTGATTTTTAATTTTGACCTAATTTTGTTATTTGTGTGTTTGCGAGTAAGGATTATTTGTTCAGTTTTTTGAGAATTTAGATTGATTTTGTTTTTTTGTAAATATGGCATTACTACTCTGTTCATATGTATATCAATCTTTTTGTTGGCGACTTCCGCATAAAATGATCTTTTATATAAACAGGTGTCATCTGCGTATAGTGATGTTTGTATGTCATTGTGTATTGGGAAATCGTGTGTCATTATTGTATATAGATGAGGGGATAGTGAGGAGCCTTGCGGCACCCCTGCCTCTGTTACGTATGGTCCACTCAATGTGTTGTTAATCTTAACGTGAAAGTTCCTATCTTTTAGATAAGAATAGATTAACTTTGTTATGTATATGGGATAGCCGGCCGACATCATTTTATGTGTTAGTCCCTCTATCCAGACAGTATCGAATGCCTTTTCCATATCGAGGGCAACCACTACTGTGTTCATTTTATTTCGAAAGTTTTCTTTAACGTAATGAAGTAGTCGAATTATCTGAGCCACTGTCGAGTGACCTTTCCTAAATCCGAATTGTTCATTGGGAATTAATTTCAATTTATTTCCAAATTTGAGCATTCGGTTTAATATAATTTTGTCAATAATTTTTGCAAGAATATTAATTAGTGATATTGGTCGGTAGCTATCCAAGAATTTTGGATTTTTGCCCGGTTTCGATATTGGGACGATAATTGAATTTTTTAGGTTTTGTGGATATTGTTGAAATTTTAATATTGCGTTTACTATATACATAATTTGAACTACAACTTTGAATGGTAAATTTTTATATAAAATAGTGTCCAGCTGGTCAGGGCCTGGTGCTTTATTGTTGGGTAGTCGTTTTATTATCTGTTTTATTTCACTAGGAGAGGTAATGTATTTAGTCAATTCATTCTTTCCTATGTCGGTACTGGTATTTATGATTTCAGTAATATTCTGTTCTATTGTTTGTTCATAAATGGTGTTATTGCTTTTATTCATTTTAAATATATTTTCAAAGTGTTTCCCCAAGACCGCCCCTTTCTCAGAATCGTCTATGTACAATTGTCCTTTGTGTTCGAATGCAGGTATAGTTTTAAATGATCGTTTAAGCCTTTTTGTAATTTTCCATAATGAATTGTCGGCAACGTTGAGTTGTTTTAATAGATCTGTCCATTTTTTGTTCCGAAATTCTTTAATTTTTTCGCTTATTTCCCTCCCTAGTTGTAGCAGTCTTTCTCTGTCAGTGCCTAGTCTGTATTTTTGCCATAATTTTCTCACTTTATTTTTTATTTTTATCATTTTTAATATGTCGTCTGGTAATTTGTCTCTTTCGTTATTTATTTGTATTAGTTTTGTAGTTTTATCTCTAGCTTCTTTCATTGAATGTTTCAATAAAATTATTTCTTTTTCTATATCGTTTGCATCGTTAATATTTGTGTTAATTTTTACATTTTCATTTAAATTAAAACGATATTTACGCCAGTCTGTTGAGTTATAATCGTAGATTTGTCGCTTTTTAGGTATATTTGCACTACTGTTACAGTCCGGTATTTAGAAATATACGGGGTCATGGTCTGACGTCAGTTCTTGTATTGTCATTAAATTGTCAATGTTACTATAATTTTTTGAAACTATAATGTCGAGTGTACTGGGTGTGGTACCGTCAAAAGGAAAATGTGTCGAGTCGTTTGTACAATATATACATAGGCCATTGTCATCCACGAATTCCTTGAGAGTGTTGCCGTTTCTGTTTGTACCCAAACAGTTCCATTCTGGATGTCGTGCATTAAAATCTCCCATTATTAAAATTTTATTTGAAATTGAATAAAGGTTGAAAAGGTCTGAATTTTTAATTTTGTTAAGTGGTTTGTTGTATACTATCACTAAGTGTAAATTATTTTTAAGTCTTATTATTAAATGTTCTATGCTAGTATCTACATTATTTACAAGTTGATGAGCTATATCATTTTTTATAATAATAGCGACCCCGCCCCCTCTTTGATTACCGCGAATATTATTGGGTCTATCTTTACGATATATAGTATATCCCCTAATTTTCAAATGATGACATGGTTTCAGTTGTGTTTCTGATAGTAGTATTATATCTAAGGAGTTTTTATATATAAAGTTTAGAAATATAGGGTATTTGTTGTTTATCCCATTTATATTATAGAAACAGATCTTAAGTTTCTTAGACATCGCAATTATTATGCCTTCCTAAAAATTATACTTGTCTATACCAGCCATAAAGGCTCTGTATGCATTGAATTTTGACTCGTTATCACTGGCATTTACAAGTAATGAATTTAAATCTCTTACCGCTTTCAGCATTTCATTGAGGTTAATGTATGAATTCAATTTCTTGAATTCATTATTTACTTCTTGGAAGGTGTCCTCCATATTTCCGGGCATGTGGGAAGAAGTTGCTTTATTTGGTATTTGATTGCTCGATTCTCGGCCGTTTGCTATAGGTGGAAAATCATTCTTGCTAATCCATGCGTTGGTTATGGGGGGTGGTGCTGGAACGTACTTCTTTGTTGGTTGCTGGTTTTGAGGTTTCTTTGCTTCTATGGCACCTACTCTTTTCACGTAGGCAGAGCATTTTCTATAGTTAGCTGGGTGATCTCCCATACAGTTTGAGCATTTCGCTGGAACATCTCTTGGTTTTGTACATGTATTTGTTAGATGATCACCAGCACACTTTAGACATTTCGGGCTTCTTCCACAATTTGTTGTCGCGTGGCCCCAGTGTTGACATATGTGGCATTGGGTCACATTGTCACATTGGGCGCGCGCTAATATACCGGGGGGCTTCAAAGTAACTTATGTTGAAATATTACTAACGAATTTCGTAATATACCGGGGGGCTTAAAAGTAACATACTATATAATATTTGAACTGAAGTGGCACGTCACGTGCTACGTCAAACGCAACGTGTCACGTGTGAACGTTACGTACTACGCCAAACGTCACATGCTACGTCAAACGCCACGTGTCACGTCAAACGTCACGTGTCACGTCAAACGCCACGTGTCACGTCAAACGTCACGTGTCACTTCAAACGTCACGTGTCACTTCAAACGTCACGTGTCACGTCACGTGTCACGTCACGTGTCACGTCACGTGTCACGTCAAACGTCACGTGTCACGTCAAACGTCACGTGTCACGTCAAACGTCACGTGTCACGTCAAACGTCACGTGTCACTTCAAACGTCACGTGTCACGTCAAACGTCACGTGTCACGTCAAACGTCACGTGTCACGTCAAACGTCACGTGTCACGTCAAACGTCACGTGTAGCGGCGAACGTTACATACTACGCCAAACGTCACGTGTCACAAGCTACGTCAAACGTGTGGGCTCATTTGTAATATGGCTTCAGAAGAGTACAGTCATCGAATTGCTTTTTATGAGGATAAAAGTGAGGTTATAAGGCAAATAGAGAATCTCAGTTTATCTGGTGGGGAAGAAGAAGTACGACAGGCGTGGAGCAGTCTTATGTTGGAATTCTGAGAATTTACCTATAAGCTACAGAATCTGTAAGATATAGGATCTGTAACTTGAACCTTTACAGATTTGTAAAATTTGCTATTCTGGAACCAAATCTGTAAGATTCATAGTTACAGATCTTTACCTTATAGGTTTCAACTTCACTTCTGTTTACAATGTCAAACTTCTAACCTCAAAACCATTAAAAGTATTTAAAAGCTGTGTGTGTACCGATCTGGTAAACCTTAATACTAATTGATATTCTTACAATTTGTAATAAAAGAATGGCGTAAGTAAACTACTGAAATAATATATTTAACATGTTATTTATTTATTTATTTAAATATACGTATTTTGTAGAACGCAAGGTGTAAAAAGAAAAAGGACCAAAAATTCGTCTCCAGAGCAATTGGAGTTATACTTACAATTCATGGAAAATGATTACATTTTTCGCAGTAATACTATAAACCCCACTTTAGATCCCAATTATTTAATAAAAAAGTGGGAAGAACTAGTGACGCAATTAAATGCCATTGGAAAATTAAGAATTGAACACTATTTTTGTCCAACCGAAACATTTGTCTAAAATGCCTGTCTGGCATATCAAACCGATTTAATTGATCCCTTAAATGTCTTCGTTTGATTCTCATATGATTTCTGGAAAAATGGAAAGTGTATTTTATAATAATACCTTAAAAAATATGTACAAACCGATTCTCATCCTCTTCCAACAGAATACCGGCGAAAATATTTAATTGTCCGTTCATATTAATGTCAATGATGTTCACTTAAAAATCACAAAAAAACTAAAAACTCTACAACTTTTCCACCATAAAAATACACAAAAAATGATGATAATAATAATAATACAACGATCTGTACCACACGCTGTACTGCTTACAGTGACAGATGTCTAGCCCGTAAATATTTACGAATCTGTAAGGAATCTGTAAGTAACAGGTAGGGTTAGAATCGCATTTCCTGTAACTCTTACAGATTTCGGCTTATAGATCTTACAGATGTTCTCAGAATTCCACCATTAGTATAAACTGGTTACCTAAAGAGCTAGCATGCAGACAATTACCACAAATTACTTATCCGTTAAGACGTATTCAACCATGTTCAATAGAACAGAAGAAGATATAAAAAATGAAATCAATAATGTTTTTGCTATGTCATGTGTAATATTAGTATTTGTCTTTGTTTTAATTTTAAAAATTATTTTAAAAATTGTGAAACGAAAATTTGAATCTTCATGTAATATAAAAGTTGATGAATATACAGAGTGTTTCAATAAAAAACCCATGTTACTTTAAAAAAACTTTATTTATAATGGTAATACAGTATTTGAAAACCAGTGACTGAGGCGTTGTACATTTCTTTCGGTACACGAATATAGTCCAGAGGCGTGGCAGGGATTTGGATCATGAACAAAGTTTCCTGTTGCACACGGCGTGCCATCAAATTTGCAAACGTCAATAATGTGTGGAAAAACACCAAATACGTGACATTTCTTCAGCAGAAATTCCGCTTTTTGTTGTCCTCGAATGTAAATATAGTCTGCGGCATACAATAGCTTGCTTTCCAATATTTCGTTTACTTTGGAATATTCTACATCTCCTGAAGAGTATCGAATGCCATGTACCTTCCTTTCCAAGTATGATGTAGTCTTTTTATCATCGTTACTTAATGTGGAGAACGGTTGCGGCGGCAAAAATATGTAATGCGAACTTTTGAAGCCGATTTCTATGGTGAGTTCTTTGGCAACGAAAATCCCATCTACGACAAAGCCTTGAATGTCTACAAATGCTACTCTCATGTTGACGTCTGCTCGAATACTAACTCTGATCAGCAACTAGTTTAGGCTTTTAACAATTTCGGTGAGGGGGAAGTATTCCATGACGCAATCGTGAATTATGATGCAATAGACTTTGGTATTTTCGGGAAAGCCTATGTTTGCTTCAATGTCGAGTTTCACATCGACTGTGGACGCCTTCATGCTTTCCTCCTGCTTCGAACAATCGATAACAAACAATGCACGACGTTTGAAAGAAGAATAATCCAGCAGGGGGCGCTTCTGTGTGGAGTTTGCGTAGTTGGGATAGAATTCAGTATAGTTAAAATATGCCTCATTGTAGTCAGTTTTACCAAAGTCCAATTGCATTCTTTCATTAGGCCAATATTCACCGTTAAGTGACAGTCTTATACTTTGCACGTCGGCATTGTCAAATAAAGTCGGGTCAGCTGTACCCACGTTACGTTTATCGGTTTGAAAGAAAACAATAACAAAACGAGGTCTTTCAACTGAAGTGGATGTTTTAACAGCCCAAACTTCACGTCTTGCGCCCTTAGTAATTGCAGGCAATTCGTGTAACTCCCACTTCCTAAATGGAATAACTATAGGTTGATCTTTTTGAATGGATTTCATGAGATTCAATTTTATATCGTCAGTAGGAAAGATATGTTTAACTTTTAGTTCAATGGTTGTAATGTTAATTTTAGCAGTTGTACTAGTGAGCGTACCAGAGACATTCTTTTCCGTGATATATATGCAATCATTATCGTTTCGTGCTCGAACTAATCGTATCGTTTGACGCCCACATGTAATCATGGGATAATCGTTGAAAATGTTGAAAATATGTTTGAGAGGTATTTGAAGGTTGAAGGACTTGTCGCTGACATTCAGAATGGGATCTTTCGGGTAATTCCAGCCTGCTATAGCCATATGATTGGAATCTTCTTGGTTATAACAAGTCATGGCACGTACGGCACTTATTATTCCAGGATCCCGAACTGTTTCCATTTCCCTGGCACTTTCACTGTACGTACATGAATCGAATAGGAAGGCTCCAACATTATTTGCTAATTTTACGTCACCAGCTCCATGTGTTTCAAGCGACCCTTTAATGCACAACAAAGTATCGCTCATTGCAAAAAACGAATCAACTTGATTAATGCTAAACTCCACAATGTCACTGCAATTGAATGATTTTATGAATGGAGCATAGGTTCTGTATTCGGCCTTTCGAATTGAATCGTCAAACATCGGCTTACGATATATATCAAACATTGAAGGCATGTTGTCGTTTTGACGAAGCCGTTTTCCATACATGGTTGTCATTTTTCAATTTAAACCCCAGCGATTGCAGAACCAATTTGTTTGCGAACGTGAGCTGTTTCAGCTTTGGTGACTGCTTAGCTAATGAAGTTGGAAGCTCTGCAGTCTGTCTTTTATGATTGATTATTAGTCCCATCTGCTTCGCACTCTAAGCTCCAACACCAAAGTACTAAGTTCTCCACTAAAGTTTACAGGCTGACCGTCTTGGTCTACGGCTATGACAGTGATATTGGTTATTTCACGTTGCGGTATAACAGGTAAGTATAGCAAATTATGATGAATTTCGTCAATGGAATATCCTGGATCTACTTGTATGACAAATTCATAGATAGTATGAGCAGGTCTGTTTGCATCGAAGGCTCCAGTGGAAATGTTACAATCGAAGCGGATACTGGATACTTTAATGATTTTGACGGGGAGATCTGAAGAGTGCATTTTGTTGGCGTCGAGTATTTTCGGTGAAAATCCCAATATTCTTCCAAGACTATCAGCTTCCATGAAGGAAATTTTGTATTTACTGCAAATTTCACATTTCAACGTATTGTGATTGGGTTTTAGTGAAAATACCGGTCTAGTTGAATTGCTGCTAGCACCCAACTTATCACTGATAAACGCTTCAAGATCAGCAATTTCATAACATCCAGTGGGAAAATTAAAACTTTGCAACTTGTTATTGGCATCGTAGTAGTAAAACATGCAATTTTCAATGTTTGGTATACTGTGATAGGAATGAAAAGATCGTAGAGCTATTTCATAATCATTCTTAGGATCGAGCACAATAGGCGTAGGAGGTTGGAAAGTGAACACGTGATTAGTGCTGTTCACTCTCAACAGCTGTGACATGATGACTAATGAAATTCGGGAGATGTATGAATTTAAATAACACACACGACATGTTCAATTATTTATTTTTACAAAGAAAACATGTGGCTTGAGAACTCGGAGGGCCGTCACAATGCGTCGTCCAATCAGGTCGGTTGTAATGGATGAAACAAGGCAGTCGTATTTGTAGTTCAAAATTTGCTCGATATTTATTGGGAAGTTTATGCCACATATCAAGCAATTCACAAGGCCTTACACACTCTATTAGATGCTCAATGGGAAAGTACTTTAGTTCTTCGGCAGTGAAACTACTCAATGTTTTTCCATGGTAGATATGTTGTAGTAATAGTTCCGTCATTGTTGTAGAAATTTCAAACACAAATGACCGCAATTGATTTGATCGTAGTTTTGATATTGGGTATTGTTGTAGAAAATTCTCGCACTCTTTCCAAAATATTTAACAACTTCTTTCGGCGGCTTCAAGTTACCAAATGAATCGAAATACTCTACATTGTTGTTTATCTTTCTGTAAGCTACCCAATGACTTCCGCTATTCTTAGAGGTATCCAAATTAACCACTGCGCATTCTTGTTTTCGGGGACCGGCTTTGGGGAGAGTGTCTCGCATGAAAACTCCTCGAAAATGTGGTATTTTACGCAATTTTGCGTAATGTGTTATGTCAAAGTCGGATAGTGCGTGATTGGGTAGCTTTATTAGTTTTTTTGCTTTTTTAAATACAATCCAAAACCGCCTTTTGGGTACTTTTTCAGATACAGACCAGATCCTACACGTTCCATAGCCTTATTATGACGTACATCTTCTTCCAATTTCTTTTGCGCATGCTTTGCGTCAATGACAGTTTTAGCAATCCCAGCAGCACCAC
This sequence comes from Lochmaea crataegi, assembly GCA_947563755.1. Classification (NCBI taxonomy): domain Eukaryota; kingdom Metazoa; phylum Arthropoda; class Insecta; order Coleoptera; family Chrysomelidae; genus Lochmaea; species Lochmaea crataegi. The sequence continues at coordinate 73,940 of CANOBC010000098.1, read as the reverse complement.
CTGACAAAGCTCCAAGTGCCGAAAGGCCAGCAAACAAAGGGATGAGTGGTAGGAAACCTCCGGATTTCGCTACAGGTATTACTCGAGGAACCTCGACTTCTTTTTTCCCACCAAATTCTTTAATAAGTGCTTTGGCTGCTCGTAAGGCGAACGTTGCGGTGTCTTTCAAAGATGCCCATTTTTTCATGGACTTTCCCACTTTTAGAATGACATCTCGATGGAAAGAACGACGTTTGCGGCGACAACCCATCCCCAGCTTTCTTTTCACCTTCATTCCGCCTGTCACAAGTAATGCGGCAGTTTTCTCTGCCAAAGAAGCGTCTTTTGATTTGACGCGAGCCCAAGCTTTATCTTCAAGTATCTGATCGGCTTTGTGTCGTTCTTCGAGAGACTTATTCTTCCAGTAAGAAATATCGTGTTGTTTACAAGCAGCGTCCAAGGGGTTAATGCCTGGATCTCCACGATCAAGACGTTTTTCCAATTTTGTACCGGCTACCCAAAAAAAAACAATTAATTTTTTACAAAAGGGGTGGGGGGAGAGTACTTACGTCCACAGTACTGATAGCTAGGTAAGTGAAGTTCAATAGGTAGTTTATTGATGAGAGAATTTAAGAGACCTTCTCCTTCAAACACCAACATTAAGACTGATACGCGTAAGTGGCGCGACACCTATATTTATAGAGTAGCACTAAGAAAAAACGACACACACTATGAAGATAATTCAACAAGAGCAGACGATACCCATTGAAAATCTAGATTTCACCTCAACGCCATCGATCGGCAAACATGGTAAATTGTTACCAAATTCTTTCCGTGCCATTATATGCGGCCCCAGCGGGTGTGGAAAGACGAATGCCGTGCTGGCGCTCCTATTCAATCCGAATGGCGCGAAATTCAAAAACGTTTATGTTTATTCAAAATCGTTATTCCAACCAAAGTACCAATTGCTGCAAGAAGTTATAGCACAAGTCAAGGGCGTTGGCTATTTTCCATTTAAAGACAACGAGGAAATAATAAGTCCAGATAAAGCTCGGCCTAATTCTGTCTTTTTATTCGATGACGTTGCATGTGATGGTCAACAGAAAATTCGTGAATACTACTCCATGTGCAGACATAAAGATATCGATGCTGCATATCTTTGTCAAACATACTCAAAAATACCGAAACAGCTTATACGCGATAATTGTAATGTAATTGTGTTATTCAAGCAAGATGAGGTGAACTTGAAACATATATTCGACGAACACGTATCTCCAGACATGACATTTGACACATTTAAAAATGTGTGTTCTGACCGTTATGGTACTTTGGTCATTGTGAAGGATTTCACCTTCAACGATGGCAGGTATCGCAAAGGATTCGATAAATATATAAAATTGTAGCGCATGTCTTTAGTCTGCACCAATATGTCTGACGATAAGGTTACTGCTGCATTGCGCAAGAAAAAAGTGTCTGAACTTGCCAGATCGATTCGCAAAAAATACTTGGCGTTGAAATTTGGTAAATCAGAGCAGGATGAGTCTATTAATAAACTATTCAAGCCGATATCTAAACCACTTGAAGAAATTGTGCAATCCTCAAAGACATTACAAAAAACGATTACAAATTTGAATCCAAAAGAGGAAATAAAAAAGGAAGAACCTGATGATGTGTTTACACCTTTTCTCGAAACGGAACCGGTGGCCGAAACCGATGAATCCGGCAATATTACACGTTCTGAGTCTCCAGAAGAGATGCGTCCCGAAATTTCCCAGGAAGCTTTTGCAGACTATTTAGACCAATATCCTGCCATCAGTCATCAGTTCATTGAAGATTACTTCCAAAAAGATGATAAAATCGATAAAAATTATGGTCCGATATACAATGATGAAATCGGTTGGTTATTAGGCAAACTTCGAATTGCGTTTGATGGAAAAACCGGTAATATAAACATACTTCCTGAGAAAAACAAAGAAGGAAGATATGTTATTGGAACGCCAGGCTTGTATGAACTTCTATTTTACCGAGACCCCAGCTACAATGATCAAGATTTACAGAACTATAAAAATCTTTTGGCAAAAACTGAAGTTCACTTAGACACGTTAGATCGTCTCAAGGGCTCAAGTACTGAAAAATATCACTACATCATAAAACCTTTATTCAAAACAAAATCTCTAACGACATCGAATAGATCGTCCAAGGTATTGACTCGTCTAAAATCGATTCCTTCAGCAAAAGGAAAAGGTATCGATCGTTTAACATATAATGATAAACCTATGGAGTATATTTATTGGGACGATGCCAATGAATTGGTGGATCGTTTGAAATTGTTGATTGCTTCAAAAGAGGCAGGTAATACGTCACACGACAACGAAATAGTAGCAATTATCAATGAGCTCAAGGAGGCTGATATAATAGAATAATACAAGCTGAAACTTGTTCATTTCAATTATGCCTGTCGATAAATTCGGACATAGACATCAAACGCCTTATGCGCGTTTACCAGCGAAAATTACGTTTCCTCATACACCAGACGGTAATATTGATATTGAAAATGTGAAAATTTGTAATGTTAAGGAACCGACAACAAATAGTGACGCTGCAACAAAAAAATATGTTGATGTTCAATTGAATGGCCTACGTACTATCAACTCACCATTAATTCAAACACATGGTGTGGTGCTGCAGCAACAAGACCATGATATAAAGGATTTAGCAGTAGGATTGAACGAAATAAGAAAAGAGCTTCATAAGACAAAAATCCCCATATTACAGGCGCACATTACCAACTTACAAAATAAAACTAACGAAATTGATGTATTTATTTCGCGAAAATCCCCCTGTAGCAGGTGCAGGTACGGATATGGCTACGAAGAAATACGTTGACGATTTAATTACCACAGCCAAGGTATTTATTCGAAAAGAATTCACTGCTTCTATTAACATGTGTGTTGAAGGCATACGTGAGTTACAAAAAGAAATTACAGAAAATATCAGATCCGTCTCTGATATGAAAACTAACGTTTCGGTCATTGTAGACAATATTAAGGTCATGAATACGAATACCGTTAACCGCATTAACAGTCTGGAGCTGAAGCTAGCTGGTAGTACGTCATAATATGTATTCTAAAGAAAAAATTCAGCTTGTAAACGAGCTCCACAAACCGATACGGAAAAAATTCCCTCGGAGACGCAGTATCATTAAGGGCCTTGACGACCTCTGGCATATGGATCTGGCGGAGATGAGAAATTTTGCTCCACAAAATAGGAATCATAAAATGATACTAGTCGTTATTGATTGTTTTTCAAAGTTTGTGTGGACACGCCCACTAAAGACGAAGACCGGAGAGGAAATCACTCGGGCATTCTCGGACATTCTCGCTCACACTAGACGAATGCCAAAAAATCTGCAATCTGATCAGGGAAAGGAATTTTACAACATCAAATTTCAAAATTTAATGAAAAAATATGGCATAAATCATTATAGCGTATTTAGTACAATGAAAGCTTCTATGGCAGAGCGTGTTATAAGAACGCTAAAATCAAAACTCTACAAGTATTTCAGTTTAAATGGCACCCACAAATGGCTGGACATTCTACCTAAAATTACTCAAGACTACAACAATACAAAACATTCCACAACAAAATATAAGCCTTCTCAAGTCAACAAATCCAACGAAAAATCTATTTTGAATAACACCTATACTCATTTAAAGATAGCCGGTCCACGAAAATTTAAAGTTGGCGACATTGTGCGCATATCCAAGGCAAAACATGTCTTTGAAAAAGGATATACACCCAATTGGACTACAGAACTATTCAAAATCACCAAAGTTAAAATTACCAATCCTGCTACGTATTTACTTGAAGACATGCAAGGGACACCAATCAGCGGCTGCTTCTATGACGAAGAACTACAGAAAACATCGAATCCGGACGTTTACTTGGTGGAAAAAGTTCTTAGACGTAAAGGCAAGAAACTGTTCGTGAAATGGTTAGGCTTAGACGAAAAACATAACAGCTGGATTAATGGAGTTGATGTTTTATGATGTAAAAGGCTACACACACATGCTATAAATTGGAGGCGCTTCAGATCTCAAACTCAGTTAGCAACATGAGTTATCAAGGTGTCAGTAGTGGTGGTGACGACAGTAGTAGTAGTGGTGGTGACGACAGTAGTAGTAGTAGTAGTAGTGATAATAACTATACTGTGGAGCTGGATAGAATTTTGAAAAACTATGAGTTTGCTGCAAAGTCTGAAAATGTCTACCTGCTTTCAACACAATATTCAATTTCCGGTTATGAAGTAAAATGCGGAATTAGTCCGGCAAGATCATTTACGCCTGCTGTTATTCTATCTCAGCAGCTCAAGTTCAGCAAAATATCTTTCAGCACTTACGAATGGCAGAACTTTATTTCAATAATGACGCAACAGATGAATTTCTTTCATACCGGAGACGAGTTCAAACCTGCTTCGATTCCATGTGGAGACTACTGCACCATTACCCCATTAAATTACGATGATTGTAAGGTAATTTTTGTTAGAAAACATGACGTTGAGTATTACATGGATGAAGAAGAAGTATCCCAAATTTTAGAAGTAAATAATTTGATTATACAACGTATATCGGTGTTGGAAAATTTGGATTTTTGTCAATATTATTATAATGTTTTGGATTTCTGTAAAAATATCACCCCCGAAAATTTAAGTTCTCTACAAATTTTATATGCATTTTGTTCCATAACACCAAACGATATGTTAAACAACGCTCTTAGAGAATTTGTATACTTTTATAAACTCAAAGTCATCAATGATTTGAATAAATAGTTATATAGATGTGTTTGTGTGTGTTCCTCCCCCAACCGACGACGAAAAAAAAAACAAATATTCAAAATAATGTTTTTTATTTTAAAAAGAAATACATTTAAAGCTACAAAAGCGAATTACAAAAAAATTCAAAAAGAAATACAAGCAATATACAAAAATACAGGTAAGTCATATTTTAGTCAATTATATATTACCGCTCTCGGAAGTTTGTTAATTGTGGGGGGAATCACTTGAAAGAAAAATTTTGCATCCTGGATATTTATCATGTTCAGTATCACTATCCTCAGAATCTCTAAATCTGTAACTTTTAGGGGGGTACGTATGTAGTGCATTTACACATGATTCGCCGCTTTTAACTGTAAACAGCACTTCATGATAGCATCTTTGGCACCAATAAAAATGAGCTTGATATTTATCTGTGAGAAGAGAATCTTTATCTGTTGTTTCATGAAAATTATCAAATCCCGCTAATAATGATTTATCTTTGCTCTTGTGAGCTTCTAATAAAATTTCAAAACAATGCTTGCAAACGTTAATTTTATAATTGAAGATTCTATAATAAGAAACCCATAGACAATATTCAGCCTCATCGTGATCATGTTCCCAATTTTTTAGTGACAACACAGTATTTCTTCTAGGTATCGATATATATCTACTACAATCGATACACTCCAAAGGATAAGGGTAAGGCTGATTTTGAGCTAGAACATTTACTGATTTCCATTTCCAGTATGAGAATCTTTTTGCAATATTACATGTCATTGACCATGGTAACGGTGACTCATTAATAAAATTAGCTAATATATTAATATTTTCACAAATTGCTTTTATGCATAATCGGCGTAATTGGCGAGGCTGCTGCTGCTGCTGCTGCTGCGCCATCTACAAAAAATTAAATTTTATAATGCCCCCAAGGTAGCGTATCGAAAGTATTTGGTATTAAATAGCGTTTATCATCATAAGGACTCAAACCGATTTTTGATTGCTCTACACTATAGACATTATGTCCAAATGACCTAATGCAGCGTTGTGTGGTTATTTTATTTTTCCATTCCCTCAAACATTTCACATAGTCATCAAACGTAATGTTATTTTTAACAACATTATATTTAACGCCTTTGGACTTCTTAACAACTTTACCACCCTGAACCTTGTAACTATACATTTTAGAGCGAAGCCCTACGAAATGAGTCATAATTTTTCCATCATTTTCGTCTTTCATTAAACCTAAAACTTTTTTATTAACTTTAGGAATTCCGTATGGATTATCATCACTAAAATCAGATGTATCAAATTGAGATAAATCTGTCTTCATCACCTCCTCATAAGCATCATTACATTGCAATTCGAGGATAAAACTATCTGTGTCCATATACATTATCTTACAACGATCTGGACCCATTTTTGGTAACATGTAATTATAATGAAAATTGTACATAAAAATTTTAGATAAATCTAGTATTGCCTGTCCTATGTACAAGGGTTTATTAAAAATAATTTCTGACTTTTTTAGCTCGATAACCACCAAATTTTCCTCCAAAATTGTGCGGCTATGAAATCGAAAACTTGAAATTAAATTTTTAGCCCCATAACGGCCCCCCCATGATTTTACTAACTTAACTACGCGGTGTTTGCGTATATTTTCCATTGTTTTACCAAACACAGCGTTATTCATTAACTTGAAAAGTTTCTTTTCAAAGTCATTATTGGCTGCTGTCCTCAATCGCGTATTTAGCTCGATGTAGGGCTTCAGCCAAGCTGCCTGGCGAAACTTCAAAATTTTATGTATTTTAGTTAAAATTAAACCATTGGCCAACATTTGTTTCAAGTTTCTGTAGTGTACTGTATATTCTTTTTTATCTGTTAGAGTTGTCATTAATTTCGGCAATTTAGCTCCCCCAGGGGGTATGCTGTGTTCAGATGCAAATGGAAAGTCCTTGTGTTTGTCGTGCAGTTCTTGCGGATATGATAAATCAACCTGAAGAACGTACCCTTCTTCAGATTCGTCGGGTATTGACATTACGTCAAAATTTGTAAAATCTTCTACCCATTCAAACTTCTCGTAGGGTAGTAGTTCACTCATAGCTTTGCCATATAAATTGTTTATGTCAAAATGCATGAGGTACGTCGAGGGTTTCGTGGGATCATATTCTGACATGTATTTATTGTTAGCTTTCGAAAATCGGTTGCTGCAAACAGAAATTCCTCCTCTTATGGCGTTTTCCAAAAACAGCATCATGTCCAGATCCTTAAGTATCTCCAATTTACATTGGGTGTATTTGAGCATGCAATCCCACGTATAACCGGGCATAGTGTAGTACCATGCAGGGTCTAGAACGTATATGGAAAAACATTTTTTGCGAAACTGCTCGAACACATCCGCAAGAAGTAAAATATCTGTTTTTAAATACAAGTCTGCATATTCCCCCAACGTTTTAATACCAAAATTTTGCCAAACTGCTTGGGCATGAGTATACTTTTTATCATCTATATTTTCATCGGTAAGTTTACTGTAAAAATGCTTAATTGGAGGTAGAGAAGTTTCATTTAGTTGGTCCAAACAATCAATATATTCATAACAAAAAACCCCTTTACCCGTCAATAAATTAAATTTGGCATTATCTAAATTTTGGAACTCTTGCTTCAAAATTTTCTTCTCCGACTGATCTAAAATTGATGCTAATTCGTCGAGAGAAGCTCCCAAGAATCGTGAAGAGTCTATAAACCGCAATTTAATATTATTTTCATCTGAATGTAGAGTGAAGGAGATGTATTTATCTTTGTTGATTGGAAGTACGCTCAATTGGCCTTTCTTACATAAATTTGGAATCAAAAAATGGCTGTCATATCCGCTTAAGTTATGGAATATGACGGGTATAACGAATAATTTTTTGAAATTTAAATTGCATGCTTGATGTGCAAATCCCCTAAAATCCCCCTAAAATCCCCCGAAAAATGATCGTGATCTCTGACAATCACGTCTTTAATTGCAAATTGTTTATTACATATATGGCAAGCTTTTGCTGCTGCTGTACATTGGTCTTCAATAATAGGAACGATTGTTTTAATTTTTGAATGAACAAATTTGGCAACGTCTGACATTTTATTTGTAAACCAATCCATGCAATCCGCACCGCGATAGCTATCGAAATAAGAAAGACTATTGTCGTAAGAACACTTTACATAGTAGCCAGCACTGTATGGAACATGTTTCTGATATTTATTTGTTGCAGATTGGCAACAAGGGTCAGTAAATTTTTCCAATTGGCACTCAAAATCAGCATAAACGACAAACGGGGCCGTTTGTTGATATGTGAAATTTTTAAATTCTACATGACTATATTTAGGTACACTCATTTTATATTTATTCAATTTACTGCACAATTTTTCATGTTCAGTTAATTTATCTTTTATTTGAAAATAATTCAGACATCTATCACAAATAAATTTTCTACCATAATGTTTGTTTAACTGTGAGGAAACTAGTCTTGATAAATTTTTAATCCAGCAGTAATGAAATTCAATTTTTTCGTTATTATCATCTACAGGTGGTGCATCATAATCATTCAATTTTGGGTGATATTTGTTTTGAATTAAAAGTAAATTTACATGTTTATTCAACTTATTTTTTGTCAATCTAGCTGGTACTACTACATAAAATGATTTCTTTTCCATTTCAATAAGTTCTAAAGCGTAAACGTTTACAGAAATGTCATTAAGTTTTTCAAATTTGGTTATTTTTGATAATTCCATTGGACAATCTAAATCCTCTGTTTTCAAAACTGTACTATAATATGGATAGGAGCCGGTCTGGTTCACATGCGTATGTGCAGGATAAAGGGCACTAACAATGGACCAGTAAAAGCAAAATTGATCGGTATTTTTAATATTTATACAACTGTGTTTCTTCAAAATTTGTTCTGGAAGTTTAATGTAAGACGAGCCGTTTCCAATTTCAAATTTATTTATATTTACTGCTAATGATATAATTTTAAATAATGCGCTACCCGACTCTTTTTCCGAAAATTCCGATAATTTTTTCAATAGTTTATCTTTGATGTGGTCTTTAAACCACTCTAATACATCAGTGGATTTATCAATTACATCGTTTTTGGTATTGAAGTACTTTATGTCTGACATTTCATTTTCACCGGATTTTTTTAAAAATTCCCCACAAAATGTCGTATTCACTTTCAATGCAGAGTGTTCTGTCAAAAGTTTCCTAATTTTATTTTGAAAACTAACTACACAATCTCCTAAAAATCGGTTCAAGTCTTTATGAAGTAAATTGACTATAGCCCCCGTCTTAATCCTACTCTTAAAACTCGATTCTACATTCACCCATTTAACTCTACTCAGTAATTTGGAATTTAAACCTGACCCTACATGTCTATTTAAAATTAATTTCCTAAAATGTTTAAAGTGTCCCACGTAAGTTTCTAATTTTCTCAAAGTTCCCATAGATAATTTATTAGGTAACTTTCTACGAATTGCCGCATTACATAATTTTATTTGTCTATGCATTCGTTTTAGCCAAATCTCAGCGTCCCTACTGGTAAATTTATCAAAAAGTATTTTTCTCAATTTTTTCATTGAAAGTAATAAACGGTCGGATTGTTCAATTAAAGTGTTAACAGACTTCATTGGAGCGGTAAATATATAAATCGAAAAAAATATCACTTACCCTTTTTAATTTTTTTCAATTTCGAAAGATGTTAGCGGATTGGGCTTCCCAACGTCGATTTGTCCTCTGTAGATTAGGCTGTACCTCCGGCTGCTGAACTCCGGCACGTGTGGTCGGTATGCTTCGGTCACCCTTTGTGGTAGGAATACCGCTTTGTCCTCCAATTCCAGCAGGACCGCCTCCCCAAATTTGGTTTTGACTATTTGCCCCGTTGTTATTTTGAATGGTGTATCTTGGGGCAGTTCTGTCAGTTTTACAATTGCTTTCCTTTCTACAAGAGAAACAGCATTAATTGCATTCAGGTCCATCTACAAAGAAATTAAATCATATAAAGTTTGATGATAATTGAAAAAACGCGGAAACAATCACTGCTTAAGTCGTTAATTGAAAAAAACTCACCCTTTTGTTTTTTTGGCAAAAAGTACAGCAAATTTTTGGTTCTCAGCAACTGGGCGCGCGCGCTTCTCAGCAAAAAAACTACAAAGAAAATGAAATCAAAATTTGCCTATAATTGAAGACGCGGAAACAATTACTGCTTAAAGTTAAAAACCCACCTTTTTTTTTCGTCAAAAACACACTTTGCTTCTCAGCAAAACTTTTCGGCTTGCGTTGGCTTCTCAGCAAAACTCTCCGTTGAAATTTTCGGTTGGCGCGGCTTCTCAGCAAAAACTACTCTCTCCCGGCTTGCGTTTGCTTATTTATGTGTGTCTTCCCCACCTTATGCAAAAACACGTGTCGTGACTTTAAGATAGTGAGTTTTTGCAATGGGAATTGCGGTGTGATTTCCTGTTATATCTTCTTACTTTAAGATTATAAGTTTCCTTTTTGTGTTTGAATTTTAGATTGTAACTTCCTATTTACAACGGGTATTGTAGATAAAAACTTCTTATCTCAAGGCTGTAGCTTCGTGTGCGTTGTTTTTCCCATTTTTGCGTTAGATTGTAACTTCCTGTTACAATGGGTATTGTAGATAACAATTTCTTATCTGCAACGTTCGTAGGAATTTCAGAAAAACAATTTATTTGCAAAGTTTATTTTAAAAAAAATATACATTATTGATAAAAAGAAATTATTTTTGTTAATAAAGTCTTGAGATGATTTAAAAGGTCTCCATTAGGACATGGGATATCAAATAGGTTCCAATTAAAGGGTCCGGCTGCAACAAGTTTTTTGGTAAACTCATTATATTTGTAGTATGTGGTGTTTTTGAAAAAGTACATGTGTCCGTCAATGTACTGGAATGCTCCTGTAACATCTGTGGGTAGTCCAGGGAAAATATCTTTTATTTGTCCTCTATTCTGGACAGTTTTCAAGTTCTTGTCAAATTCAATATAATTACTGTTATTATAAAATACATATATTTTCCCATGATTGCTTTGAAACATTGTGTTTATTTGGGAATTTTTAGGTATAATTAAATTATTTTCCTCAAGTATTTGTAGAGCGGGAAAATCTGCTACATAGTATTTACGGTCATTGACTGCTATTAAATTATCTGAAGAACTTTGAAAAATCTGAATTACGGGGCCCACTTCTTCAGGTAAATAATCATCGAGTATTTCTGGTTGTGAGGGAATAAGTTTCGAGTTCAAATCAATTTTCCATAGGGAATTTTCATTAATAATATATAAATGGTAATTTTCAAATTCACCTGCCATGGCAATAAACATATACTCCGGTGTTATGTCGCATAAATTTTTATCCGGTTCATTTGGTTGATGTCTATGACCAAGTGTCTTTGTAGTCGGTGGTGGTGATGGTGGTGGCAGCGCTGAACGAGATGTGGGTTTGAAAGGATTATTTACATATGTATTGATTGGTCTATAAAGAGCTTCAAGGGCCATTTTATCATCCTCATCCAATTTAGGAGCAATGTTGAATTGATACCATGGATACATTATTGCTGCCTCAATATCACTGTGAGCAATTCCTAGGATATGCCCAATTTCATGGATTAATACCATAAGTAGACTAGTCTGATCTTCTGAACTTGATTCATCCAAACTTAAATCCCACTTCTCATCAGCATCAATATGAAGCTCTATACAACTGTTGCCTTTTGGGAAATAAGCATGTGCCAACACCTTTCCGGGACCATCAAATGTACTGGAGCACTCATCTCTACCTTGGCAATCTGCTCGAAAATAGTGCTTTCCCCGTACAACTTTAATAGTTATATCGGGAGCATAAGGCCGTGTTTTGTGTATTAATTCAAATTTAAACTTTGAACTGTTACTCCACACTTCAAAAGCCTTTTTGGTTACATTAAGATATTCTGGAGTTGCCTGAGGGAAATACCATTTCAAATCAAATTTTGACCATTTTGATTTAACTCTAAAAGAATGATCATCCTCATCGTCGGAAGCTGCTTCACTTACAGCACATCTTGGTCTATTTAGAAGTTGAATTGTTTTTTCATCTAATTCTCCCGTTGCAGGGATATTATATCTTTCTTGAAAACTCAACAATTAATCCTCAAGTTTAGTCAAATCATTTTCATTTGTGTACCCGAAACGTTGTAAATACTTCATAGCGTACTGTTGGTCGACAACACATAGCGCTGGGCAGAGCGCTGCTGCTAATATAATTATTAACATGATCTTCACCCTTCTGTTATCCTTAAAAAACTAATCCCCAAACACATTATTAACAACATATATATTTTTCAAAAAACCTCCCAAAGACTCACGCGCCTGTTCACCGTTACACGTGACGTTTGACGTGACACGTGACATTTGAAGTGACACGTGCCGTTTGACGTGACACGTGACGTTTGACGTGACACGTGACGTTTGACGTGACACGTGACGTTTGAAGTGACACGTGACGTTTGACGTGACACGTGACGTTTGACTTGACACGTGACGTTTGACGTGACACGTGGCGTTTGACGTAGCATGTGACGTTTGGCGTAGTACGTAACGTTCACACGTGACACGTTGCGTTTGACGTAGCACGCGACGTGCCACTTCAGTTCAAATATTATATAGTATGTTACTTTTAAGCCCCCCGGTATATTACGAAATTCGTTAGTAATATTTCAACATAAGTTACTTTTAAGCCCCCCGGTATATTAGCGCGCGCCTGTTATCATCGCAACGGATCAGTCTCGATTACATCACAACTTACGGCGCCTAGCGTACGGTGCGCGCGCGACCGTATTGCAGCATGTAATACCTTTCTTCGCATAGAATAAACATGAGAGCTCATGGTCTACTGTGTTAAATCAATTGCTATTGACGCGTAGGTTGGCGGTTCGATCCGCACTCAAGTCAAAATTTTTTTAAAATTAAATTCGCCTCATGATGCGCGAAGCAGACTAAAAATGGCGAACTGCACGGTAAATTAAATTCACGAGCGAAAATGGCGGCCGCCTCATGATGCGCGAAGCAGACTAAAAATGGCGAACGATGCGCACGGCGGACTAAAAATGGCGGACGCCTCATGATGCGCACGACGGCGCTCTCTCTCACACACATTGCCTCCATGACTCTCTCTCTCTAACACACTGTTTTCCCTATACTTGTCGCTGAACTCTCTTAGTCTATCTACTTTCGCATATTGTCAAGAAACCGATGGATGGCATTACAAACATTTTATTTAAAATAATTGTTATGCATAATTTGATTACTTTAAAGTACATTATTAACTAAATCATTAGTTGTAATTTGGTTGAATTTAAATAAAAAAAATTGTTTTCGTACCCTTTAAAAATATATTTTAGTTAAAAATGTAATGTCGTTAAATAGAGAATTAAGTTCTCGTTCAAATGAGGTGTCACATTATACCGATTTCTATTTAAAAAAATTAACGATTACGTCACTACACCTACACCGGTGACGTCATCCCTATTCCATGTACGTTATAACATGGGTATTTTACAACAAAAATCGACCTGTTTCGGGATTTCCCTTAAAACTCGACGGTTCTCGAAATAATGATAATATTCCATAATTTAGCCGTTTACTGTATATTTCTCGAAAATATCGAATCCCTCGTCTTATACCTTATACCTACTACGCTTATGTTAATATATAACCTTACTTATTCCATGTATTTTTACAAACTACACATTTTCACACCTCCATAAATGTCTGTTCGAGGTTGCCAAGCTAAAAATTTATTTTTTTTATTTTTATTTATTTTTTATTTCTTTTTTCACAGCACCTTCATTTAAAGTTTCAAAGATTCTCATAGATATAATTTCTAAATATTGTTCTTTCAAACCTCGATTTTCTATTAAAAACTCAACGGAATTAATTAATAATATTCAAGATATAAAATTACCTCACAATTCTAAATTCATATCGTTCGATGTAACTAATCTATTCCCTAGTATACCTCCTAAAGAAACTTTAACTCTTGTTGATAATTTGCTCACGTATAATAATGTTAACCCTATAATTCATTCTGACATAATAAATTTATTAAAAGTTTGCTTAAACCAAAATTATTTTCATTTCAATGGAGAGATTTATAGTAGTAAAGATGGTTTGATTATGGGCAACCCCCTCAGTCCCCTAATAGCTGAAATTTTCATGGATAATATAGAAAAAATAATTCATAAACACCCCCTTAGTAAAAAATTTATATACTGGCACCGTTATGTAGATGACATTTTAGCGAGCTTCACTGGCACTACTAGACAACTAGATAGCTTCATTACTTATATCAACTCAATTCATAGCAATATAAAATTTACCGTAGAAAATGAAGAAAATAAGTCTATAAACTTTGTAGACCTTACAATTTCAAATATAAACAATAAACATGATTTTTCTATATTTCGCAAACCATCACATACAGACATTACAATTCATAATAGTTCGGTCCACCCATTTAGTCATAAATTAGCAGCTTTCAATAGTATGATTCACAGACTTTTAACAGTCCCATTAAACAATAATAATTTCAACAAAGAACTAAATATCATTAAACAAATAGCAGTTAATAATAATTACGATCCAAACTTAATTGACAATATCATAAATAAAAAGATAAAGAAACGCACTTTAGAACAAGTATATCCTTCAGATAAAAATAAAAATAATCAATTTAAAAGCTTAACATACTTTGGAACACCATCCTTAAAAATCAAATCATTTTTAGAATCTTTAAATATGAATATTTGCTTTAAAACTGACTACAATTTATCTAAATTCATAAAAAATAACAAATCTAAATCCTCAAAATTAAACAAGTCAGGTGTTTATAAATTAAAATGTGGTAACGACAACTGTGACAAAATGTATATCGGTAGAACTTTTAGGAACTTCAAAACTAGAATTTCAGAACACAAACGCAGCTATGACAATAACAAATTAGATTCCAACTATTCAAATCATCTATTAACAAACCAACACACTTTCGACTCAAATTTTGAAATTTTGCATGTAGAACCCAAATCTTTTAAATTAAATCTTTTAGAAGCCCTCGAGATTAACAAAAACAAATATTCCGGTAATCTGCTTAACGACCAAATAGATATCAATCATTCTCCCTTATTAAACCTTTTTACCTAGAAAATGTGATAGTTGTTGATCAATTTCCCAGGTACCTTTTTTCAATACCTTTGTAACTTTCTTAGAATCCCGTATTTAGACACTTTTTGTACTTATACCTATTTAAATATATTATAATACTTTTGTCAATATCTTAGAATTCCGTATTTAGGCACTTTTTGTACTTATCCCCATTTTTAATACTTTTGTCAATATCTTAGAACTCCGTATTAAGGCACTATATAAATTAAAAGTTTTTCATTGTAGCTTCACTAGTTTGAAAAAGCTACTGTGTAGCGAAACGCGTCACTAATTTTAATTTGAACGTCAGTTCAAAATAAATAATGAAGATTTAAACAAATTAATTTGTTTTATTTCATCAGTAAAAATTTATAAACTATTTTACTATTTGATATTGATAGAAAATGAAAAATCCTAACCAATAAAAATAACGAGCTGGACCGTAGACTGCTTCACAATGTGTGCTGGATGATTTGGAAGGAAATCTAAATTAAAAATATGTTACTGTCTTTCTGGACCTCCAAAGGGCCTTTGAAACGGTCGACAGGAACAGAAAGAGCAGGGTTTAGTGGTACAGTATTGGCATGGATTTCAAACTATTTAACAAATAGAAGACAAAAGGTCAAAATCCATAATTTAGTGTCTGAGGAGGTGGAAATAAAAAGAGGTGTACCACAAGGAAGTGTCCTAGGTCCCTTATTTTTTTTTATTTATATCAATGTCATTGCAGACATTCAGACTAAATGTTTATTTCACTTATTTGCAGATGACGCCTTCATTTACTATTCTTCTCTAAATATAATAGATATTGTTACAATGATAAATAAGTGCTTAGAAATTGTGTATAGATGGTGTTGTGCTAATTTATTAAATATTAATTGTAAAAAAACCAAATTCATCATAATTGGTAATGACAATGGTTTACAACAAGATCATAAAATAATGATTGGGCCTTTAAAAATTGATTTGGTAAATGAATTCAAATATCTCGGAGTTATTATAGATTGACAGCTTAAATTTAAATAGCACGCAAACCATTTAATGAAAACTATTTCATTTAAAATAAATTATCTTTTCAGATGTTCACAGCATTTAACAGAGTGGTCAAGGCTGGTTTTATTTAATTCTCTAATACTACCACACTTCACTTACTGCTCAACAGTATTATATCTCTTAAACCCAAATGAAAGAAAGTGATTCCAAAAGTTGCAGAATAGAGCAATGCGAATAATATTAACATGTCCTAAATTGACCCTACTGTAGAAATGCGGGCATCTTTAAACTGGCTCTCAATTAACGATATGTTCCTCTACCGAACATTAATTTTCATATTTAAAATAAAAATAGGTCACGCGTCTGACTATCTCCAACATAAAATTACCTACAAACATCATGTTCACACCCATAATACAAGACTTAAAAATGATTTTTATATTAGGTCTGTCAACAACACGCATGCTTGGAATTCAATATTTTTCAAAGGTTTACAGCAATTTAATAACTTGCCAGAAGAAATAAAGAAATTAGCAACAATTAATGAATTCAAATGTAAACTAAAACAATATTCGTTATTTGTAAGCAGGTAATTTGGGTATATTGGGGTATTTATTTGTTGTTGTTATTATTTTGTGTAATGTTTATTTTATTTATATATATTATATTGTGAAATTGTATTTACTGTGTATTAGTTGTTTTTGACTAAATAAAGCATCTATATATATATATATATTACCTCTGGGCCATGAAATTATGTTGTATCTTCTATTTAGTTTAACAACGGTTTTACAAGTTCTAAGGAAAGCATTCCAAGCAGTTGAATTTGCGACTTGAAAACGAGCAGCAACCCCTCTAAAAAACATGGGGATGCTTATCTCTATACAATACCTACAAATTCTAGTATGTGTATTGATACATCTTGTTCAAATAACTGTTGGTTTTGCCTTTAAATAATTTAATTACAATTGCAATAAAAAATCACAATTTTACAGGAAACTGTAATAATTCTTTAAGACTCACCTAAAACCTTCGATATTAGCCAAATACTTATAAGTAACCCTAATTCAAGGGATATTTCTGGATGTCCTAAATGTGAAGGTTCATATAAGGTATGTATTTTTCCAAGTAAATCTTCAAAAGACTCTGCTTCTAGTCTAAAATGTCTTTTAAATTGCATTGTTTCCATTTGCTGAATTTCTTCTAGGAACCACCTTACATCTACTTCTGTTTCATCTGTTTAAGAATCACTTTCAAAAAATAGTTCATTAGAAAATAATAAAATAGGCGGTAAACATATGTGAAATGGGGGTCTATTCCTATTAGCCATTTTCTTAGTTTCTTAAAATACTTTTTCTATGCGAGAAACACCACCGCAAGCAAGCAAGAAAATCCAAGATGCAAAAAAATCGATTTATTTACTTTATTTTTTACTTAGGGTTAGGATCAAATCAATTCACACCGTTGAGAAGAACCGTTTGATTATTAACTTGACACACTGAACACTCCAACCTTACACCATCATCACGTGACTAAACTCTGCACTACACGAACACTACACTATCACCGCACCAAAAATCCATTCCGAACTCACGGTAATTGTTATTTACTGTGAACCTTTGTAAGTATTGCAGAGTATTTTCTTTTAAACAGGTTGTAATAACTATAATCTACAAAAAATAATAATCTCGGTGTCTTTATTATCGGTGCAGCGAAAACTGTCGTCAGTCAACCAATGGTGATTAACTGTTGAAAAAAAAAACGTTTCCTCCGATTGGGCGATACTGCAATATCACGCTACAGATGCGCCCTCAACTGGGTAGTAGATAGAATAAGAGTTTAACTGGTAGAAGGTGTGAAGTAATTGTTATTTACTGCGACGCTTTGTAAGTATTTCAGTATATTTTCTTTTAAACAGGTTTTAATAACTATAATCTATAATAAATAATAATCTCGGTGTTTTTTATTCATAAATTTCGCGTGGTGATTAATTGTATAGTTATTTTATAAAGTGATTTAAATATTTGATTTGACTCTTTTGACAGCGGGTACAGAATCAGGTATCTACCTATGCTTTCATCCGCCATTACTCAAATAACATATAAATATTTAAAAAATATATGTGTTAGGTTTTTAATTATTTAAACAACTTATGATATTCTCCAATAAATTGTGTTCTATATTGATTAATAGGATGAATAACTCTTCCGCCATTTTAATTTTAAAAACGTATTATTGTTTAACAAAATTTGTTCGTCCGATGAAGAAGACAGTTTTGCACTACTTTTAACCTTCAACTAAGTAAAATAAATCTACGAAAACAGAAGCCGATTCCGATTACCCGCTTTCTTTCTATGTGCAAGCCTGCCTCTAACGGCGCCGGTAACCCGCTTTCTTTCTGTCCTTACACTAATAGAGGAATATGTTACTCCTTCCACTATTTAACGTTTTTTTTTAAGTTCATTAATTACAAAATACACACAATAATGCAATTACTATCGCATAATGGAACATGGACACAGATTATTATCGGTATCCGATTTGCAGTTTTTACTCTCTATCTAATTATCTATATTTAACAAAGATGGTTGAACTCTCTGAAAGAAAGTTTGTTTGATGACAGTTTCCTCCGATTGGGCGATATTTCAACTGCAGATGCGCCCTCAACTTTACCGAGCAAGTATAGTGGAGTGGTTACGCTGTCGGCTTTACATTCGGAAGGACCAGGGTTCAAATTCTAGGTCCGCCTGATCTGCTATGGGTTTTCAGAGGTTTTCTCGTAGCAATAGGCGAGTGCTGGGTCAGTGCTCAGCTCTCAGGCACCTACCACCGTTCCCTCCACTCCCATCCCCTGAACCAAACAATCTTAATTTCTTCCAATGCTGGCTGAAGAGGCTCCGGAAAGCCTATAGCGGCCTGCTTCCCCCGAGAGGGGGGATAATGAGAAACTATCCTTCCTTTTCCCTCAACTGGGTGGGCTCAATATTATAACTTTGATACAAATTGCAGATTAGAATTAAGCTGCTGGAGGGTGTCCTATGGCTGTGATCGAACCAACTGAACTGGCAGGCAGAAAAAAGAAAATAAACACTTAACAGGTTTTTCCAAAGAATCGGCCTAGGATGAGGTAAAAATATTGGTAATAAATAGATCGTTAACATTTCACGTAATTGTAGCCAAAATTTGTAGTTGACTTTAAACGTAAATCATGTATATCTTCTGTATGTTCCTTGTGGTGTATTCGAATTTTTTCGTTCGTGGAACGCTAACGAAACGTTGAATTAAAAAATACAAAAAAAGATTGTATTTTAATTTCCCAAAATAATTAACAAAAAGATAATACTGTAACGTTTATTCTAATTTATATTTACAATTAATTTATATTTACAGATTTATATGTAATTCAGTCCTTATTTAATAATTTATCTAATACACTAACACACTAATTATAATTTATATGAGAGTCACTTAATAAACACTTTATCAAGGCGCGATTACTTTCCTTCGGTATCAACACTGACTGATTGACTAATTGCCTGCAGCGATGCTTGTGGCCTATTTATACTCGCGCGCCGTAATTCTAGAATTCTTTCGACGTTCTGGCGGGTTCACTGGATGCGGTGGGTATTCTCGATGTTTCTCGAAAATTGGGCGGAGGAGCCATAGTCGTCTCATATGGGGATTTCACTGGGGGCACTAAGTGAGCATATTGATGCAGTAGCTCGCGTAACATTGCCCCCTCCTTAAAAGACAGTTCCTCCTGGAACTAGCTAGGAAACTGGAACGAGATGACTGTATCGGCAACTGGTCCCCTTGTTGCATTTTCCAGTTGTATGGAAGTAACATGCGACCGTCTTCTCTGTTGGCTGTGTCTCCCGGGCATGGCCGCAAACCAGTACCTGCACTTCGGTGTCTCGGAAGATTACTTCTACCATGTTACGGATTATTCGCCAATCTAAATGCCTACATTCAATCTTGGGCATGGCTAGCCTATGCACGTTCAATTCAAGCACATGCTCCCTCAGGCTTCGTAATGCTTCCCAGACATCCTCGTACTTTGGTCTTTCGTCGAAGGTGTTCCTCGTCACTAGGTGGAAATTGTAGCGGGAGCCATTTGGCAGCTTCAAAGCTTTACCTGGTAATGGTAACTGGTTTACCAAAAGTCGTGCGCCACTCTTCTTTATAAACAGAGATGCCAGTCCACGCGCATCGGTTACGCTGGCAGGGATGTTTATTGCCAGTGAGTATTCCTCCGGAACGGTAAGCAGGTCTTGTCGTCTCTCAGTGGTGACGCCGAATCTTACTTTTCCGGTACCACCATAGGCACCCATGAACTCTACAAAAGCAGGATCGGCTACTTGCTGAAGCTGGTTTACTTCCTCATCGTGGTCACCCTCGAATGGCGCTAATCGGTTACGGTGTACCACCTTTGGCTTTCCATTTGGGATCTTGCTGATACGATAGATGACATCGTTGATTCTTTTCTTTACGAGGTACGGACCGTCCCAAGCTTTCTGCAACTTTGGAGAAAAACCCTTTTGTCTTCTTGGGTTATGCAGCCAGACTTTGTCTCCTTCGTGGAAACCTCCTTCCGTAGCTTGCGTATCGTACCTTTTCTTCATCCTATCGCTAGCGATCTGGAGATTCGATCGAACCAGCTCGTGTACGTCGTCCATTCTTTTTCTCAGCTGGGTCACGTAATCTTCACCAGCTATGTCTTCTCCGGGTCGGCATCCAAATTCAAGGTCGCAGGGTAATCTCATTTCGCGTCCGAACAGAACTCTTGCTGGTGTTTGGCGGATCTGTAGGCCATCGCGAATAGCGAGAGATATTGGTCCCAATCTCGCTGATGGTTAGATACTACTTTAGACAGGTATTTGCCAAGAGTTCTGTTCATTCGCTCTACCATCCCGTCCGACTGTGGGTGCAAAGCCGTAGTTCTCGTTTTCTTCATGCCGAGCTTTTCACAAACTTCCTGGAACAGCTGGCTTTCGAAGTTTCTGCCCTGGTCGCTGTGTATTTCCAGGGGCAGTCCATATCGGCAAATGAACTCATTCACAAGCACGTCGGCAACCGTTGCGGCTTCTTGGTTTGGAATGGCATACGCTTCTACCCATTTTGTGAAGTAGTCCATCACAACCAAAATGTACCTGCTGCCATTTGCTGTCGGTGGAAACGGTCCGGCAATGTCCAGGGCAATGCGTTCAAAAGGGCTTCCGACATTGTACTGCTTCATAGGAGCCTTTCTTCTCCCGTGCGGTCCATTGGTCGTAGCACAGGTAGTGCACTTCTTACACCAGTCTTTCACATCTTCGGAACTGTGCATCCAATAAAACCGTTCTCGCACTTTCTGGAGGGTCTTCTTCACACCTAGATGTCCTCCTGACGGACTGTCGTGTAATTTCCGCAGTACTGCTGCTATCCTTGTTCTTGGAATCACCAACTGTCTTCTACTTTCGGAACCCTCATCGTTCTTGATTACTCGCTGTAGCAACCCGTTTTCCAAAACCAGCGAGTCCCACTGGGCCCAATACGATTTCATCGTTGGCGAGTACCTTGAAATCTCCTGCCAAGTAGGTCGACAGTTCTCCTTTTTCCAATGTCGGATTTTCTTCAAGTCGGGATCGTTCTCTTGTTCCTCTTCCAACTTTTCTGGTGTCCATTCGTCGGTGGTCACCGTGGTTCTTCGAATCGCAGCTTCCTTAGCTTCAGTTTTGCTGCAGTGAGAGCACTCTGCAGGGCATGGTCTTCTAGAGAGGGAGTCTGCATTTCTGTGGCTTATTCCGGCTCTATGCTCAATAGTGAAATTATATTCTTGGAGCCGCTCGATCCATCTAGCGATTTGACCTTCAGGGTTCTTGAATTGCATAAGCCACTTAAGTGCTGCATGATCGGTTCTGATCACAAATTTCTTCCCATACAGATACTGATAGAAGTGCTCCACGGACTTCACTACTGCTAGGAGCTCTCTTCTTGTGACGCAGTAGTTTTGTTCTGGTTTGGAAAGGACTTTACTAAAATATCCCAGAACTTTCTTTTGTCTTCCTTGAACCTGTGATAGCACTCCTCCAATTCCAACATTGCTAGCATCAGTATCTAGTATGAATTCTCCCTCTGGTAGTGGATAGCCGAGTATAGGTGCAGTAGCCAAGTGCTTTTTCAAGGTTTTGAACGAAGTTTGGCAATCTTCGTCCCAGCGAAACTCCCTTGCTTCCTCTGTAAGTCGTGTCAAGGGATTAGCGATATCTGCAAACTTCTTTATAAATCGCCTGTAGTATGTACAGAGTCCAAGGAAGCTTCTAACTTGGTGCTTGTCGGTGGGTCTTGGCCACTTTCGTACGGCAGCAGCTTTTTCTTCGTCTACAGCTACACCATCCTTGCTGACTACATGGCCTAGGTAACTGACTTTGTTTTGAAATAGTTGACATTTCTTGGGGTTGAGCATCAGTTGGGCAGCTTGCAACCTTTTGAAGACACCTTCCAAATTCTTTTGATGTTCTTCGAATATCCTTCCCAAGACTATGATGTCATCAAGGTACACTAAGCATGTCTTCCAGGACAACCCTCGCAATACGTTTTCCATCAGTCTTTCGAACGTTGCGGGGGCATTGCACAGCCCAAATGGCATAACGGTGAAATGCCATAGTCCAGATCCGGTGGTAAACGCTGTCTTTTCTTTATCGGCTGGATCCATTTCTACCTGCCAATATCCAGACTTCAGGTCCAAGGTAGAAAACAATTTGCTACCGGCCAGCGTATCCAGAGTGTCGTCGATTCTCGGCAGGGGATAGCTATCTTTCTTTGTAACATTGTTCAACTGCCGATAGTCCACGCAAAACCTCGTGGTTCCATCCTTCTTCTTTGCCAGAACTACCGGAGACACCCAAGGGCTGGTAGAAGGTTCTATTACCTTGTCCTTTTCCATCTCGCGAACAATTCTCTCCGCTTCCTCTCTTTTGGCCTGTGGTAGCCGTCGAGCCGATTGTCTTATCGGCTTAGCGTCGCCGGTGTCAATTTTGTGTTTGACAGCAGATGTTCTTCCTGACTTTCCTCCTTTTGGTACAAAAAGAGATCGGTATTGTAGCAAGAGTTCTCTGATCTTTTTCTCCTCTTGCAGGCTAAGGGATTGTCCAGCCAATGCTATCATTTGTTCAAATTCATTGTTGGCATCATTGGAGGTTGTTGTTTGATGAATTATTGACGCCACTGGTACGCAAGTCCCAATTTTGGTATCCTTCTTCATAGTTATTGGATGGTCATTTACATTTATAATGCGTACAGGTATTTCTTCGGCAGTCATGACTAACCCTTTTCCAACCAGGATTCCTCGACCAACCTCTTCATCGTGATTCCACGGTTCCATCATGACCGGTGTTCCTTCTTCGACGGTTCCTTGTAGCCTTGCCACAGTGAAAAATTCACTCCTTGCGGGTACAACTGTATCCTCCTGTACGGCTACCTGAACAGTCTTATCCTCGTGTCGGTGAAGGAATACCTCCTCAGAACCTACTCTAATCACTCGGTTCTTGAAATCTAGCTGGAAGCCATGTAGGTTCATAACGTCCATTCCGAGTATTATGTCCTCTTCGATATCAGCGACAACGACAGTGTGGGTGAACTTCTCTGCGCCACTTCCCAATTGCACCGGTAGTTTTCCATGGACATTGGCGCTTTCACCTGTGGCAGTCCTGAGTAACAGTCTCGTCGGTAAAAGTCTTTTCCGGGTGTTGACAGTCTCGGGGCGAATAATAGTCCTCGTTGCTCCAGTGTCCACCAATAGTGTATACTTCCTTCCATTAACTTCACCATCCACGTATACACTATCGTCGCGACATTTCAGAGAGGCTATTAGGATGAGAGGGTCTTTGGAAGGTCTTCGGGTCGAAGCTGCCCTCTGAAGGTCGACCCTTCCTAGTTTTCCTGCTGGGCGTCTTCGTTTGTAGTAGTTCTCGGTCGCTTGCACGAACTGCGTACATGTCCCATTTCTCCACAATTCCAGCATCTCACAGCTTCCAGTTTTCCATTTGAGATGCTTTTCATCATGTTGACAATCTGGTCGAGCTTGCTCTCAACTTCTTCGTCTGCTACAGCCATCACCTTGCCGTATACTCCGGAAGCCTATGTAGCTGCTTCGTACTCCAAGGCTGCAGAGAGTACGTCGACCAGTGTCTTATGCCGAGCCAAGCGTAGAGTTCTCTGCATTTCATGGTCACGAACTCCGTCGATGAATGTCTGTACCCCTAAGCATTCCATGACATTCTCCGGTGCCGATGGATAGGCAAACCGCGCCCATCTCGCAATGTCTGCTTCGAATTCTTGCAGAGTTTCGTCGCGTTTTTGTTTGCGGTTTTTCAGCTGCGACTGGTACAGATGCTCCAGGTGTTCCAGGCCATATCTCATATTCAATCGCTTTTTGAGTTGTTCAAAATCTTCGGCCTCTTCCACTGGAATGGTCTGGAGGATATCCATAGCGTCTCCTCTAAGGGCAAGAGTTAAATTTAACGCTTTTTCCTTCTCACTCCAGTTGTTTGCCTTTGATGCCGCCTCGAATTGCTTAAGATAGTTCGGCCATGACGTTTTACCATCGAATGTTGGCAGTTTCACTCGGCTGTTAATATAGTTTTCCATTTTCGGTTTCAACTCTACTTTCTCTGCCAGTTCGTCGTTATTCGGGGCTTGCCTAGTTGTAATATCCGGTTTATTACTAGTCTTCCTTTCGATTTCTTGGATTTTTTGTTTAATTTCTTGCTCCATACTTTTAATCTTTTCTTCCACGGCAGAAATATCAGTCTTCAAGGATGTCATTTCATTTTTCATGTCCGTCGAAATTTTATTTTCCATGTCCGACATTTTGTTTTCCATGTCCGCCGAAAGTTTACTTTCCATGGATGAAATTTCGTTTTTTACATCCGTCGAAATTTTATTTTCCATGCCCGACATTTTGTTTTCCATGTCCGACATTTTGTTTTCCATGGATGAAATTTCGTTCTTTATATCCGTCGAAATTTTATTTTCCATGTCCGACATTTTGTTTTCCATGGATGAAATTTCGTTTTTTATATCCGTCGAAATTTTATTTTCCATGGATGAAATTTCGTTTTTTATGGAAGAGGTTATAGAGGCGGACGCTTCGTCGGTTAATTCAAACGTTTCCGGGTCCAATCCATAGCTATTTTTAGTCGTTCCACTAACACTGACTTGACCCCACTTGTGTCCAGTTCGTAATCCTCCAACTCTCTTCGAAGCTCTGAAACTTTTAATCCACCATGTTTCTTCGCCATATTCCTGTATATTTATTTATTTATTTATTTATTTATTTTAATCCTACACCTGACACCAATGTAACGTTTATTCTAATTTATATTTACAATTAATTTATATTTACAGATTTATATGTAATTCAGTCCTTATTTAATAATTTATCTAATACACAAACACACTAATTATAATTTATATGAGAGTCACTTAATAAACACTTTATCAATACGCGATTACTTTCCTTCGGTATCAACACTGACTGATTGACTAATTGCCTGCAGCGATGCTTGTGGCCTATTTATACTCGCGCGCCGTAATTCTAGAAATCTTTCGACGTTCTGGCGGGTTCACTGGATGCGGTGGGTATTCTCGATGTTTCTCGAAAATTGGGCGGAGGAGCCATAGTCGTCTCATATGGGGATTTCACTGGGGGCACTAAGTGAGCATATTGATGCAGTAGCTCGCGTAACAATACGTAAATATGTAACACGAAGTTGATTATATTTTCAGAATAACTTTCCAGTATGGATGAAAATATGTGTAATGACGAAACCCGAGAAAGAACTTTCAGCTTCCAAGAGTTAATTGCTAGTTTCCCTAGATCTGGAAGTTATACTATTCGTTTTGATCCTTCCCTTATTCCCAGTAATGAAAATCTTGTAAATAGTATAAGGTACGTACCCAAACAGTACAAATACATCCTTTAATATGTGTCCGATTTAGGACAGGACAGCTTGTGTTAACAATCTAAAAATAGTACTTACTTTTGGTTAAAATTTGTACACCCAGAAATTCACTATAATAAATATATTGAATTGTAAAAAAAGTTGACAGTTCATAGGTGCCATAGCGTGTACTTTCGCATTGCTTTTCCTACGGTTATCAAAATCAAAGAAATTAAGAAAATGCCTGCTTTTGCTTATAAAAATTTGTGTAGAAAAGTGTGTTTTGCATAGTGGTTGTAGCAAAAAAACCTTCTCAGAACCAATATAAGACATTTCCAGAACCAATATAATTCCTCTTAGGATCAAAACACCAAGTCCAATAAATGACCTTTTCAGGTCCAATAAACGACCTTTCCAGGTCCAATACTAGCCCGTTTCTAGGATTATATAATACGTTTCTTGGACCTATATGACTCAATAATCAGGAAAAAAAATTCATATATTTATCATACATTAACATAATTTTTTCTCGTTCAGTGGATCTTTTTAGCAATGATTTCATAGATTTTTCGTTCTCAACATCATTTAATGCCAGTTTAACTTCACGTTTGAGGGTACCGCGCCGCATTTTTAGTGACATCCTCCTAATCAAAATTAAGTGTCTCGCTTATTATGCCGCCAATTTTAGCAAACAAAAAACCATTAGAAATGGAAAAAGAAAGGGCTATTTTCTTTGTTTTTGGGTATTTTTTGATTGGAGTTTTTGTTTCGCCGCAATGGCGATGAACAACAATTGAAAAGTGTCTTTCAAACGTTACTGTTACCGTTTAGCCACAAATCACAGAAATAAAATTCATTGTCCGTTTAAACTAATGTAACTTTTAAAAAGAAACTTTCATTTTTGTAAGTTTTCGTTGATACTAGAGGATCCGCTTTTAACCAGTTGATAGAACTCGTCTTGGGGAATAAATTGTTTTTTCCAATTTTTTTAACAAAAATGCTCCCCCTACCCTTCCCCCCGTCACGATTTTTATACTGCCGGGTACATTCGACTTACGAAGGTATACGCTATCACATAAATATGTCAAAACATTTCAAAAAAGAGTTGCACACGGAATTAGTTTCTAGACGACGTTTCAATCTTTGAGCACTATACGTAGGTATTTGATAAATTACAAAAAAGAAATGAAACAAATTAATTTGTTTAAATCTTCATTATTTATTTTGAACTGACGTTCAAACTAGTTTGAAAAAGCTACTGTGTAGCGAAACGCGTCACTAATTTTAATTTGAACGTCAGTTCAAAATAAATAATTAAGATTTAAACAAATTAATTTGTTTCATTTCTTTTTTGTAATTTATCAAATACCTACGTATAGTGCTCAAAGATTGAAACGTCGTCTAGAAACTAATTCCGTGTGCAACTCTTTTTTGAAATGTTTTGACATATTTATGTGATAGCGTATACCTTCGTAAGTCGAATGTACCCGGCAGTATAAAAATCGTGACGGGGGGAAGGGTAGGGGGAGCATTTTTGTTAAAAAAATTGGAAAAAACAATTTATTCCCCAAGACGAGTTCTATCAACTGGTTAAAAGCGGATCCTCTAGTATCAACGAAAACTTACAAAAATGAAAGTTTCTTTTTAAAAGTTACATTAGTTTAAACGGACAATGAATTTTATTTCTGTGATTTGTGGCTAAACGGTAACAGTAACGTTTGAAAGACACTTTTCAATTGTTGTTCATCGCCATTGCGGCGAAACAAAAACTCCAATCAAAAAATACCCAAAAACAAAGAAAATAGCCCTTTCTTTTTCCATTTCTAATGGTTTTTTGTTTGCTAAAATTGGCGGCATAATAAGCGAGACACTTAATTTTGATTAGGAGGATGTCACTAAAAATGCGGCGCGGTACCCTCAAACGTGAAGTTAAACTGGCATTAAATGATGTTGAGAACGAAAAATCTATGAAATCATTGCTAAAAAGATCCACTGAACGAGAAAAAATTATGTTAATGTATGATAAATATATGAATTTTTTTTCCTGATTATTGAGTCATATAGGTCCAAGAAACGTATTATATAATCCTAGAAACGGGCTAGTATTGGACCTGGAAAGGTCGTTTATTGGACCTGAAAAGGTCATTTATTGGACTTGGTGTTTTGATCCTAAGAGGAATTATATTGGTTCTGGAAATGTCTTATATTGGTTCTGAGAAGGTTTTTTTGCTACAACCACTATGCAAAACACACTTTTCTACACAAATTTTTATAAGCAAAAGCAGGCATTTTCTTAATTTCTTTGATTTTGATAACCGTAGGAAAAGCAATGCGAAAGTACACGCTATGGCACCTATGAACTGTCAACTTTTTTTACAATTCAATATATTTATTATAGTGAATTTCTGGGTGTACAAATTTTAACCAAAAGTAAGTACTATTTTTAGATTGTTAACACAAGCTGTCCTGTCCTAAATCGGACACATATTAAAGGATGTATTTGTACTGTTTGGGTACGTACCTTATACTATTTACAAGATTTTCATTACTGGGAATAAGGGAAGGATCAAAACGAATAGTATAACTTCCAGATCTAGGGAAACTAGCAATTAACTCTTGGAAGCTGAAAGTTCTTTCTCGGGTTTCGTCATTACACATATTTTCATCCATACTGGAAAGTTATTCTGAAAATATAATCAACTTCGTGTTACATATTTACGTATTGTTACGCGAGCTACTGCATCAATATGCTCACTTAGTGCCCCCAGTGAAATCCCCATATGAGACGACTATGGCTCCTCCGCCCAATTTTCGAGAAACATCGAGAATACCCACCGCATCCAGTGAACCCGCCAGAACGTCGAAAGATTTCTAGAATTACGGCGCGCGAGTATAAATAGGCCACAAGCATCGCTGCAGGCAATTAGTCAATCAGTCAGTGTTGATACCGAAGGAAAGTAATCGCGTCTTGATAAAGTGTTTATTAAGTGACTCTCATATAAATTATAATTAGTGTGTTTGTGTATTAGATAAATTATTAAATAAGGACTGAATTACATATAAATCTGTAAATATAAATTAATTGTAAATATAAATTAGAATAAACGTTACATTGGTGTCAGGTGTAGGATTAAAATAAATAAATAAATAAATAAATAAATATACAGGAATATGGCGAAGAAACATGGTGGATTAAAAGTTTCAGAGCTTCGAAGAGAGTTGGAGGATTACGAACTGGACACAAGTGGGGTCAAGTCAGTGTTAGTGGAACGACTAAAAATAGCTATGGATTGGACCCGGAAACGTTTGAATTCACCGACGAAGCGTCCGCCTCTATAACCTCTTCCATAAAAAACGAAATTTCATCCATGGAAAATAAAATTTCGACGGATATAAAAAACGAAATTTCATCCATGGAAAACAAAATGTCGGACATGGAAAATAAAATTTCGACGGATATAAAGAACGAAATTTCATCCATGGAAAACAAAATGTCGGACATGGAAAACAAAATGTCGGGCATGGAAAATAAAATTTCGACGGATGTAAAAAACGAAATTTCATCCATGGAAAGTAAACTTTCGGCGGACATGGAAAACAAAATGTCGGACATGGAAAATAAAATTTCGACGGACATGAAAAATGAAATGACATCCTTGAAGACTGATATTTCTGCCGTGGAAGAAAAGATTAAAAGTATGGAGCAAGAAATTAAACAAAAAATCCAAGAAATCGAAAGGAAGACTAGTAATAAACCGGATATTACAACTAGGCAAGCCCCGAATAACGACGAACTGGCAGAGAAAGTAGAGTTGAAACCGAAAATGGAAAACTATATTAACAGCCGAGTGAAACTGCCAACATTCGATGGTAAAACGTCATGGCCGAACTATCTTAAGCAATTCGAGGCGGCATCAAAGGCAAACAACTGGAGTGAGAAGGAAAAAGCGTTAAATTTAACTCTTGCCCTTAGAGGAGACGCTATGGATATCCTCCAGACCATTCCAGTGGAAGAGGCCGAAGATTTTGAACAACTCAAAAAGCGATTGAATATGAGATATGGCCTGGAACACCTGGAGCATCTGTACCAGTCGCAGCTGAAAAACCGCAAACAAAAACGCGACGAAACTCTGCAAGAATTCGAAGCAGACATTGCGAGATGGGCGCGGTTTGCCTATCCATCGGCACCGGAGAATGTCATGGAATGCTTAGGGGTACAGACATTCATCGACGGAGTTCGTGACCATGAAATGCAGAGAACTCTACGCTTGGCTCGGCATAAGACACTGGTCGACGTACTCTCTGCAGCCTTGGAGTACGAAGCAGCTACACAGGCTTCCGGAGTATACGGCAAGGTGATGGCTGTAGCAGACGAAGAAGTTGAGAGCAAGCTCGACCAGATTGTCAACATGATGAAAAGCATCTCAAATGGAAAACTGGAAGCTGTGAGATGCTGGAATTGTGGAGAAATGGGACATGTACGCAGTTCGTGCAAGCGACCGAGAACTACTACAAACGAAGACGCCCAGCAGGAAAACTAGGAAGGGTCGACCTTCAGAGGGCAGCTTCGACCCGAAGACCTTCCAAAGACCCTCTCATCCTAATAGCCTCTCTGAAATGTCGCGACGATAGTGTATACGTGGATGGTGGACTAATTTTAATTTTAACGTCAGTTCAAAATAAATAATGAAGATTTAAACAAATTAATTTGTTTCATTTCATCAGTAGTATGGATCTTCATCAAGTAAAAGCCTCATCTATTCAATTTTTACAAAAAAGAATCCTAAAGATCTAAAAGTTATTTAAAAAGCCGTAGATAAAAATTATTGAAAAAAAGTCACAAACAAATATTCTTTATTTTACTTTATTAAAAAGAAGCAACATACAAAATTGTAAAAAATTAAAAAGTGCAATGATTAAAATTATAAATAAAATTTGTTTTTATATACACTTTCAATATATTGTTGCGAGGTCACCAACTCAAAGCCGGTCCTGCCCCTCGATTATAAATTTTGGTGAATGCGTTTTCTAGAACCTTCTGGTCTATTACAGTATTTACGCATATGAGGAGCGTCATAAAATACTAGAACTTTCCAGAACCGATAAGGACTATATATACGCGGGTTTTCGAGTGCGTAGACAGTACAGTTAGTTAGTTCGAAACAATCAGTGAAACGAGTACCTACAGTACAGTTAGTTCGGAAGAATTAGTGAATTAAATAGTGCAGATAAATAGGGTAATATCCAAGTGGTGAAAATAAATTAGAACTAATATACCGAGTGTAAATAAATTAGTAGACGTTGAGTATAGTGTGTATATAAATTAAGTTTAATACAGTGTGTGTGTTTCTTTAAATAAATAGTTAGTAATTAGCCATAGTGTGTATAATTTTTTCCCACAAGTAAAAACTGTTTAAATAAATAATAAAAACATTACAATATGTAGATTTTAATAATAATATGACTTTTTGTAATATTTTAGAAATTGTTATGACATTTATTTTTGCATACCTACCTTAGTAAATGTAACCAAACTATCCCAACATATTTTCATACAGTGATAATAAAAAACACTTTTTGATTTACTTAATGATGAAATAAAAAATGTTTCTCGCTTCCCTTCGGTACTCTTTAATTTGCCTCAAATATTTTCTTCTCCAACAAATTTTTTCTTCTGTATCCATTAAAATAGTTTTTCTATTTTGCTTTTGCCAAGAAAAATTCAGTCCGTGTAAAATTTTCCACAACTTTTTCCTTCCCATTTCTGGGACATTTTCATTTTGTTTTATTACTTTCAAAATTTTATCTATCTCATTCTTAAAATGAATTTTTCAAATAAGTTTTGAGGTTATGTGAAAAAAGTGCAAATACAAAAGTTGTAGATCTTTTTATTACCTACAACTTTACCATTTGACTTTTTTCCATAGGACTTGCACCCCTTCCCCACCTCAGATCGCCCCTAAATTATTTTTCCTTTTATTTTTATAATAATCTCCTCCTTTTCCAATGGGTTTCATCCTACTATTATTTTTTTTTCACTTTTTA
The DNA here is from genome assembly GCA_947563755.1 of Lochmaea crataegi. Lineage (NCBI taxonomy): Eukaryota > Metazoa > Arthropoda > Insecta > Coleoptera > Chrysomelidae > Lochmaea > Lochmaea crataegi. The sequence continues at coordinate 41,966 of CANOBC010000098.1, read as the reverse complement.
TTATTTTTAAAGGCTTCTACCCTGGTCTATATTGGCACACGTAGAAACTATACTTCTAACAATACTTAAAGGTGCTTAATGCACAAGTGCATCATGTACGTTTAGTACTATAGTCCTTACCTAGTTAATACTCATTTTCTGTAATGGATTGTAGCAAGTATTTTGGCCCAATTGATTGGTCTCCGTAAAATCGTCTCTTAATACTTGTTGAAACTTGTGACACTCATATCAATCTCAACATCGGGTCAAGCCACTGATCACTCTTCCCACCTTCGAATGGACTATTTAAGCTGGTTCAATAACGGATTGTTGGAATCGTAGACATCAATCAACACAATATTATAATTTCTATTATAACAATATAATCAGAACAACTATAATACATATATATAAACGAAGAACTGTACATAAAACGAAGGACCACCGGCTTCAAATACCGGAAATATTTATGATTGAAAATGCATTTGACAGTTTTGTCATTCACTGAGAAATTTTACAAATAGTAATTGGAATTTTTGACTTACAAATTCACAGAATAGAAAACATCACTTGCACTGTATTTTTTATATTAAATAATATTTTAAAAGAAACTTTTAGCATTCGTTTTCCGTGCTAAAAGGGAGAATTGACACTTTTTTTTTTAATTGAAGAGACTGAGACAGTGACAGTTCTTTTTTTGACATTTTTACTTGATTGATTTAAATATGACTATCTGTGAAATGAAATTGAACAATACTGTAATAATTACTTACTAACAATATGATACTTGCCTAACTTTTGTACTATTAAATAAACTCGACAAATTAAACCATTCAGGTCTTTACCGAAAAATGTAACGCCAATGGTTTATTGCCGCTTTATGGCTATTGACCCTTTCTTGTGCTCCTATGCAATAGGAAATCCAGTATAACTCTAACAATTGCTTAACATTATAACTCTCATGGAAATATAAATATCACGGTAAGACAAAAAGTCTTCTGCTGGTGGAACTTGGCACTTTATTCAACTGGCTGACATCTTTTATGATATATCAAACAAGGTCTAGATGGCAACTGACTTTATTAACTGAGAATGTAAGAATGGATAAAAATGATATTACGTTACTTGACATGTGTCAAGTGATACCAACGGTTCCCATTAACCTCTTTCTTTAAAACATTTTACTACTATATAATATTCTACAACATCTACAGACACAATGTTAGCTACTTACTTTTTACTAATGTAGTAATAGTATTTTATGCAACGATCATGTAATGATAGCCATTAAGACACGAGCATGTTGTAGGATACGAAACGAGCCGCAGGCGAGTTTCGTATATAATATGCGAGTGTATTAATGGCCATTACATGAAAGTTGCATACAATATTTTTTCTACTCCGATTAATAAGAATTATTTAATTAATAATTATCATTTATTATAAAAAACTCTAATTTCTGGAGGCGTCAGAGAAAATTCTTCGTTATCACTCATTATTTTAACACAATTTAATTATTTAGTTTAATTAATTTTAAATATAGTTACTTTTGAAAATCAAAATTATTTGACAGCTGTCAAATTAAGTGTCACCTAATATAATTAATTTATAAATAATATTTTTTTAAATTCCTTATACAATAGTTAATAATATTCTTAATCGAAATTCCTGCCAGAATAGATGAAGGATTGAGTAAGGTCTGTACTCTTAGGAAGGTACTTATCTGAGACATTGATTGGCTATGCGGGATAGCTAGTTCAATTTAAAATATCTTCAGAAAGGATATGTAGAGATGAACTTCTTTGGTGCCATTGGGTTGGTATTCGCTACGTCCTAAGGTTGTCTGTACCGGAAGACGGCATTCTGACTTGAGTGAAACAGACGAAGGCGATGAAGAAGACGACGACGACGATGATGTAAGCAAAGGTATGCAAATTCGAAAATAATGAGGAACCCGTCGATAGTAAAATCAATGTGAAAACCCAGATTGTCTGATGAGTAACACCCGAAAAACTTATCAGTGATACGATTGTATTATAATTTACTGAGATCCATTCTGCTCCCTTTCTTCCTTCTACTCAGTTCCTTAGTAAAGTACCTATCAAAAGATCTATTTTCCGAAATAATTTTTATGATTCTCGTTTTGTGGTTTTCAGTTAGAGTCAAAAACTCCAATTATCAATATCTGTAAATAATTTCCATCTATGTAACTCATTCGAAGTATTTAATAAAAATTGCTTCATGAAATTAGACTCCTTGGGAATTTTCTTATTGGTCACATATAAAACCTTTCTCAGTTTTCTTTCCACAAACATACCTACATATTTTAATGGCATGATCTGATGGAACTATCAAAGTTCCCCACTTTTTTCTCTCAATGGAAGTGAAATATTTTGGGGTCTTGTTTTCCCATCATTCATTACATGTGGGACACTTGATAAGTTTCATAGCCATTTTTATAGCATAGCTTGCTACATATGAAACCACATTTTCTGATAAATCTGTTAAAGAAGGACTAATGTTGGAAGTCGCATTAGAAGTATCTCTTCTAAATAATTTTTTCTAAAAAAATACAGCTTTTATCTTCAACAATTCCAGAAATTTCATCAAATTTGCCCAATTATTTTCTAATTATTTTGACCATGTGACAGATATCAAAAATGGGTCAACATTCGTTTAGCTGAAATCAGTTATGGAAAAACTGCTGTCATGGTAACCATTGCTATGGTAACGAGTGAAGAAAAATCCAAATCGTATATAGTGGGGAAGTGCGTGGTTGTCAAGCTGTTCACTTAAAATAATGAAATGCTAATTCTTGGTTTGACAGATTCTATATTTACAACCATATATGCAATGCTGTCATTACTAACGTCATTGAAGGTTAGAAAGAGTCATATTACACTTTCCGCCCTCTAAAATATTGTGATCGTTAAAATTTTTCTCATCTATTCTAGATGAATATTTTTTATATTTAAAAATATAACACATTGACAAATATTATAATATCTATTTAATGGCAAACAATAAAAACCAATAATGAACTAAAATACAAAAAACTACTTATTGAAATTAATGGTTAAATTTGAATTATTATAAGCGTTTATAGAAATATTTAGGCCAGTACCAGCGCTGGCGTCTCCAACAGTTATCTCTTTGGTCTACAAATTACTTTGCTGTTGAATGACTAAGATTTGTGAACTACCTACTTGCAAGAGCTTCAGAAGACATGTTTTGGTTTTATTCTCCATTGAGCTATCGACATAACCTTCTGCCACAATACTAGATTTCCATCCTCCCAGCCTTTTTAATTGGAGTACATTTGCACCACTGTTGGCAAGTAACGTAGCGGCGGTTCTTCAAAAAAGTAGCAATTTTTTGGGAAAAATTAGCTATTGTATTGTGCCCAATTGGTTGATTTCTTACTATTTCTCCTCTCCTATCGATTTCTATGTTTTTTCTCAAATTCATGTAGTCTCGAATGATCTTCACCCATACTGGACCAATAATGCGAAATGATCTACTTGTATGTGTTTTTTGGAATCTGGAATTTCAACCGAAATTTTTTCTCCAAAAAAAGCAACATCGAAAATTTTCATTTTCACTAATTCGTCGGTTCGACAAGCTCCAGCCAAATACGCCTATTATTAATGCGACCTAAAACAATAAGAAAAATATAATACCATAATAACTGTGCACTTGTATAAGTTGAACACGATTTTTTTTAAATACTTATTTAAAGATTACAAATATATTACCTTTATCAGTAGAAATTCATTTGGAGGTTTGTTTAAAAAATTCTCTATATTTTTCCAGGAAAATACGTTCGATTTCTTGGGCCTGAAGCCCACATTTTGTCGTATTAGGAAGGCCAATAGTTTCGAAATATCAGTTTTTTCTTCAATTTGTAGCATCGTTCGTATCATACTGTACATTAGAGTGGGCCAAAAACAGCAAAAAAAAAAACGATTTAAAAAAATATATGATACAGTAGCGCAAAAGAGCTGTGATTTATGTTCCCAAGTGCTATAAAAAAATTTGGGCTGTTTTACATAATTTATAGCCGGGCCCCTAAGAAGCCAAAAGGCCCAACTTTGTATTTTCTTGTTTTCAACTTTAGGTATCGACAAAAATTTTGATAATAGCGTGTTAAAGCTTCGATTAATTTTTTTCTTTAAATAATAATATTTAGCCGGGCCCCAGAGGGTCTAAAAATGAGTATTATGCAGCGATCGTGTAAAAAGCTGGAAGCCCTAGTGATATGTGCAGCATTTCGTATTATTCGATACTTTTTATACGTTGACTATTTTGATAACAAATTAAGAGAAGAATAAATAGTTTTAAACCACCCCAGGGCTCACCGCGAGGAGGGAGCTGCACTCCGAGCTCCACCCTCCCTCCCACTTACTCTGCCTTGGGCGTATCTATTGTTTTCTAGTATTGTCCTTTATTCTCAAAATTAGGCAATATTTTTCTTGTTTCCAATTTGGCTCTGATATACCCATCTCTTGATGTTTCACCACAAACTTTCAACGACGCCTCTGTTACAATTTTGTCGCATCTTTCTACTGCTGCGCCAGCAGCCTGTCGTATTTCTGGAGGGGTACAATCCATCAATTCTTCATCGGAGGACATTTTCCTCAATTTATTATTCGCGAACTTAATATCCATCCTTGCCAATTATTTTCTTTACAATTCCAATCATTCGTTTCCATACATCTCCCATATTTGGATCAATACCTCTAGAAGACATTTTATCGACAACAGGTATCGCCCTTATAGAAAGGACACCCCATCTTTTCTCTCTTCGTCTTCCAATTTTGACATGTATTGGTCCAAAATAATCCATGCCAACGTTTACAAATGGTCTTACTTCTCGGCTTAATCTGTCTTCAGGTAATTGTCCCATTAGAGGCGGAGTCGGCTTAGCTCTTTCATTTCTACATTTCTGCTATTTAAAGAAGACAGATTTGACTGCAGCTCGGCCGTTGATCACCCAGTACTCTTGTCTAATTTCATTCAAGAAGAGCTCCATTCCTCTGTGTCGATATTTTTCATGGTAGTGTCCAATGAGCAGTTTTGTAAATTTATTTGGGTCTAGAATTATCGGCTTCTTAGTACTTTCGCCTAGTGTTTCTGCTAAATTTGTTCTTCCGCAAAGCACTAGAATTCCATCATCATTGATTCCCGAGAGTCTACATTTATTCTCTACTGTCAACTCATTCAATTTGAAATGTACAAAATTTCTTGTGGATTTTGGAAATATTAGTTTTATCATGCCTTCACGTTCAAGATCAAAAGGGGGCTGCGTTAGAATTTCTCCCAGACAGTGCAGCTCTTTCAGTGAAAAAAAGAGGTCGTTCTCTAAGAAGCCAATCCGGAAAAAGTCATTCGAAAAAAGGCCGAAGTAAAACTTGTCGTCGATCGAGAAGAAGAGGATCCCGAAGTATGCAGTTTTTTATAATTTCGCACTATTTGTCAGTTTGAAAACTAATGTCAAAATCCGTACTTTTTCTAATTTTACTTTAAATCAATGTTCATGAATTTTGTTAGTGACCTCCAATTGAATGTATTGATACAAATGAGATCATTTATAGTAACATAATCTTCAAATTCAAAATTTTTGAGAATAACTCGCCAACTGTATTTTTGGACATTCCATACAAAAAAAACCGCTCCTTCACATACCATGTCATATATTCGTAATTTGACCATTCCACTATTTGGACGATAATAAAAATATATCAATTTCGTCTATTTATTCAGGAAAAATTCTCTTTTTCTCTTCTCCCGTCAAAATTTAAAAAATTCCCCCTTTTCAAAAAAAAATATCCATGGATAACATTTAAAAAAAAAATCATTTCCTTGGAAACCATTTCTCTCAAATTTATCGGCACATAATTCTGGCCTGTCAATAAATATTTTCTTTTTATTTCACATTTGACTAAGAATTAACACTATTATAAAATTTAAATATTATTTAATTTACACAATAATTAAAATTATAAACATGCGTTGTTTTCTAGACATATTTTATGTAATCCAACATATCACAATGTAACATCAAAATTAATTTCATTAAAATATCGATTGCCTGGTCGATACCATAACAATATATAGAGTAAAAGATAGTATCGGCTGAGTAGGCATTACCTCACTTGAGGCAGACAGTGACCTTGAACCGCTCTTATCAATTGCGTCGAGAGCAGCTCTTATCAGTACCGGATGTTACCGGCGACACGGGTCGTTGTGCCAGTGCCGGATGTACAGAATTGGAAGAACGGCCGTTGTGGCAGTCAGAATATTCAAGTGATGGTAATTACATAGTACAATTGGATAATAAAATCCAGCGCGAAGATCCTTATCAGCTCCTCCGGTCCTTATCAGCGACAACGGCACACCCTTTGCAAAAAAATTGGAAGAACGGCGGCACGGTCATGTTGTGACACGATCTTATCAGCCAGCGCGAAGGTCCTTATCAGCGACAACGGCACACCCTATGCTTTAGAACTACATAGGAATGTGACAAACGACAATCACTAGAGAAAATCTTCTTTGCAAAAAGCCCGTTGTTTACAAAAAAAAATCGCCAACAATGCGGTAATCACGGTTTTAAATGTTTTACAATTTCATAGGTGACAAATATATGATAAATCCCCAGCTCTTGCGCCGGTCATTCACAAAAACGCGGAATAAAAATTATCACGGTTTTTCAAAATACACAGCGATTTTATCGTTGTTTGTGGTTGTACGGCCGATTGCATTTTCACACCAATTTGCTGGAAGACGCACTTCTGCTAAAATCTGAAAATTCATAACGCTTTATTATAGACAACGACTGGTAAGCATGATAAAATAAATTATTCACGGCCAGAGGTATACATATGGTAATTACATAGTACAATTGGATAATAAAATCGAAGTCTTGCCAGTGCCGTACCGTAATTACAGGCACTTTGTAATCGAAGAAGAAAACATAATAAGTTACAACAGACAGTAATATTCCTCAAATATTTGAAAAAAACATGGCCGTTGTGGTAATCGTACTCAATATACAAGGTGATTAAAGCGAACAGTGCGAAAATTCTAAATATAAAAACAAGTGTTTGAACACGCTGAACACTGGATGTCAATTAGGATATTTTGCGGAGCGATATAAAAAAGAAGATATTATAGGTATTACGTAGATATTTTAGCTACGTCCACGCTGAACATACGCAGGATATTTTGCGGAGTGATATTAAAAAAAAACACAGGCTATAAGATATTATATTACGTAAATATTTTAGCTACATTTTCATGAATATTTTCACGCACTTTCGATAGATGTTGCGGAGCTTTAGCGAAGTATTCAATCGTAGACTCGTTCACCATACATTTTTCAAAAATACCAACCATAACTATATCTTCGAGGGTTTTGCACCCAAATTCATCTTTTCTATGAGTAACTTCTAGATTATGGGGTATGTGGTGTTGTGTAACAGCTAGGGTGGGGTCATAGATTATACCATTGTATTCTATCCAGAAATGTGGTGTAATTTTCACACCATTCCAATAGACCTTTGTACCCAGACATAGTTTGGTTGCTATTCCATATTTTGCAGCCACTTCGTGGAAAATTAAACTTCCCGCCAAACATACACCGCAATAGCCTGCTCGAATAAACTCCTGCTCGATACAACATTTAATGAGTTTGAGTTTGACGTACTCACGCATGGGGTCCATGTCTGCTCACGTCAAGTGATAACTGATGAATGATGAACTGTCCAGACATGTTAACGCTTTTAAGCCTTCACCAGCCAAACGACGCATAATTCTTGGCTCGATTTTTGTGATAGGACGCATGAAATTATAAACTCGTAGATCGTGATTTTTAACGACTCCTGTATATTTTCTGACCGATGATAACCACAAAGTAGAAAAATATTCAATTGTTAAAAACAGAAGAAGCTACACACTCACCTATTTTTTCTGCGATATAACCGCAAAGTAAAAAAAATATTCACTGTATTATTTGTAACATAAGGCTACTGTGGTTGTTTTATTTTGTTAAATCAAAACAGAACACCCCCGTAATATGTAGTGAGAATCACTGAATAGCGATCTTAAAATAATACCCAATAGGGGCACTTGCTGGGTGATAGAAAAGGTTTATTGTTTACACGTAAAATTCAAAGAACATTAACATATAGAAAAAAATACGTAGATAGAAAGAAGAAAGAAAAGGTTTATTGTTTACACGTAAAATTCAAAGAACATTAACAGAAAAATACGTAGAAGCTACACGTGAAGATGTCTTAGAGAGGCTATTTCTCGCGTCCCCATATCTTTCCCACGAAGTGCTGTGAGATAGTGAGACTTTCCATATCAGACCAGTGCATGAACAAGCCCCCATAAATTTATTTTGATGTTTCTAAAATAAGAACCCGTAAAAAATATGGGGCAATTACTTTTTCAAATTGTCAAAAGATAGTATTTTATAATTTTCATTGGGAAAAATCGGCCATTGTTATTTTTAGCATAAAGCGAATAAAATGTTCAAATATACACCTCAAACTTAATATAGAGATATAAATACTTACATAAATATACAGGTCGGGGTGAGGCTATCTCATCAAAAGTACTATCAAAAGGTTTTCTGTAAAAAATAGAGGTGGGTAAGCAACAAAGTAACACTAGAACAATATTTTGACTCATGATCTTAGTACAAAGACACGTCATACATCCATAACTTTTTTCAAATTGCTACAATGTAGGATAGTGTTTTATAATTTTCATTTTTTAGCATAAAGCAAATAAAATCTATGTTCAGATATACACTTCAAGCTTTAATATAAATACTTACATAAATATACAGGTCGGGTGAGGTTATCTCATCAAAAGCGCTATTAAAGGTTTTCTGTAAAAAATAGAGGTGAGTAAGCAACAAAGTAAAACTAGAATAATATTTTGGCTCAGGATCTTAGAACAGAGACACGGTATACACCCATAAGTCAATAACTCCATTTGTCGAATCACGCATGGGATCCATGTCTGCTCACGTCAAGTGATAAATGATGAACTGTCCAGACATGTTAATGTTTTTAAACCTTCACCAGCCAATGCATAATTCTTGGCTCGATTTTGTCATAGGACGCATGAAATTATAAACTCATAGATCTATTTTCTGACTGATAATATTGAAGAAAAGTCGTAGGCGTAGGAGTCGTACGTATGACGTCACATGTCACGTCAAACGTCACGTGTCACGTCAAACGTCACGTGTCACGTCAAACGTCACGTGTCACGTCAAACGTCGTCACGTGTAACGTCAAACGACACGTCAAACGTCACGTGTCACGTAAAACGTCATAACGTCAAAACGACACGTCAAACGCCACATACCTTGTCAAACGTCACGTGTCGCGTCAAACGTCACGTGTCATGTTAAACGTCATGTGGTCGAGATGTCGTAACATGAAAGACTAGAAACGCGCCAGCGACGTAGCAGAAGCACACCAGAGAGAAGCCTGATGAAAATTCTAGCGTAAATATAAAAACCACGTCAAACGTCACGTACCTTGTCAAATGTCGCGTCAAACTCCGACGTAACAGAGTTTCCTGAAAGGTGTGCACCACTAAGGTTTCTGCTGTTGGAACAGCGTTGAGTTATAAGTAAAACTTACCAAAGAAAGTTACTATATGTTCCATGGGCACGACAGAAACGTAACTATTATAAAATCCGGCAACAAATATACCCTCAGTACCATTGACCGTTTCACAAATATGTTCGTTGATATAATAGTTAAAAACTTTAAATCGGGTGCCGGAGTTGTAGAACTGTATTTGCAAAACATCCCCTTCACCATAGTTGCCTCTCAACAGCACTTCCTCCCTATAAAAAACACCGCCTAACTTAAAACATACAAATACAGAGCTACCTCTTTGAACTGGGCGATAACAACGAAATAAACTAGTATGTATAAGCGTTAAATCAATTTTTAAGAGATATTCACACTCAGCCATGACTGTTTTTTTTTATACTTAATGAAATATAATAATGCATACAAAATGTTATTTTATAAATTATCAGTTTTGTTACAATGTAGTTTGCAGTAAAAGTCGCTATTATTTGCGGGTAAAAGATATCATAGTGGTTAGAAATCCCGTGCAGGAGGAATAAAAGGAAGATAATGCCACAAGCGGTGGGGAATCAAATAAATAAAACTGCTATATGAATTTTAATATCAATATTACGAGAATCACAGAGATTGGAGAATCATGGGTAAGGAACATACGCTTTTTATTGTCAAAAATGTTACTAATCTAATTTTTTTTTCAGAACAAATAGTATTAACCATACGGGAGAGGCTGCCACTGCACCTAGCCGTGAGTATATTACAAATGTCATATGGATCACGTTATGTAATAATAGATTAAGCGACATTTTATAATTTCCCAGAAAATTGAATGTAAAGATTTTTTTATTTTTAAGATATCGTGAAGTAGTTATTGTAGGAGTTATAAATTTGAGTTTTTGACATTGGAACTATTATATAGTGTATTTTAGAGCCCCGTTTTTAAACGTATGATTATATAACCAATTTAAGACTATAGTGCCAGAATGTCGTTTAATTTCGATATTACTTTTTTTATAATTAAGCCAGTATCTAAATTTTCGCAAAGAATTAACCAACACATTTGTTGCATGGTTCTTTATTACAGAACAAAAAATACAATGTAACATGTTGACGAGGAATAATGCAGTTACAAAAAAAAGGATTTAGCTGCAAATAAGTTTTGCAATACCGATATGTCGGATAATTCTTTATTACGTATCTTAAATTTGCATTTTGCCTTGATGAGTTCTAAACATGTCGCTTAATTCAGGTGCTCTTGAAAATAAAGAAGAAAATATTTTATCTGGGAAAAGGTTTTCAATTGATTTTTGAAATTTTGACGCTTAATTAGATGTTCATTTACGATAAGTTTGCAATTTTGACATTTGTAGTAACAATTGCAGTCACTGAACAAAATTTAAATATCCAAAGTGTAAATGGAATAATTATACAGGGTGCGCCAATTATTTCCACTCGATCTCTAGCACCGAAACTAAAAGAGGTATCAACAAGATTTCTTGTAGGTTTATACGGTGTCACTCGGACTACAATTGTAAAATATTTTGATGTATACAGGGTGGCTAATTTTTGTGGAATGAAAATTAATTTGGTTTTTTTAAATTGAACACCCTGTATACGATTATGTCTTCTGATTCTACTTAATATTAGCTTTACGGTAGTTTTTTGAATTTGTAAATCCGACGCGGCGTTGACAAGTTATTCCTATTATAAGCAGATTTAATGAAAAAACAGCACTTCAGAAATATTAGCACAATAAACACATTTTTTCAAAAATTCCTCCAAAAGGCTACTATGATGTAAATGAAACATACACCTACCACAATAATTACCCAACATCTTCACCTGTTGCACAGGGTGTTTGCCGATGGCGTGCAAATAGTCTAGTTTTCAAATTGCAATAACTTAATTTTTTCAAATGGGACACCCTGTATATTTTTCTTCAGTTAGAAGCTCTCCTTAATACACATTAAAAAAATATAGGGTTTTGGACATCTAACTTTACTATTTACTTTAATAATTGACGTTAAATGAGAAATAACATATTTTACACAATTTTTAATAAGTACAAAATTTTACAAAGTTTAATCGTAAGAAAACTACAATATTGAAAGTTAAAATTTATAATAGGTGTTCAAAATGTCTTCCATTTTCATTTATACATTTTCTTGCCCTTTCTTTCATTGATTTACGCACATCTCTTAGCATTGCAGGGGTCACCTGTCTAAATGCTGCAGTAATTCTGTCTTTCATATTTTGTTTTGTGGTAACCTCTTCTTTGTAAACAATATTTTTAATAAAACCCCACAAGAAAAAATCGCAAGGTGTAAGGCCCGGCGATCTAGCAGGCCAATTTGTAGGTCCTGCCCTTCCTATCCAACGATCCTGAAATTCCCTATTTAACCAATTGCGAACATTTAATTGGTAGTGTGGTGTGGCACCATCTAATTGAAACCACATTCCGTTGCGATAATTTTGAGGCACATTTTGCAAAAGGTTTCTAAAATCAAGTTCTAAAAAATTTAAAAAAGCAGCTCCATTTACAGTCCCATCAAAGAAATAGGGACCAATTACATAATCACCTATTATTCCCGCCCACACAATCAAAGACCATCGATACTGTGATGTGGTTCTAAATAAATGTTCATTGTGGTCCGAATAATAATGGAAGTTGTGTCTATTTACACAACCGTTCTTATGAAATGTGGCTTCGTCGGAGAATAAAACTTTGTTTAAAAAGTTACGCTCTGTATTTATCTTGTTTATTAACCATCTACAGTATTCTTCTCTACGCGCGAAATCACGCGGTAACAATTCTTGGTGAAGCTGGATATGGTAAGGGTGATATTTATTCTTCTTTATTATGCGTCTAATTGTGGTATTGGAAATATCTAACTGATTGCTTAATTGCCTTGTGCTTACATTGGGATCTTCAACTATACTGATCATTACTTTATATTCATTGTCAACAGTAACAGCTGTAGCATCACGTGAATGTTTTTCATACTTGACGGTTCCCGTTCTATCAAATCTATTCTTTAAATTCTCAAAAGTATCCTTTTGTGGATGACGTCTTTCTGGGTATCTTTGACGATAGACCCTACTAGCAAGAAACGCATTTTTTTGACATTCACCCAGTATCCATATCATATCAATATTTTCTTGAACACTATAATTCTTATTATAATCCATTTTTTATACCTAATACCGATTAAATATAGTAGACGTGATATAATACAAAATTTTATGTTGACAATTAATGCTACAACAAAATATACCTACTGTCATTTTCATAGATAACTTGTTTTCTTATTAAAAATTGGGTAAAATATGTTATTTCTCATTTAACGTCAATTATTAAAGTAAATAGTAAAGTTAGATGTCCAAAACCCTATATTTTTTTAATGTGTATTAAGGAGAGCTTCTAACTGAAGAAAAATATACAGGGTGTCCCATTTGAAAAAATTAAGTTATTGCAATTTGAAAACTAGACTATTTGCACGCCATCGGCAAACACCCTGTGCAACAGGTGAAGATGTTGGGTAATTATTGTGGTAGGTGAATGTTTCATTTACATCATAGTAGCCTTTTGGAGGAATTTTTGAAAAAATGTGTTTATTGTGCTAATATTTCTGAAGTGCTGTTTTTTCATTAAATCTGCTTATAATAGGAATAACTTGTCAACGCCGCGTCGGATTTACAAATTCAAAAAACTACCGTAAAGCTAATATTAAGTAGAATCAGAAGACATAATCGTATACAGGGTGTTCAATTTAAAAAAACCAAATTAATTTTCATTCCACAAAAATTAGCCACCCTGTATACATCAAAATATTTTACAATTGTAGTCCGAGTGACACCGTATAAACCTACAAGAAATCTTGTTGATACCTCTTTTAGTTTCGGTGCTAGAGATCGAGTGGAAATAATTGGCGCACCCTGTATATATAACGGTGGAAATTACGGTCCAAAAGTTGGTTGCCGTGTTCGGGTTGCAAGACTTATGTTGTCAAAATCAGACAATTTTATCAATTTCTTGTTTTGGTTTGTCGTTTTCATTCGCATTTTATAGTTTGTTATTTACTGTGTAAGATATAATCAGTTATTTTCATAACTATTTAAAAAAGAGTATCGAACACTGCACTGCAATGCCTAAGTCTTTATCAAGTGACAACTTATCAACATAGTTTTATGCCAACAATTGGAAAAAAATTACAACGTGGCAACGATGTAAAACATCTGTCATGTTTTGTTATTGCAAACTGATCGTAAATGAACTTTATTACATAACATGGTCCACATATTTGATGTTTATCTTATGCACTTTACAGATATTGGACATCATAACGGTGGAGGTAGGAGGGCACCTTGGCTAATAGAGCTTGGGCAGTACCAGAGTGTTACGCTCTGGTACGACCCAACACCGGTGCCCCTGGGACCACTGCCGGTGCTGGTGGCGTGGGTAATAAGGTGAGGTAATTAGTTATATCTAAATGAAATAATAATTTAATATGTATTTCAGAAACGAATAAAGATGCGCCCCTTCCGCTAAAAAATTATTGTTGTATTATTAAAAACCCTATCCTAGATATCCCTTTATCACTATAGCTATGACCCGCTTGGTGTCGATCGTGAGGTTGAACATGTTTAAATAATAACCATTTTCAATCAATCACATAAAAGAAAATAAAAAAATGCTTTTACAACAAATAGAAAAATAATATGAATAATAAAACAATGTAAAAGTTTTGAGATTAAAAGTCAACGCTGTGTAGAAATAATACAGCTAATATACTGACATTTTCAGAAATAATCAAAGTAGTAATAAACCTTTACAACAGCAAAGATAAATTGAAAAAAAACTTACTATGGGTTAGAGGTTATTCTTCACGGTCGTAAGGAGGGATCCAATTATTCTTATCCCCAACGACAGAAAACTCTCTCTCCCCGTGGTCATAAAATGTATCTAGAAAACCACCATCTTGAGGGTTCTGAAGGTAATAGGTGTAATACAGCATTAGTTGGTTATCCAAATAAAAATGGATGCTAACGATGGAACCCTCACTTCGATCTTCTAGAGGTATGGTGAATTCGAACATATAAAGAGGTATATGGTGTAAATCGTTGACGTGTCTCAACAGCAGATTAATGCAAAGAGATACGCCTTCCTCGACCGCTCTCACGTCATGACACATTAACGGTTGGTCATCAATACCTGCAGAAAAAATCAAGCAACGAACTAGGTAATCAGCCATGGTGAATTCTCGGAACTAACTTAGTATATTAAAGCCTAACCTCTATATATATCCAGAAAAACATGTTTTTGTTTACATATAGTTAGTATTACCGCATATTGACCACGAAAACTGCAACATTGTACCGATCAATTGAACGTTACTCCCCAGGGCTTCAGCAAGGGTTCGTAATATTTGGAATTTTCTTTTTTTTTTGATATTTTCTTTTTTATAGTGAGACTGAACATAGTTAACTAACCCCTGTAAAAATCTGGTGTACTACGTTCTTGTGTTAACTCTTGTAGTAGACAGTTTCACACTATGGAAAAAACGAGGGGCAGGATGTCAAGGAGGGTGCGGACTATTAGCGATGTGCGGGATACCATAACTTCCATATGTCAATTCAACTCATACGGAAACATTTTGCTTGAAAATTACTTCAGTAAAGAATACTGTTCATAGTATATTGTTTTTATAGAATTTTTATTAAAAATATTTTCACCACACAGCATATTTAGTTGATATTTTCACGATTTACATTGTTTTACTTTACCATATTTAAAAACCACACGCCTCTAAAATATCGACTATTTATGTTGTATGTTATCAGATATTTTTTTGGATTCTTTTTTTATAATTATATAATTTAAACTTTTATAACACCTTTTATACATTGTTTTTCAAATTATCATAATTTTTCTTATCACCTTTTCCGGTTTTGCAACGCTCAGCTTTCTTTCATAACTATACAATTTAGTTTTTCAAATTATCATGAATATTCAAGGTTAAATACGTTCGTACTACACCTTTTAGCGATAAGAGTTTTCAAAATTTTTATTTATATTTTCACGCCGCAATGTTTATTTTGAAATACGAGATTACGCATTAATCATGAGCTGGACACGTTTGGTGTTTTAAATGCCCGCGGCGATTGCGATACACTCCTATTAATTCCAACATTATTTTATAATTTTTATGATCTTCGGGGGGTAAACTCCTTTGGGTTTTTGGCAAACAGAAGCGACTGATTATGCCTTAAATTTTGCAGTATCTAGCAAAATATTTTGGCCGGTAAACTTAAGTTCTTTATTACCCGATTTCCACTGTGAACCATTATATACTGTCCTAAAAGTGCTATCAAAATCATTACAATTTTTCCAATATGTATCTAAATAAGAATGATTCTCTTCGGTAAAAATGAAAACAGAACTGTGTATTGCTAAAACGCCAAAATGTCATACTTATAATCGTTCAGACTTGGTCATAGACGACCATAGGGACCTTTCTAAAAATTTGCGTTATTTAGACCTATTGAAAAAATAATTTTTGTTTTATTTGTTATCAATAGTACCGTCCACGCACACACACCTCACTTCTTAGTACAGACCTGTAGCTACATATCTGTACTATTTCCCCATTTCCCTCCTATTAAATGCTACAAGATTGCAACCAAAGTTCTAAAAAAGTGATTCAGCGTGATAACTGATAAACTCAAAACAGTTTATCGTAAAAGTGAGGTTATCTAACCACACACATTATCGTAATAATTGTGGAAAATAACACCTATATATTTATAAAGGATTCACAACAGTAATTCCCTGATGAAATATTTTTTAAAACATATGTTACTTTGAATAAACTCGAACTAATTACCTTAAAAGAATGTTTTCTCCTGAGAATATCAATAAGCCACGCCCCCTTTTCGGATCTATTTAAAGAGCTTCTCGGAGCGGCAGAATCATAATCTCTTCAGCTCTCGTTATCTTCATACGTGTCTTATCAGTTGCTCTTGTGGTAAGTCTAGAAACACTTTTTTTACCAACACAAGATGGAAAAGTTTTTGATAACTAAAGATGTTATTAAAAAAATTCGAAAATTCAACCTAACTGGTAGAACGGTGGAATTTAAAATCCGCCCAATTCCCGAAGGGGCAGATCCACTAAAATGGGTACGCTCCGGCATGGAGGATGTTATCAATAAGGTGACCGAGGGGACAGAGTCGAGTGATCAAATTGGTTTTACTTTTTGCTCGAAAGAGTTTAGCCGTGGTGATGGTTGGTTGCGGTTTAATCCTGCATCCGAGGTGAAATTTGAAGACATATGGTCGATGATATGTGCTGTCTACCAATCTAATTCGGCAGGTTTTGACACTGAGACGTTTTGTCTAACAGCCACAACCGTAAAAATGTCTAAAGGTAAAGGGCGAGGTCGTAAGTACAACGACTATGACGAAGAGTGTGCTAAACGTAGTGGTATTATAGTAATAAATAATACAGACCATTTATGCCTGGCTAGAGCAGTGGTTGTAGCTAAAGCGTACGCCGACAATGCCCCTAACAAAAATAAGATAAGAGTAACGAAGGGTCTCCAGACCAAAAAAACTTTTGAATTACTACAGGCTAGCGGTGTTGAAATACCTAAAGAGGGTGGTGGACTACCGGAATTAAAAAAGTTTCAAGAGAGTTTGTTTGACTATAAAATAACAGTATACACTTATGGTAGCAAGGGTCACGATGTTATGTATGAAGGAGTAGGGGGAAGCAAGAAAATCAATCTTCTTTATCACGAAAATCATTATAACGTGATTATATCGTTGACGTCTGCTTTTTGCTGTAAATATTTCTGTGAACATTGCCACACACCCCACGAACATAATATGCACCGCTGTGAAAAAACATGTCCAGCATGTGAACAATTACCCCCATGTAAATCAAGTGTGAAAATCGTATGTGATGGGTGTAATCGGTATTTCAGAGGACAGATCTGCTACGATTACCATAAACAAAGTAAACTATGTGAACGGTTAACCTCTTGCAAAATTTGTCTTAAAACGATCCCCAGAAAGCGGGAACACATATGTGGCGAAGTTTTCTGTAAAATATGTAACGGATTCAAAGCCTCTCCACACAATTGTTTCATGCCCGTCGACACACGTAAGCCTTCAATGCACGGGGTACTATTTATATTTTATGACCTCGAGTGTACTCAAGAAGAAGTTATGCCTGACGGCTCTTTACTACACAAAGCAAACTTATGTGTGTTTGAGCAACACTGTGCACTATGTATAGGTACGGACAAAAGATGGTGCGATTGTGGTGTTAGATATCAAGTTTTAACAATTGACCCTGTAGCTCGTTTTATGGAGTATGTAATGAATCAAATGACTCTGTTTAAGAAAATAATTGTGGTCGGACATGCCGGAGGTCTATATGATAACCAGTTTATGTTAAATCACCTTATAACAAAGACAGGTCTAACACCCGAACTAATAACTAGAGGTACGAAGCTAATACAGATGAAAGTGGGCAATGTAAGTTTTATCGACTCTTTAAACTACTTCCCAATGCCTCTGGCGAAATTGCCTAAAGTATTCGGCCTAAAAGATATAAAAAAAGGTTACTTCCCCCACTTGTTCAACAAAGTCGGAAACTGGGATTACATCGGGCAACTACCTGCCCTCGAATATTACGATCCTGAAAATCTGAAATACTCCCCTTCACTCGACGAAAAGAACGACGCCAGAAATCAACTAATCGTTTGGCATAAAAAACTCTCTGATCAAGGGTATGTCTTCAACTTTAAATCCGAAATTATTTCCTACTGTATAAGTGACGTGTCCATACTTGCTCAGTCTTGCTTAAGGTTCAGAGAGCTGCTTTTAAAAGAAGGAGGGGTCGACCCGTTCACAGAAGCCATCACGCTACCTGGTGCATGTAATAAAATATTTAGGAGAAACTTTTTACAACCGAATACCATCGGGTTAATTCCTAAGAACGGATATAGATGTCGCGATAAACAATCTAGGATTGCTGCTCAATGGTTAATATACGAAGAACACCAAAGAGGTATCAGAATAGAACATGCAGCCAGAGGGCGAGAAGTTGTATTGAATGGTCTTAAGGTTGATGGATACTGCAAAAGCACAAGACAGGTCTTTGAATTTGAGGGCTGTTACTTTCACAGTTGTCCAAAATGTATGAAATATAGACGTAACGAACCGACACATGACAACCCATCACTTACATACGAGCAACGGTACGAGGCAACGTTGGCGAAGAATGAAAAATTAAGATCTCTCGGGTACGAGGTAATTGTAAAATGGGAGTGCGATTTTCGCCGTGAAATGAATCCCGAAATTGAAGCTATTACCGAAAAATATCCTCTCCTCGAACAGCTACCATTGGAGCCTCGTGACGCCTTTTACGGGGGGCGAACAGATGCCACAAAGCTTTATTATTCTTGTAAAAATGGAGAGAAAATAAAATATACTGACATCTGCTCCCTATATCCGTGGGTCAATAAATATGGAAAATATCCAATTGGTCACCCGGAAGTTTTTGTGGGAGAAGAATGCTACGCTCTTGATTTGAAACAAACCGAAGGACTAATAAAGTGTCGAGTTTTACCTCCAACAAATCTCTACCACCCCGTACTACCTTATAAATGTAATAGTAAACTAATGTTTTCACTTTGTCGTACATGTTGTGAATCTAACATGTCTAATGAATGTTTACATAATGATGAAGAAAGAAGCTTTACCGGTACATGGGTAATGGACGAGGTTCTAAAAGCTCAAGAAAAAGGATACAAAATTCTAAATATTTACGAAATTTGGAAATATCAAGTGGTACAATACGATAAAACTGCAAAGTCTGGTGGCCTATTTGCCGAATATATTTCAAAATTTTTAAAAATAAAACAACAGGCAAGCGGTTGGCCCACCGAATGTAAAAACCCAAAAGAAAAAGATCTCTATATAAAGGAATATTTTGATCGTGAGGGTGTAGAATTGTCCTACGATGAAATTGAATTCAATCCAGGTCGAAGACAGGTTGGTAAGTCCATGATAACAAGTTTTTGGGGCAAGCTTGGACAATGTGAAAACCAGTCTAAGACGTCTATAGTCAACACACCTGCAGAACTATTTGACATTTTATCGCAGCCATGCAAAGAAGTAAACAATATTTTTCCGGTTAACGAAAACACCCTCATTGTTAACTGGTCCTTTAAAGAAGAGGCATATGCCACACTTCCAACTGTAAATGTCGTACTAGCGGCCTACACCACTGCACAAGCTAGGCTAAAACTATACACGTATTTAGAAAAACTCGACGATAGAGTAATATATCATGACACATACTCTGTCATTTACGTCTCTCGACCTTGCACCTACGAAGTACCTTTAGGTAGTTTTCTCGGCGATATGACAGACGAACTATGCGAATATGGGGAGGGAAGCTACATAACAGATTTTGTAGCCGGTGGTCCAAAAATATATGCCTACAGGGTTTATTCAACCGATAAAAATAAAACGTTTGATATTATTAAAGCGAAAGGTATAACCTTGAACTATAATACGAGCCAGAAAGTAAATTTCGACACCTTAAGAGACATGGTCCTGAATGAAGCCCCCGACGAATTCATAACTACTCGTAACATATTAAGGAACTCCGATCATTCAGTGGTCACGAAAAACGTGACTAAAGTCTTCCGAACCAGCTTCACTAAAAGAAAACGAATAGAAAACTTTGACTCTGTTCCCTACGGCTACAAACGCCAATGCTACTAGTTGGAACTCTTTACAAAAAATCAGCCGTTTTCACGGCTACTTCCCTTCCCCTAACCCCATCCCCAATAGCCGATAGCGAAAATTTTACAGAAAAGCAATACCATAAAAATCTGGGAACATTTTCTTCTTGAATGTTGTGTGTGTGAGTAAATGGGCACCTCCTAATCAACTTTGGTGTGCCCCCTCCTTAAAATGTGTGTAAAGGCAAGAAGGGCACCTCCCAATCAACTTTGGGAACCTGTGTGCCCCCTCCTTAAAATGTGTGTAAAGGTAAGAAGGGTACCTCCCAATCAACTTTGGGAACCTGTGTGCCCCCTCCTTAAAATGTGTGTAAAGGTAAGAAGGGCACCTCCTAATTAACTTTGGGAATCTGTGTGCCCCCTCCTTGAGCAAAATGTCTCCCATATAAACGTGTCTTGAATGTTGTATGGTAGGGGGACACCTCCTAATTAACTTTGGTGTGTCCCCTCCAAAAATTTTCGGTATCGAATATTCCTTTTTTCCTGAGGGAGAAGTAGTCATTAACATATGACGAAAGTGCCTACCTCCTCGCTTGGTCTCCCTTGGACAGCATTTTTGCTGACAAACAGGCACATTTCCTAACACTTAATCCTAGTCATGAGTAGAAACCAACAATACTTTCAAAATCCACATACTTAAGATTTTTTATCTAACAATTGAAAGACATGTAGTGGTAAAAAATATAACTTACCTTTTTTCATAAACACTCCTAATTTATTGTTACCTTTTTTTTGCTAGTTCTTCGACCACAGCACACCGGCATTTCACTACTTGACCTAAAATGTCTTTGATTTTGTACCGTTATCGGTTTTCCACAGCTAGTGATACCCTTCGTGGGACTCTGTCAGTATTCTATCTGTAAATTTATGTTAATATTTTAAAGCTGTACAGGGTCACAACCACTGTAATTTTTCTACTATATACAAACCTCTGCTACTGGGTGTACTTGGTGAAAAAGTAATAACATATTGAAACAGTTTCGGTATATTACACAGAATATGGTTAGCTATTGTTTTGAAAATATTCCATATTTCAGCAATAATTTGATCAGTCGTTTTAGATGGGTCAATATTTTATAATCTATTAGTCTCTCTCTCAATCAAAAAAAAGCCTACAAAATCGTGACATGATACCTAACTATATTTATAAAACAGATAACCAGGAACTATATACGCAACACATGCTTTTTGGCTCGTGAAAGAACGTTAACTTATCATTAGCATATCATACAACGATATAAAATAATAAGGGGCGTATCTCAGGTATCAGAAGTATATCAGGTGTATGTCAGCATATAGTCAGCGCATAGTCATGTATATGTCAGCGCATAGTCAGGTATATGTCAGCGCATAGTCAGGTATATATCAGCGCATAGTCAGGTATATGTCAACGCATAGTCAGGTATATGTCAGCGCATAGTCAGGTATATGTCAGCACATAGCAGGTATATGTCAGCGCATAGTCAGGTATATGTCAGCGCATAGTCAGGTATATGTCAGCGCATAGTCAGGTATATGTCAACGCATAGTCAGGTATATGTCAGCGCATAGTCAGGTATATGTCAGCGCATAGTCAGGTATATGTCAGCGCATAGTCAGGTATATGTCAACGCATAGTCAGGTATATGTCAGCGCATAGTCAGGTATGTCAGCGCATAGTCAGGTATATGTCAGCGCATAGTCAGGTATATGTCAGCGCATAGTCAGGTATATGTCAGCGCATAGTCAGGTATATGTCAGCGCATAGTCAGGTATATGTCAGCGCATAGTCAGGTATATGTCAGCGCATAGTCAGGTATATGTCAGCGCATAGTCAGGTATATATCAGCGCATAGTCAGGTATGTCTGCGCATAGTCAGGTATATGCCAGCACATAGTCAGGTATATGTCAGCGCATAGTCAGGTATATGTGAGCGCATAGTCAGCGTACAGCCGGCTAGCAGGTGTGCGCCAGATGGGTGACAGATGCCAGACGTGCGACAGATGTGGGGCGAGGTTATAAATAGGAGTGTGTGCGCTATTTTTTCATTTAATAGCATGGCGTCTCGTAAACAGCACATATTAGAGCTCGCAAAAGCTGTTCGTGAAAAATGCAATTCGCTCAAAAGAGCTGAGCGTGATCGAGAAGAGCATCTCGAAAAGGTTTTTAAGCCTGTGACAGAGCCTCTTGAACAAATAGCAAGTTCGTTAGGCGTCGTAAAACAAGATCCATCGCAAACAACAATCAAAATTGCCCCCATGACTGCTAACATAGAAGAACATAATGATCTTGACCAAGCTTACGGTCCGCAGCTATCCAACGGGCGATGGGTACTTGGAAATGTATATCTAGACTATGACACCGAACATATAGTGGTAGACGATAAAACTTTCCATAATACACCTGGTTTACAGCGATTAATATTTTGCAAGAAGCCTCACGAATTTACCCCATTCGATTTACAAACGTACAAACAAATATTAGACATATCTGGGGCACATCGAGATACCCGAGGACATCTGAGGCATCAGGCCTGTCCTATAAAATTCAACAATATAATAAAACCTCTGTTTAAATGTAAAAAAACGTGCCACATTAGCCAGAAACAGTACTGATTCCGTTACAAGTAAATTTTCGTCTAGTAACTTTAAAATTCAAAACAATATATGTACAAGTATACCTGATGAGACACGTACATCTAGAAGATGCAACATTCCTCGTGGTTGGACAGACCCTAATATCTTAGTCGAAAGGCTGAAATATCTAAAAGAAGAAGATATTGAATTCCAAGAAATAATCGAAAAATTAAGAAGGGCGGACATAATAAAATAAGCTAGCAACAAGATGAATGTTCATTTAATCACTAACTGTTCTAGAGTGAAGAGTTATCACGTGAGCAGACATGGACCCCATGCGTGAGTACGTCAAACTCAAACTCATTAAATGTTGTATCGAGCAGGAGTTTATTCGAGCAGGCTATTGCGGTGTATGTTTGGCGGGAAGTTTAATTTTCCACGAAGTGGCTGCAAAATATGGAATAGCAACCAAACTATGTCTGGGTACAAAGGTCTATTCGAATGGTGTGAAAATTACACCACATTTCTGGATAGAATACAATGGTATAATCTATGACCCCACCCTAGCTGTTACACAACACCACATACCCCATAATCTAGAAGTTACTCATAGAAAAGATGAATTTGGGTGCAAAACCCTCGAAGATATAGTCATGGTTGGTATTTTTGAAAAATTTATGGTGAACGAGTCTACGATTGAATACTTCGCTAAAGCTCCGCAACATCTATCGAAAGTGCGTGAAAATATTCATGAAAATGTAGCTAAAATATTTACGTAATATAATATCTTATAGCCTGTGTTTTTTTTAATATCACTCCGCAAAATATCCTGCGTATGTTCAGCGTGGACGTAGCTAAAATATCTACGTAATACCTATAATATCTTCTTTTTTATATCGCTCCGCAAAATATCCTAATTGACATCCAGTGTTCAGCGTGTTCAAACACTTGTTTTTATATTTAGAATTTTCACACTGTTCGCTTTAATCACCTTGTATATTGAGTACGATTACCACAACGGCCATGTTTTTTTCAAATATTTGAGGAATATTACTGTCTGTTGTAACTTATTATGTTTTCTTCTTCGATTACAAAGTGCCTGTAATTACGGTACGGCACTGGCAAGACTTCGATTTTATTATCCAATTGTACTATGTAATTACCATATGTATACCACTGGCCGTGAATAATTTATTTTATCATGCTTACCAGTCGTTGTCTATAATAAAGCGTTATGAATTTTCAGATTTTAGCAGAAGTGCGTCTTCCAGCAAATTGGTGTGAAAATGCAATCGGCCGTACAACCACAAACAACGATAAAATCGCTGTGTATTTTGAAAAACCGTGATAATTTTTATTCCGCGTTTTTGTGAATGACCGGCGCAAGAGCTGGGGATTTATCATATATTTGTCACCTATGAAATTGTAAAACATTTAAAACCGTGATTACCGCATTGTTGGCGATTTTTTTTTGTAAACAACGGGCTTTTTGCAAAGTGAAGAAGATTTTCTCTAGTGATTGTCGTTTGTCACATTCCTATGTAGTTCTAAAGCATAGGGTGTGCCGTTGTCGCTGATAAGGACCGGAGGAGCTGATAAGGACCTTCGCGCTGGCTGATAAGATCGTGTCACAACATGACCGTGCCGCCGTTCTTCCAATTTTTTTGCAAAGGGTGTGCCGTTGTCGCTGATAAGGACCGGAGGAGCTGATAAGAGCTGATAAGGATCTTCGCGCTGGATTTTATTATCCAATTGTACTATGTAATTACCATCACTTGAATATTCTGACTGCCACAACGGCCGTTCTTCCAATTCTGTACATCCGGCACTGGCACAACGACCCGTGTCGCCGGTAACATCCGGTACTGATAAGAGCTGCTCTCGACGCAATTGATAAGAGCGGTTCAAGGTCACTGTCTGCCTCAAGTGAGGTAATGCCTACTCGGCTGAATAGTTAAATACTAAATATTTTTAAATTATAAATGTACACTCTTTAAAGGTTTAGTGAAAGCTTTCGGTAATTTTTTTTTACCTTCTTCAGTCACTTCTTTTTTGAGATTTAAATGAAAAGCTAGCTCTTGAATAGTGTAAAAAATATAAAAAATCTTGAAACCTTCATATAAAATTATATAATATATTTAAAATTACTGACATGTCTGTGTAGTGAAAAGGCTTTCTCACTACTGTCGCAAAAGGGATGGAGTTAAATTTTTGTAGCAGTCGGTATATTCAGACTGTAACATCTTGGTATTCAGATTGTACATATTTTTCCAGTAACAATTATCTGACAGACCAAAGCACACTCCTCATAAATGAAATAATATTCGAAATCCCCTACTGATACTCCGAACTGTTCAATTGCGTTTTTCTCGAAAACGAATGAAAATATCGTGTTTAAACAAGAGTACCAATTATGCTTATGTCATATTTTCTAATCAAAATCACTAAAAAGGTTCGTCAAAAAAAGTTACCAGTCGATTTCATCATCAGAAATCCTTCACGTGGCGCCCCCTGTAACAAAATGTGAAATAGTACATAAAGTAATATTCCCTCTATAAAATTTTTCTTCACGTGGCGCCCCCTGTAACAAAATATAAAATGGTACATGTGTAATGAGGGAAAAACTTGACTTGAGGAGAATGAGTGATTTGTAAAGATTGATATATTTAATTAGAATTTAACTTTTAATTACTTACTGTGTACTTACATTATATTTTTTTTTATAATATAGATAATAAAACAAATCTAAATGTTGAAAATAACTATTTACAAGACACTGGACGTGATGCCTGGATTTAATTGAACAGTCACTATGGACCTGGTCCAAGAAGGTTGAACAACCGAGATGACGTACCTGGAATTAGATAGAAAAACACTCTGAGTATTCAATTTGCCATAAATAATGATTAATTATTGACTAACGATTAGTATAGTTGAAATCCCCAAAATTAATGAAAGTATTAATAATATACAAGGTGCATCTTATGTGTTTGAACTGTGATTATGCATATCAGTACTAAAGTAAAGTTAAAACCTCACTTGATCAAAAATAAATGCCTAATAGTAAATATTTAGGGTTATGAGGAAAGGTGCAAGGGGCGCAAACTCTCCCCAGTGCATGTAAGGAATATGTGGCACAAACTCTCCACAAACAATATTATAACTACTGTAAGTGGCGCAAACTCTCCACATTACAGCAAAATAATATTACACTGCAAGTGGCACAAACTCTCCACAGTACAGCAAAATAATAATACACTGCAAGTGGCACAAACTCTCCACAGTACAGCAAAATAATAATACACTGCAAGTGGCACAAACTCTCCACAGTACAGCAAAATAATAATACACTGCAAGTGGCACAAACTCTCCACAGTACAGCTAAATAAGGTTACACTGCAAGTGGCTCAAGCTCTCCACAATACAGGGGGGTGGAAGGAGATATAGGTGACGTGAGAAGTCACCCTGTATCAGGAATGGACAAACCGCAAGTGGCGCAAACTCTCCACAGTACAGTATAGGTATGTGAGTTAAACTGCAAGTGGCACAAACTCTCCACAGTACAGCTAAATAAGGTTACACTGCAAGTGGCTCAAGCTCTCCACAATACAGGGGGGTGGAAGGAGATATAGGTGACGTGAGAAGTCACCCTGTATCAGGAATGGACAAACCGCAAGTGGCGCAAACTCTCCACAGTACAGTATAGGTATGTGAGTTAAACTGCAAGTGGCACAAACTCTCCACATTACAGTAGGATTGGATGAATAGGAAATGCAACAACAAATTAATTTTCTAAATTGAATATTAAAGAACTTTAAACAAAGTTATTATTAAAAATAATTAGCAAATATATATATACTCTATGTGATAAAATATCTTTTAAATTCAAATATCAAATAACAGGCAAAACTGAATTACTCTGTGAGATAGACTCACCTATTTAACTCCTGATATGCACCACAATACACACTATATTTTATATATTTAAATTTATCTGGCTCAAGTGAACACTTTAGTTATCTTCTAGCAACTAAAACCCAAATCGTTCTTAAAACCTTTCTTTCCCCTTTCGTGGCCTCGAAGGCTACGTGACATTATGATATTTTACTTATCTATTTCAGATAATTGTCGAGAAATGCATTTCTGAAATATTAGGGTGTACCCATGATTTAATTTATTTTACTTGAAACGAAAACTATTTTAAGAATAACAGGGTGAGAAAAAAAAATGTCTTACACATGAAATAATATTCCTTAGCCTATGTCCCAAAAGTTATGACTCAACCTGTACCTATATGGATCATTATCTTCATATTTATGCATTCTTAATAATTAATCATTGTTATTATTTAACTTAAGAAGTAATATAAACCAGTAATTTGTCTTAGATTGGGATAGTATTTTATTATATCATTAGAATATAACATTGACGTGAGAAATATTACCAAAGTCAAAACTACTGTCAAAATATAACAACGTTTTTTAAATGAAACAAAACTAAAAATAAAGATATCGCGATAGTCCGAGTTCAACCAGACTAGGTCCGCTACAAGCGCACTGCTATTTTAAAAAAAGTCTTTGAGGCGTTAACATACCCCCCAACTTGAAGTCACTAGGCTTCAACCTCAAACAACACTAAATAATCAAGTTTACTGTTCATTCTAACGGTAATGGGCAAAGCTTTTGAAAACCGCGTTTTATTATCCCAGAATCAGTCTTAATGGTTGCCACTCGCGGTATTTCATCCTTTCCACGATGAATTTCTAGGACTCTCCCAAGTTTCCATCGACCAGGCGGCAGATGTTCTTCTTTTATGATAACAAGAGCATTTTCCTTCAATGAACTTTGGTTAGTTTTCCATTTCACACGTTTCTGAAGTTCCGAAACGAACTCTTTGCTCCATCTCTTCCAAAAATGAAACTTCATTTGCTGAATGTGTTGAAATACGGAGAGGCGATTTACAGGAATTATACTAACGTCGTGTTCTGGTATTGAGTTTAGCGGCTTGCCGACTAAGAAGTGAGCTGGCGTCAAAGGTAAAAGGTCACTGGGCTCAGTAAATAAGGGAGATAGGGGTCTTGAATTGAGCACAGCCTCGATCTGTACCAAAAGTGTATACAAGCATTCAAATGTTAAAGGCGTTTCACCGATTACCCGTTTCAAGTGATGTTTGGTACAGCGTACACCCGACTCCCACAGCCCACCGAAATGTGGTGAGTACGGAGGAATAAATTTCCAAGTGATACCATCATTTGACATTTTATTTACAATAAATTCTTGATTTAACTTGATAAAATTATCAAATTCACGCAGCTCTGAACTAGCTGCTACAAAGTTTTTTCCGTTATCAGAAAATACCATGGAAGGCTTTCCGCGACGTCCACAAAACCTGAGAAATGACATTAAAAAGGATTCTTTAGAGAGGTCTGACACCAACTCCAAATGGATCGCTTTAGTAACAAAACAGACGAACAAACAAATGTAAGATTTAGATAACCGAGAAGAACGACCAATTTTATTTTTTATTAACACTGGACCCGCATAGTCTACCCCAATAACCTCAAATGGTTGCCTTGATTCTAACCGCTCACGAGGCAATTCGCCCATTATATGTGCAGAAGGTTTTGCATTATACCTAAAACATCTAATACACTCATGCACAATTCTACGAGCCAATGATCTGCCATTTACTGGCCAGAACTTATTTCGAACATTTGCTAGCAACTGCTGTGGACCACAATGTAATGACAATATGTGTTCATTTTTCAAAATTAATTTTGTTAAATGATGCTTTTCTGATAAAATAATAGGATGCTTCTTTTCATACTTGAAATTGGAAAATCTAAGGCGACCTCCAACCCTCAAAATACCGATTTCATCCAAAAAAGGATTTAAGGAAAGAATTTTACTATCATGAGGGACAAACCTTTTATCTTTAAGTTTCTTAATTTCCTTAAAGAAGGTTTCATTTTGAGAAATTTTTATTATGACATTGAATGAGTTATTTAATTCTAAAACACTAAGGGGGCCTGTTGAGCGACTTTCTTTCGACTGTTTATAGTTATTCTTCCATCTTAACATATAGGCAACCACTCTTTTTAATTTAAGTAATGAAGAGAAATTATTTATGAAAGTACATTCAGTTATTTGTTGAAATGAAAAAGTATTAGACTTTCGCATATCCGGAAGATTGTTTGATTTAACAGTAGTGCTGGACCAGGATGATTTTTCGTGCATTAAGAACTTTGGGCCGAACCACCATAAACCTAGACTTTTGATTTCACTGGGTTTGATCCCACGTGTCAAAATATCTGCAGGATTAATGTCGCCCGAAATATGGTTCCAAGAATAGGACGAAGTAATATCTCGTATTTCTGCAATGCGACTGCTCACAAAAGGTTTTAACATACTTGGCTTTGTCTTTAACCATCCCAGTGCTACCGTCGAATCTGACCACAAATATTTTGCATTAAATGATAATTTAACTGATTTAACCACCTGCTCTGCCAACCTTGAAACTACTAAACACCCACAAAGCTCTAATCTGGGAATCGTTATTGTTTTTAGCGGAGCAACTTTCGTTTTAGCGCACAACAATTTTATGGTCACATTGCCATATTGATCGATTGATCGGATATAAATACATCCACCATAAGCACGCTCGCTGGAATCCGCGAAACCATGCAGCTCTATCCATTGAGGATTGTCACAAATAACATGTCTATCAATTTCTAGACTATTCAGTAAAGGAAGTTCTTCGTTGAAGATTGCCCAAGCTGTATGCAAATGTAATGGAATACCCTCGTCCCAAGAGATTCTCTCCAACCATAACTTTTGCATTAGAATTTTTCCAATAATTATGCATGGACTTAAGAGTCCAAGCGGATCAAATACTTGAGAAATTCGTGATAAGATTTCCCGTTTCGTTACAGGCACGTTATTTTGTTGTTCACTTATTTTATACATTAACTTATCTAAGGACGGCTTCCAAATTAAGCCTAATGTTTTAGAATTTTCATTTTCACTTAGGTTCACTACTTTAGCATTTTCATTACTTCCGGGAATCTGTTTCAAAACTTCAGGACTATTTGACATAAATTTTCGAAGACTAAAGCAGCCCTGATCTAAAATATTGGATATGCCAATGCATATGCGCCCCGCTTCTTCAACTGACTCACAACCAGTAAGCAAATCGTCCACATAAAAATCGGACTTGATAATTTCTGAAAACTCTGGTGCCAGCTTTTCATTTTCTAATGCAAGCTGGTGAAGACAACGAATTGCTAAAAATGATCCGGAAGTAGTACCGTAAGTAACCGTCTGGAGTTCATATTTTTCAAGAGTATCGTTAGGACTAAATCTCCACAGAATTCGTTGCAGAGGCAAGTACTCGTTAGAAATATTCACGTTTCTGTACATCTTTTCGATGTCAGCAGAGACCACAATACTATGCTTTCGAAATCGTATTAGAATTGAAAACAGAGTGTCTTGTAATGTAGGGCCAATAGGCTGTAAATTATTCAAAGAATATCCAGAGGATGAAGGTGCAGATGCATCGAAAACAGTGCGTAATTTTGTTGTTAGACTGTCCTCCCGGAGGACACCGTGATGTGGCATGTAATATGTAATTTCATTATCTTGCTCATTATCTGTAACCCTTTTCATGTGTCCCATTGTAATATATTCTTCCATGAAATCGCAATACAATTTTCTAAAAACTGGATCTGTTTGTAATTTATTCTTTTCTAGGTTTAGAAAACGAATTTTAGCTTGACTGTACGACTCACCAAGTTTTGAAACAGAATCCTTCAATGGTAACGAAACAACGAAACGACCGCTAGGTAAACGCTTGAAATTTTCCACGAAATGCCTTTCGCATAAAGAATCTTCCTGGGATAAAGGTTTTACATCAGGTAATTCCTCAATTTCCCAGAACCGAGATAGTTGATTTTGAATATTTGTTTCAAAATTATGTGAAAAATTACATGAAATAGACGAAATCTGAGGTTTGGCTACTGGACCGGATACGATCCATCCAAGTCGAGTTTTCTGTAATATTGGTTTGTTGTTACCTAGTATATGCTGACCGTTACTTAATAAACGCCAAAATAGGTCCGCACCTATCAGCATATCGACCTTTCCAGGCACATAAAAAGTTGGATTGGCTAGTTTTATGTTTACAGGAATATCCAACTTACTCACATCAATTTTCATACTAGGAATATTGTCAGTAATTTGAGGCAAAACAAAACAAGTAATATTTTCTGAAAAGTTATAATATTGCGACTTCAATGAAACCTTGCATTTTAAATCGATGCTAGATAGAGTACCATTAAGACCTTTTACGGAAATGTTAGTTTTTTCCACTTTTAAACCCAACTTATCACATAACGCCTTTGAAATGAAGCTCGACTGGGAACCGCTGTCAAGAAGTACTCTAATGGCATGCAATTTTTCATTTGCGTCTGCTATGTCTATAAATGCCGTGGACAATAGTACACCATCAACTGAACCACTTGCCGAAAGAGCATTGGTACCAGGATTCTGATTTGTAGTTACTGGGTCTGAATGTACATTATTGGCTGTATTATTAACATGAGTAATATTTTCTGAATTTGAGTAATTTTGATTCAAACATGAGCTACTTTCAGAATGTAGTAAAGTGTGATGTTTTCTGTGACACTTTCTACACAAGGAATTTCTACAGTTTTTGGATATGTGTCCAAAACGCAAGCAATTTAAACACATTCTAAGAGAAATAACCTTCTTGCTCCTTTCCTCATTAGATAACCTCAAAAACTCCGAGCAATTTTGAATGAAATGTGAGCCCTTGCATAACTGACAAACAGGGGAACGAGACTGAGCATTAGAACCTTTCATATCGACTTTGTCTGTAGACAAAAAACCTCGAGTTATATGTGTCTTACGCTTTTCGGTTGGTTTGTCCGTAGAGCGTATATCTGTAGAAATATTATGCTCAAGCGATTCTAAAAATTCTGCTCTCGATTTTAGAAAAACTTTAAAGTCTTCAAACGTTGGAACAATACCTTTACTCGTTTTTAATTTTTCCCATTCAAATTTAGACGATTTGTCCAATTTTTCTGAAGCTAAGGCAATTATTAATACATCCCAATTTTCTGTAGGCTGTCCCAACTGTTTCAAAGCTCTTAAGTTTTTCATAAGTGTATCACTTAAAGCTCTAAGTTCAACCGAAGAGTCTCTTTTTACCTGTTCGATATGAAATAATGCTTTGACATGGAAATCTATTAACAATCGAGGACAGTTGTACCGTTCAGTAATGCACTTCCATGCCGTGGCATAATTTAGAGCACTAAACTCCATGGTTTTGAGAATTTCGGCGGGAGCACCTTCCAAAGATGCGCGTAAATAATGAAATTTTTGAATATCACTAAGAGTTTCATTGATTCGTACGTGTCACGATATTCTAACCACTCTAGATTTTTACCCCGAAACGTGGGTAGAGAAATTTTAGGCAATTTTACCAAGTTAGTCAAGTTTTTTTGTTGACAATGACCACTATGGATGGATGGAGATGGACTATCATTATTTATAGTTAACTGTGACATTAAATTCTTTACCAAACTCAACTGATCATAAAAGTTACTTTCAAACTGTGACCTTTCATTGAATTCTACTTCTAATTCTTCATCTACATCCTCACCAGTAATATTATATTCAATTTGCAGTTGAATCTCGTCAAATTCATGAATGAGCGTTTGATATTTCTCTAATCTCTCTTTGATATTTATAGCCTCAATATCTGTAATATCCCTAATATGTTTAGTTAAAAACGGCGAAATGAATTTAGAAAAAATTGTAAGTTTGCTTTTTAACCCACGTCTTTTACGTTTGAGTTCCTCGGTAGACATTTTGTACTTTATGTTATGTTTGATTTGTCAGAAGTGGTAATATAAGTATTTTTAATAGAAATTAAAACCGTAACCAAAAGTAATTTTACTATTTTACACAAGCTTGATACACTCTGATACAAATCGAAACAGTAATCAATCAAAGACCTTACCTGGGAATAATAAAAAGATACTCAACTTCTTAGCGGACTTTACCGCGTAATGTTCCTGTTTGTATTCCTATTGTAAATGGAGTAGAACTTCAGTGATAGCGATCGTCGAAACCATGCACCAAAACAGGCTGTCTCTTGCAGGCAGCGACAAATTGCGTAATATTGTTGTACTTTTATACAATTTACTGAAAAATATCCGACTCTCGAAGGACCATTATGTTATTATTTAACTTAAGAAGTAATATAAACCAGTAATTTGTCTTAGATTGGGATAGTATTTTATTATATCATTAGAATATAACATTGACGTGAGAAATATTACCAAAGTCAAAACTACTGTCAAAATATAACAACGTTTTTTAAATGAAACAAAACTAAAAATAAAGATATCGCGA
Source organism: Lochmaea crataegi (assembly GCA_947563755.1). NCBI lineage: Eukaryota > Metazoa > Arthropoda > Insecta > Coleoptera > Chrysomelidae > Lochmaea > Lochmaea crataegi. The sequence continues at coordinate 8,558 of CANOBC010000098.1, read as the reverse complement.
TAGTCCGAGTTTAACCAGACTAGGTCCGCTACAAGCGCACTGCTATTTTAAAAAAAGTCTTTGAGGCGTTAACAATCATTGCTGTGGTGAACACAGCCCTTATAGTCCAGGAGGAATATTTTTAGAGATATGAATTTTTAAAAGTACCAAAAATCTCAAATTTGGGCACTTTTGACCCTTGAAAAATAATATATTAAAAATAAAATATAAATAATATATTTTTTAAATTCCTTATACAATAGTTAATAATATTCTTAATCGAAATTCCTGCCAGAATAGATGAACGATTGAGTAAGATCTGTACTCTTAGGTACTTATCTGAGACATTGATTGGCTTTGCGGGATAGTTAATTCAATTTAAGATATCTTCAGAAAGGCTATGTAGAGTTGAACTTCTTTGGTGCCTTTGGGTTGGAATTCGACTACGTCCTAAGGTTGTCTGTACCGGAAGACGGCATTCTGACTTGAGTGAAACAGACGAAGGCGATGAAGAAGACGACGACGACGATGATGTAAGCAAAGGTATGCAAATTCGAAAATAATGAGGAACCCGTCGATAGTAAAATCAATGTGAAAACCCAGATTGTCTGATGTGTAACACCCGAAAAACTTATCAGTGATATTATTGTATTGTAATTTACTGAGATCCATTCTGCTCCCTTTCTTTCTTCTACTCAGTTCCTGAGTAAAGTACCTATCAGAAACTAATAGTTGCTTTAGACCTATTTCCCGAAGGAATTTTAGGATATCCGCAGGCGTTAGTGTTTCTTTTCTATCCAGTAATCTCCTAGGTGTTGTGCCCTAGGATTCAATATTGTTATGCAATTCTTAGTTATTAGACGTGTTAAAAAAACGTCACTTTTATTAATGATTGTAGAAAAAATAATTTTGTGTGCCTTAGTTAATTACTATCCTGTTGGAGTTACCTAATTAGGCCAACTGCCCTCAATATATGCTTCTCAAATTCGTATTTACAGACAAAGTTTTGGCGACAATGAAAACAGATGACTGACAGTACTTCTAATTAAGACCTGGTTTACAGAACTACCAACTGCTGAATGATAAAATATTGGTAACCTTTATGTTAGAACTGCAATTTCTTCAGTTTAGTAGAATCCACTAATAATAAAGGTATGGATGGGTATACAGTTGATAAATAAACGACCAAATGTACTTCCAAAGGATTAACTTAAACGTCAATATTAAATTATTTATCTAATGTCAAAAAATATATCATTCCGCAAGGTGTTTTTCAACAATCATAGATCAAGTGAAGCTCATTCTAAGTAAAAGAATACAGAATGATTCAAGTCAGATACATCGAGGCTTAAAACATCGGTTTTCTCGTTTTTGATCATCGTTATTTGCTAAATAGGTTTCGTTGGATGTGCGCGTCATTTTTCTATGGAATTCTTCACGTTTAGTTTAATATTGTTACTATTATTGTAATGGATGTACAAGTGTCAACTATCCAACTTGTCACTTGTCACCCACCAGCACCTATGTTCAGACCGGTATGTATGGCGCTCGTTAGTAACTTGTAAAGGTACTATGAAATAAAACTACACATCAAGTTTGTAGTGTATAATTGGTTATTTTCCTTACATATGATCAAAACAATTATATTTAACAATTCCTATTAGCAATGCATCGGTTGAAAGATCCTTTTCTACTTTAAAAGAAACTCATTAAATTAAATAATCAATAAATTCTCCGAAATAAAATTGAGGAAGAAAATTTAGACAATTGCCTATCTAATTATTTATTAACAATGTTATTGAATTATAAATACTCGGGAACTCGGGTTCCTTTATTTCTTCTTAGACATGCTTAACTATTGAATTAAAACTTTTGTTTTCTGTATCTAAATATATTTTTTAATTTTTTTACATGGACGTCGTCATAACAAAAATTAAAACAAATTCTTCAAGCCTATTGGTTACATTCCAATATGCGGAGCAAGACGGCCCGAAAATTGACTTCGCTTCGCTTCTTGTTAAGTGGTGTATTCTTTGGTATAATGTCAATTTTATAAATTTACTGTTTCAATATGGATATTTTCCAATCTAAATACCAAGTGCTTGAAAAAATAGGGGAGGGAGCATTTTCCGATGTCTACAAATGTGAAAATAGAATAAACAAAGTCTGTTACGCGGCGAAGATGCTGAAAAATACGACGGAAGAACAATTTACCGAAATTTTAGCCGCTAAATATTTACAGAATCATCCCAATATTGTAAATACGTTGGAATATTTTGACAGAAGAGATACCAGTGAGGTAACTTTAATTTTCGAATTGATGGATGTGAGCATGCGCGATTATTTGAAAAAGTAACCAAGAGGCTTATCCGATACAAGCGTCAAATCCTTTTTGTATCAAATACTAAAATGATTCGAACACGTCACAGTACGATCAATAGTCAAATTGAGCGACCTTGGTTTAGGTAGAGATTTCTCCACTTCCCCTCCATATAAACTATATATATATATATCCTCCAGATGGTACAATACAGATCTCCCGAATGTCTCCTCACCGAAGGATATTACGGTCCTGAAATGCTAACGTCAATATCGCTCTTTCCTGGTAGCCATAAATTTGATCTACTGTGTAAAATTCATCACTTCTTGGGATCTCCAGATACTCAATTTCCTACTAAATTGAAACGTCGAACGAATTTTCCTATCAATTTTTCCGAAATCGAATGTATGAACTACTTCCTAATAAAACCATAGAGTGCAGAGAGATATTCGACTTAATGGTGAAATATGATTGGGAAAAACGTGCGAACGTAAATCAACTTCGGAGTTAATAGTTTACAGGCTAGACTGTCTTTGCAGTGAACTATTTAATTATTATTACGAGATATTTATTAAAAATAAAATGCCACAAATGTGTTGGGTGTGTTAAAAAAACTACGGATGATAAAGAAAACCGCTCTTCTTCTTTTTTTCGAAGAGGTCATAAATCTATCACTCGGTGCTCTTCTTTTTATGAAAAATTCTACAGGATAATATGTTTATACCCCCCACTCCGTGTAGGAGAGGATCACTATAGAGGTGGTGGTTGCGCATCGTTACCGTTCCAAGACAACGGATGTCGTCATCATTAGTAAAGACGTTGAATGTCACGAGGAGTCAAAAAACTGTCAAAAACTAAAAGATGTTTTAATAATTATTTAATTCGATTGATTAAAGTTAGAAATGATAATATTTAAATGATCTCTTAAGTACATTATTTTCAAACGCTCACAGTTACTATCCATTCTGGGCGTAAGGTGTCGCTTTCGAGTATTGCGAAACCTCTTATAGACGGGATCTCGATTCTTACGGTTCGGATATTTTTCGAATATTTCGCTATTTTCTCGAGTATCGGATTAACTTCCTCTCTTCCACCTTTCACTTTTATTCGGAGTACTTCGAGCAAAGTACAGTGTTCCAGCTACGTGCAGATATAAATAAAAATTATGAAGCAAATGGTAAATTGTGTCTTTTAAATGTATTCACTTTTTTTGTCGTTTGGTATATAACTATTGATTTTTGCAACATTTGGACCATAACCCTCGAATATCTATGAAAGCGACATTTTGGATTCTATTTATTTGAAATAGATGGTAGGATCATTTAAAGTTTTTTTTTTCAAATATATTGGCCTGGAATTCACTATGTGTTCAGATTCAGCGAAGAAGGTCTGAAGAGTTCCTTCTCGAATAGATTGACCATGTAGATCCTTGCCAATGATTTTTTTTACAAATCCAATAATTCGTTCCCATGCACCTCCCATATGTGGAGCACCTGGTGCATTGAATTTGAAATCAATACCTCTAGAAGACATTTTATCGACAACAGCTGATTTATTAATTTCCTGAAATGCTCTTCTGATTTCTTTATTAGCAGCAACAAAGTTCGTTCCATTATCGCAATAAATAACTTTCGGCTGTCTTCTTCTCGAAACTAGTCTAAGTATAGCTAATACAGCTGACTCGCTATTTAAACTATGGGCTCTAGATGTATTGCTCTTATAGAAAGGTATGTAAATGGAACACCCCATCTTTTCTCTCTTCGTCTTCCAATTTTGACATGTATTGGTCCAAAATAATCCATGCCAACGTTTACAAATGGTCTTACTTCTCGGCTTAATCTGTCTTCAGGTAATTGTCCCATTAGAGGCGGAGTCGGCTTTGCTCTTTTATTTCTACATTTCTGGCAAAAAAAGAGGTCGTTCTCTAAGAAGCCAATCCAGAAAAAGTCATTCGAAAAAAGGCCGAAGTAGAACTTGTCGTCGATCGAGAAGAAGTCGATCTACAAGAGGACGCGATCGAAGAATCCGGACGAGAAGACGATCGAAAAGTGGCGTTCATAATAAAAAGTGCAGTAGACCATGTCCGAAAACCAATAAATCCATTAAATGCAAACGGGGTAGAAGCCAAAGTGGAGGTTTCCTTGGTTCAGAAATCACTAAGCAAATGTTAGTATACTCAGCTTTCATTTCGGCGTCATCTATTACTGTTAATTTAGTATTTCGAACTTCTACTGGCCAAAAACCCTCTGATTTTCTCAAAAATGCAGGTCCATGTATCCAAACATCCGATATTATCAAATTATGTGAGAAAAATTGAAGCAAAACTTGTAACCTATGGATATATTTCAATTTATTTTGTTCTGAAAAGAATCTTCAGATATTGGAAATGATACGTGCGAAACAATCATCATAGCATTAAGCATTATCTTTACATTTACAAGTTAATCGATGATTGTCACTTCTTGAGTTCATTTTTATATTATTTTCTTTTCTTAGTTATTAGACGTGTTTATTCGTTTATATCATTTTAAACGTTGAGTTTTTATCACATGGTTCATCATATTTCTGAATTCCCAAAGCACATTGTCCCTGCTGTGCTGCATATTATGTCATTGTTGGTCTCAATCAATTTGCAATTTTTATTTAATGTTTTTTTTTGGGGTTGAATGTTCATCTTTTTTCTTCAATTTGACTCTTTCTGCTATCTCTATGTTTCTGTCTAATTTTTTTCATTCATTGTTTTCCCTAAATACTTGGAGTATGACATCACTGATGTCATATCGCGATGCAATTTTTATATACTTAAACTAAGTAATGATGAACATGTGTCAATCTAGTTTGAAATGTCATTCATAAAATTAAATTTTCCAATATTAATAAATAAAATGATTTTATAATTTTATCTGATTTAAAGTAAGTTTGAATTTTGATATGTCTTATAAATAACAATATCGATTATTGACCATTATTATTATTACTACTATCAAATACACAATTCTGTACTCGATAGTTTTATCGATACATTTTACAATATTTATTCAATCTTTGATAATATAGATCGTGAATATTATTAATTTTCTTTTTTTTTTATGGATTGTGGTATTTATTTCTTTTATTCGATAATAACTATTCATTATTTGATAATTCGTCTTAATAAATAATATGCATTAAAAGCGTGAAAAGGGGATACTTATGTAAAATTTGATTTAGAAATGTCGAGAAAATTATTAATCGATAACTAATCGATACGATAGGATGAAAGCGCTCATTAAATCGGACAGTTGTAACTATAGTGAGCTTTGGATAAAGTGTTGTCATCAAATGTCAAACAAAGTAGAAAATTGTGCATGTGACAGAACTGAGAAAAATTTCCAAATGGACGTGGTACAAAACGAACATGAAAATGAAACCATCACTGCTGAAAATCCTCATGTGGTTATTTTGCACCAAAAACTTGCAAGAAAACAAGCTGATAGATACTTGCTCAACATTGGACTGGCTTACTACCACATTTGATATAAAGTTACAATATTGACATCACAGTTCGAGAAAGACCATTCCTTTACAGATATGCAGGTACTTAATTTAGCTTTTTTTATTATTCTTATTCTTCAAAAAGCTACGAATAAAACCAAATATGACAGAAATTAATTCCAAAAATACTACTACCTATTGATTGACAGTTTTCCCATCATTAACAAAGTTTAATTAGAGCTTCGTCTTTTTACCAAGATTAATTATAAGAAAATTTAAAAAATGTTTATTAAATTTAATAAAACCATTCACAGGTTTTAGCAAAACTTGATTGTCGTTTAAAAAACTTGTTATGCTAGGTTTATTCGTTTTTTATTTTAATTTAGAAATGGTACTATTTTATTGTGACTAAGTCACCTCATCTAGAGGTTATTTACCATTAAACTTTATACAGTACAGGGGATTCATTGAGCGTAATGGCGACAGACCATTATTATGTCGGAAACCGTATGTCTTAGAATTTTGGGAAAAAAATTCTTATGAGAAAATTGGCTTTAAAAAAGTGATTAAAAATGTTTTTGAGTCCATGGCTTTTCGCTAGGTGGCGCAATCTACCACTTACAAAATATTCCCCAATTTAGGTTGGTAAAAAATATCAACATTAGAAACTATACTGTCCTTATTCTACAACTTTTGTTAAAGTCATTAAAACGTTTTTATTAGCTTCACCTGTATGTTTGTATGTATGTTTGTAGCTCTTCTCTGAACTAAGAGCAAGTGGCTTATTACTGTTAGAAGTTCCCATCACTTTAAGTACGTTCGTTGGCCAAGCGGACGAAGGCGCGGGTCTTCGTTAACGTTAACGTCAACTTCACCGGTCGTCCATGGCTAAAAAAAAATTTGTTTTCTCGGCAAATTTTTCACACGTTACACGCTTCATATTAGCTTCCGCTACCCAAAAGTTGAATTGAAAAATACAAAATAATTGAAAAAAGGAATGTCTTTTGTATTAAAAAAAAATTTAGTTTTCGGATAAAATCAGCAACAAGTATTCGGGATGGTGGATACCACGAACCCTTTTTGGAATTCTAAGATTAACAACGTTTCGAGCAATTTGGATGGTTCTACGATTATCATTATTTTCTCCTGCTCCTAAGCCCGATATAGTAATCATTGATTAATTGTTTATCAGCGATAGCTGAGTACACTGCATTTTGTTGATTCAAAAATCATATAGTAAGGTTTTGTTTTTTATTTTATTCTAGAGTATTATTCTCTTATACAAGCTAAGTTGAGAGGAGTTCAAAGTAAGTTATCGAAAACAAATGAAAATAATTTCTTAATAAGACCCTACGACCACTGCTCGCCAGACGAAAAGCTACCGGAGCCTTGTAACTTCAACACCATTTTCATCTACTTGGAGGTACTTTATTTTTTTGTTGGCAATTCCCTCTTCAACGCTTATGTGTTGCAGAACTGCGGGACATTTTATTTCTAATCTAGAATCATTACCTATAGTTCCATCAGGACTAACACCCAGGAAGAACTCATCATCATGCCCAACGAACAATCCACAATTCTCAACCTTTAAATTTGTTATTTTTTGGAATGTTTCAATAGCTACTGGTTCATGATCCAATCCGTATTTGGTGTTTTTATTTCCCGTGAAGGGGTCGTTAAACAATCTTTTGGCCAATGCACACGGGTTCGCCGTTCTCCTTTTACAAATTTGACCGAAGGTAGAAGCAGTTAACCTGCACATCCTCTCCTCTAGCCACTTATGATTAGTGCTTTGTCCTCTAGTAGTACGCTCTATATTTTTTAATTCTTCTGAATTCTTTTTCAGGGAAATTTCTATTTTATTCTTTCTACTTTCCGCTTCTTCTACAGTTAAAACCTCTTCTACAGCTCCATAGTCTTCATCTGGTCCAGATGTTTTCGATTTTTTATTAATTCGTTTAGTTTTTCTTTCATAATATATCAGTTCTCTTTTTCTCTTTAAACCCTTCCTTTTGACAAAATTGTCAACAACATTGTTGGCTTCCAAACCTGCACCTTTTAGGATTTCCACAATGTAGTTTTCTCTAAAATTATAAGAAATGGCCGCTGCTTCACACCTCATTTGATAGGATTTCTGACCCGAAAAATTTATCTAAAATATAACAGTACTTTACAAAAATAATGTAGTATATAAAAAGGCAAGAAAATGTTAGCCTTTACTATAGAAGTGAGATATAATTCGAATTTATAGTTAACAAAACGACCGATAAAGTTACAATGCTCGAAAATATTCCAAGGTGGCTTTGCGTTATAAAAAAAACAGATGTCAAATTAATCACTTACCCTTTTCCCTCCTACAAACTTATTCACAATTGCATTGAATTGCTCTGCGGGATTATTGTTTTTATTGAGTAGAAAGGAAGAACTACAAGATATAACTCTTTGGACTGAGCAACTAATGTCTTGAAACATTCCACAATCTTGCATAATGGGAAGAAAATTGTCTGTGTCCTTTTTTTTACAAAAATAATCTTCACAATTCTTGTGTTCACCGAAAATGTGTTTTGGAGTGTTCACTACATCTTTCTTAAATCCTTCTATTTTAGTTAAAAAGTACGTTTCCTGTTTGCTCCTGAATTCAGCCGATTTTTTATTGCTATTCTGAATTTCAAAATATTGTTTCCCAATTTTCTCCTGAGGAAGACTGGTACACTCTTCAGAAGGGAACTACTTCTCACCGATTTGGATATTTCCTTCAATTTGTTGCACATATTACGCAATAAAT
>CANOBC010000097.1:0-14676 GCA_947563755.1 Lochmaea crataegi | reverse complement strand
CATTGAGACTTCTTACGTGTTTTTGTCTGTATATGAGAAGTAGAGAATGGAAAGTGGTCGAATCGCAAGCTGGTTCTTGTTTTCAGGTATATTTGAGTGAGTTTGTCAATTATTAAGTTATCTTGTGATCTTTATAGTAGAATTGAGAAGTTTTGAGTGATTCCGAGTTCCATTGACCCTTTGGGGGAGTTGTAACTTGAGATTCCGCGTATTTGGATGGTATAACGTCGAATTGTGTGTTTTGCGTTGTTTTAGACTCTATTGAGACTTCTTACGTATTTTTGTCTGTATATGAGAAGTAAAGAATGGAAAGTGGTCGAATTGCAAGCTGGTTCTTGTTTTCAGGTATATTTGAGTGAGTTTGTCAATTATTAAATTATCTTGTGATCTTTATAGTAGAATTGAGAAGTTTTGAGTGATTCCGAGTTCCATTGACCCTTTGGGGGAGTTGTAACTTGAGATTCCGCGTATTTGGATGGTATAACGTCGAATTGTGTGTTTTGCGTTGTTTTAGACTCTATTGAGAATTCTTACCTGTTTTTGTCTGTATTTGAGAGGTAGAGAATTGAAAATGGTCGAATTGCAAGCTAGTTCTTGTTTTCAGGTATATTTGAGTGAGTTTGTTGATTATTAACTTATCTTGTGATCTTTATAGTAGAATTGAGGAGTTTTGAGTGATTCAGAGTTCCATTGACCCTTTGGGGGAGTTGTAACTTGAGATTCCGCGTATTTGGATGGTATAACGTCGAATTGTGTGTTTTGCGTTGTTTTAGAGTCTATTGAGACTTCTTACGCGTTTTTGTCTGTATTTGAGAGGTAGAGAATGGGAAATGGTCGAATTGCAGGCTAGTTCTTGTTTTCAGGTATATTCGAGTGAGTTCGTTAATTATTAAGTTATCTTGTGATCTTTATAGTAGAATTGAGAAGTTCCGAGTGATTCCTAGTTCCATTGACCCTTTTGGGGAGTTGTAACTTGAGATTCCGCGTATTTGGATGATATAACGTCGAATTGTGTGTTTTGCGTTGTTTTAGACTCTATCGAGACTTCTTACGTGTTTTTGTCTGTATATGAGAGGTAGAGAATGGAAAATGGTCGAATTGCAAGCTATTTCTTGTTTTCAGGTACATTTGAGTGAGTTTGTCAATTATTAAGTTATCTTGTGATCTTTATAGTAGAATTGAGAAGTTTTGAGTGATTCCGAGTTCCATTGACCCTTTGGGGGAGTTGTAACTTGAGATTCCGCGTATTTGGATGGTATAACGTAGAATTGTGTGTTTTGCGTTGTTTTAGACTTTATTGAGAATTCTTACCTGTTTTTGTCTGTATTTGAGAGGTAGAGAATTGAAAATGGTCGAATTGGAAGCTAGTTCTTGTTTTCAGGTATATTTGAGTGAGTTTGTTAATTATTAAGTTATCTTGTGATCTTTATAGTAGAATTGAGAAGTTTTGAGTGACTCAGAGTTCCATTGACCCTTTGGGGGAGTTGTAACTTGAGATTCCGCGTATTTGGATGGTATAACGTCGAATTGTGTGTTTTGCGTTGTTTTAGACTATATTGAGACTTCTTACGTGTTTTTGTCTGTATATGAGAGGTAGAGAATGGAAAATGGTCGAATTGCAAGCTATTTCTTGTTTTCAGGTACATTTGAGTGAGTTTGTCAATTATTAAGTTATCTTGTGATCTTTATAGTAGAATTGAGAAGTTTTGAGTGATTCCGAGTTCCATGACCCTTTGGGGGAGTTGTAACTTGAGATTCCGCGTATTTGGATGGTATAACGTCGAATTGTGTGTTTTGCGTTGTTTTAGACTCTATTGAGAATTCTTACCTGTTTTTGTCTGTATTTGAGAGGTAGAGAATTGAAAATGGTCGAATTGCAAGCTGGTTCTTGTTTTCAGGTATATTTGAGTGAGTTTGTCAATTATTAAGTTATCTTGTGATCTTTATAGTAGAATTGAGAAGTTTTGAGTGATTCCGAGTTCCATGACCCTTTGGGGGAGTTGTAACTTGAGATTCCGCGTATTTGGATGGTATAACGTCGAATTGTGTGTTTTGCGTTGTTTTAGACTCTATTGAGACTTCTTACCTGTTTTTGTCTGTATTTGAGAGGTAGAGAATTGAAAATGGTCGAATTGCAAGCTAGTTCTTGTTTTCAGGTATATTTGAGTGAGTTTGTCAATTATTAAGTTATCTTGTGATCTTTATAGTAGAATTGAGAAGTTTTGAGTGATTCAGAGTTCCATTGACCCTTTGGGGGAGTTGTAACTTGAGATTTCGCGTTTTTGGATGGTATAACGTCGAATTGTATGTTTTGCGTTGTTTCAGAGTCTATTGAGACTTCTTACGCGTTTTTGTCTGTATTTGAGAGGTAGAGAATGGGAAATGGTCGAATTGCAGGCTAGTTCTTGTTTTCAGGTATATTCGAGTGAGTTCGTTAATTATTAAGTTATCTTGTGATCTTTATAGTAGAATTGAGAAGTTCCGAGTGATTCCTAGTTCCATTGACCCTTTTGGGGAGTTGTAACTTGAGATTCCGCGTATTTGGATGATATAACGTCGAATTGTGTGTTTTGCGTTGTTTTAGACTCTATCGAGACTTCTTACGTGTTTTTGTCTGTATATGAGAGGTAGAGAATGGAAAATGGTCGAATTGCAAGCTATTTCTTGTTTTCAGGTACATTTGAGTGAGTTTGTCAATTATTAAGTTATCTTGTGATCTTTATAGTAGAATTGAGAAGTTTTGAGTGATTCCGAGTTCCATTGACCCTTTGGGGGAGTTGTAACTTGAGATTCCGCGTATTTGGATGGTATAACGTAGAATTGTGTGTTTTGCGTTGTTTTAGACTTTATTGAGAATTCTTACCTGTTTTTGTCTGTATTTGAGAGGTAGAGAATTGAAAATGGTCGAATTGGAAGCTAGTTCTTGTTTTCAGGTATATTTGAGTGAGTTTGTCAATTATTAAGTTATCTTGTGATCTTTATAGTAGAATTGAGAAGTTTTGAGTGATTCCGAGTTCCATGACCCTTTGGGGGAGTTGTAACTTGAGATTCCGCGTATTTGGATGGTATAACGTCGAATTGTGTGTTTTGCGTTGTTTTAGACTCTATTGAGACTTCTTACCTGTTTTTGTCTGTATATGAGTAGTAAAGAATGGAAAGTGGTCGAATTGCAAGCTGGTTCTTGTTTTCAGGTATATTTGAGTGAGTTTGTCAATTATTAAGTTATCTTGTGATCTTTATAGTAGAATTGAGAAGTTTTGAGTGATTCCGAGTTCCACTGACCCTTTGGGGGAGTTGTAACTTGAGATTCCGCGTATTTGGATGGTATAACGTCGAATTGTGTGTTTTGCGTTGTTTTAGACTCTATTGAGACTTCTTACGTGTTTTTATCTGTATTTGAGAGGTAGAGAATGGAAAATGGTCGAATTGCAGGTTAGTTCTTGTTTTCAGGTATATTCGAGTGAGTTCGTTAATTATTAAGTTATCTTGTGATCTTTATAGTAGAATTGAGAAGTTTTGAGTGATTCCGAGTTCCATTGACCCTTTGGGGAAGTTGTAACTTGAGATTCCGCGTATTTGGATGGTATAACGTCGAATTGTGTGTTTTGCGTTGTTTTAGGCTTTATTGAGACTTCTTACTTGTTTTTGTCTGTATTTGAGAGGTAGAGAATGGAAAATGGTCGAATTGCAAGCTGGTTCTTGTTTTCAGGTATATTTGAGTGAGTTTGTTTATTATTAAGTTATCTTGTGATCTTTATAGTAGAATTGAGAAGTTTTGAGTGATTCCGAGTTCCACTGACCCTTTGGGGGAGTTGTAACTTGAGATTCCGCGTATTTGGATGGTATAACGTCGAATTGTGTGTTTTGCGTTGGTTTAGACTCTATTGAGACTTCTTACGTGTTTTTGTCTGTATTTGAGAGGTAGAGAATGGAAAATGGTCGAATTGCAGGCTAGTTCTTGTTTTCAGGTATATTCGAGTGAGTTCGTTAATTATTAAGTTATCTTGTGATCTTTATAGTAGAATTGAGAAGTTTTGAGTGATTCCTAGTTCCATTGACCCTTTGGGGGAGTTGTAACTTGAGATTCCGCGTATTTGGATGGTATAACGTCGAATTGTGTGTTTTGCGTTGTTTTAGACTTTATTGAGACTTCTTACTTGTTTTTGTCTGTATTTGAGAGGTAGAGAATGGAAAATGGTCGAATTGCAAGCTGGTTCTTGTTTTCAGGTATATTTGAGTGAGTTTGTTTATTATTGAGTTATCTTGTGATCTTTATAGTAGAATTGAGAAGTTTTGAGTGATTCCTAGTTCCATTGACCCTTTGGGGGAGTTGTAACTTGAGATTCCGCGTATTTGGATGGTATAACGTCGAATTGTGTGTTTTGCGTTGTTTTAGACTCTATTGAGACTTCTTACTTGTTTTTGTCTGTATTTGAGAGGTAGAGAATGGAAAATGGTCGAATTGCAAGCTGGTTCTTGTCTTCAGGTATATTTGAGTGAGTTTGTTTATTATTAAGTTATCTTGTGATCTTTATAGTAGAATTGAGAAGTTTTGAGTGATTCCGAGTTCCATTGACCCTTTGGGGGAGTTGTAACTTGAGATTCCGCGTATTTGGATGGTATAACGTAGAATTGTGTGTTTTGCGTTGTTTTAGACTCTATTGAGAATTCTTACCTGTTTTTGTCTGTATTTGAGAGGTAGAGAATTGAAAATGGTCGAATTGGAAGCTAGTTCTTGTTTTCAGGTATATTTGAGTGAGTTTGTCAATTATTAAGTTATCTTGTGATCTTTATAGTAGAATTGAGAAGTTTTGAGTGATTCCGAGTTCCATGACCCTTTGGGGGAGTTGTAACTTGAGATTCCGCGTATTTGGATGGTATAACGTCGAATTGTGTGTTTTGCGTTATTTTAGACTCTATTGAGACTTCTTACCTGTTTTTGTCTGTATATGAGTAGTAAAGAATGGAAAGTGGTCGAATTGCAAGCTGGTTCTTGTTTTCAGGTATATTTGAGTGAGTTTGTCAATTATTAAGTTATCTTGTGATCTTTATAGTAGAATTGAGAAGTTTTGAGTGATTCCGAGTTCCATGACCCTTTGGGGGAGTTGTAACTTGTTTTTGTCTGTATTTGAGAGGTAGAGAATGGAAAATGGTCGAATTGCAAGCTAGTTCTTGTTTTCAGGTATATTTGAGTGAGTTTGTTAATTATTAAGTTATCTTGTGATCTTTATAGTAGAATTGAGAAGTTTTGAGTGATTCCGAGTTCCACTGACCCTTTGGGGGAGTTGTAACTTGAGATTCCGCGTATTTGGATGGTATAACGTCGAATTGTGTGTTTTGCGTTGTTTTGACTCTATTGAGACTTCTTACGTGTTTTTGTCTGTATATGAGAAGTAGAGAATGGAAAGTGGTCGAATTGCAAGCTGGTTCTTGTTTTCAGGTATATTTGAGTGAGTTTGTCAATTATTAAGCTATCTTGTGATCTTTATAGTAGAATTGAGAAGTTTTGAGTGATTCCGAGTTCCATTGACCCTTTGGGGGAGCTGTAACTTGAGATTCCGCGTATTTGGATGGTATAACGTCGAATTGTGTGTTTTGCGTTGTTTTAGACTCTATTGAGACTTCTTACGTATTTTTGTCTGTATATGAGAAGTAAAGAATGGAAAGTGGTCGAATTGCAAGCTGGTTCTTGTTTTCAGGTATATTTGAGTGAGTTTGTCAATTATTAAATTATCTTGTGATCTTTATAGTAGAATTGAGAAGTTTTGAGTGATTCCGAGTTCCATTGACCCTTTGGGGGAGTTGTAACTTGAGATTCCGCGTATTTGGATGGTATAACGTCGAATTGTGTGTTTTGCGTTGTTTTAGACTATATTGAGAATTCTTACCTGTTTTTGTCTGTATTTGAGAGGTAGAGAATTGAAAATGGTCGAATTGCAAGCTAGTTCTTGTTTTCAGGTATATTTGAGTGAGTTTGTTGATTATTAACTTATCTTGTGATCTTTATAGTAGAATTGAGGAGTTTTGAGTGATTCAGAGTTCCATTGACCCTTTGGGGGAGTTGTAACTTGAGATTCCGCGTATTTGGATGGTATAACGTCGAATTGTGTGTTTTGCGTTGTTTTAGAGTCTATTGAGACTTCTTACGCGTTTTTGTCTGTATTTGAGAGGTAGAGAATGGGAAATGGTCGAATTGCAGGCTAGTTCTTGTTTTCAGGTATATTCGAGTGAGTTCGTTAATTATTAAGTTATCTTGTGATCTTTATAGTAGAATTGAGAAGTTCCGAGTGATTCCTAGTTCCATTGACCCTTTTGGGGAGTTGTAACTTGAGATTCCGCGTATTTGGATGATATAACGTCGAATTGTGTGTTTTGCGTTGTTTTAGACTCTATCGAGACTTCTTACGTGTTTTTGTCTGTATATGAGAGGTAGAGAATGGAAAATGGTCGAATTGCAAGCTATTTCTTGTTTTCAGGTACATTTGAGTGAGTTTGTCAATTATTAAGTTATCTTGTGATCTTTATAGTAGAATTGAGAAGTTTTGAGTGATTCCGAGTTCCATTGACCCTTTGGGGGAGTTGTAACTTGAGATTCCGCGTATTTGGATGGTATAACGTAGAATTGTGTGTTTTGCGTTGTTTTAGACTCTATTGAGAATTCTTACCTGTTTTTGTCTGTATTTGAGAGGTAGAGAATTGAAAATGGTCGAATTGGAAGCTAGTTCTTGTTTTCAGGTATATTTGAGTGAGTTTGTTAATTATTAAGTTATCTTGTGATCTTTATAGTAGAATTGAGAAGTTTTGAGTGACTCAGAGTTCCATTGACCCTTTGGGGGAGTTGTAACTTGAGATTCCGCGTATTTGGATGGTATAACGTCGAATTGTGTGTTTTGCGTTGTTTTAGACTCTATTGAGACTTCTTACGTGTTTTTGTCTGTATATGACAGGTAGAGAATGGAAAATGGTCGAATTGCAAGCTATTTCTTGTTTTCAGGTACATTTGAGTGAGTTTGTCAATTATTAAGTTATCTTGTGATCTTTATAGTAGAATTGAGAAGTTTTGAGTGATTCCGAGTTCCATTGACCCTTTGGGGGAGCTGTAACTTGAGATTCCGCGTATTTGGATGGTATAACGTCGAATTGTGTGTTTTGCGTTGTTTTAGACTCTATTGAGACTTCTTACGTATTTTTGTCTGTATATGAGAAGTAAAGAATGGAAAGTGGTCGAATTGCAAGCTGGTTCTTGTTTTCAGGTATATTTGAGTGAGTTTGTCAATTATTAAATTATCTTGTGATCTTTATAGTAGAATTGAGAAGTTTTGAGTGATTCCGAGTTCCATTGACCCTTTGGGGGAGTTGTAACTTGAGATTCCGCGTATTTGGATGGTATAACGTCGAATTGTGTGTTTTGCGTTGTTTTAGACTATATTGAGAATTCTTACCTGTTTTTGTCTGTATTTGAGAGGTAGAGAATTGAAAATGGTCGAATTGCAAGCTAGTTCTTGTTTTCAGGTATATTTGAGTGAGTTTGTTGATTATTAACTTATCTTGTGATCTTTATAGTAGAATTGAGGAGTTTTGAGTGATTCAGAGTTCCATTGACCCTTTGGGGGAGTTGTAACTTGAGATTCCGCGTATTTGGATGGTATAACGTCGAATTGTGTGTTTTGCGTTGTTTTAGAGTCTATTGAGACTTCTTACGCGTTTTTGTCTGTATTTGAGAGGTAGAGAATGGGAAATGGTCGAATTGCAGGCTAGTTCTTGTTTTCAGGTATATTCGAGTGAGTTCGTTAATTATTAAGTTATCTTGTGATCTTTATAGTAGAATTGAGAAGTTCCGAGTGATTCCTAGTTCCATTGACCCTTTTGGGGAGTTGTAACTTGAGATTCCGCGTATTTGGATGATATAACGTCGAATTGTGTGTTTTGCGTTGTTTTAGACTCTATCGAGACTTCTTACGTGTTTTTGTCTGTATATGAGAGGTAGAGAATGGAAAATGGTCGAATTGCAAGCTATTTCTTGTTTTCAGGTACATTTGAGTGAGTTTGTCAATTATTAAGTTATCTTGTGATCTTTATAGTAGAATTGAGAAGTTTTGAGTGATTCCGAGTTCCATTGACCCTTTGGGGGAGTTGTAACTTGAGATTCCGCGTATTTGGATGGTATAACGTAGAATTGTGTGTTTTGCGTTGTTTTAGACTCTATTGAGAATTCTTACCTGTTTTTGTCTGTATTTGAGAGGTAGAGAATTGAAAATGGTCGAATTGGAAGCTAGTTCTTGTTTTCAGGTATATTTGAGTGAGTTTGTTAATTATTAAGTTATCTTGTGATCTTTATAGTAGAATTGAGAAGTTTTGAGTGACTCAGAGTTCCATTGACCCTTTGGGGGAGTTGTAACTTGAGATTCCGCGTATTTGGATGGTATAACGTCGAATTGTGTGTTTTGCGTTGTTTTAGACTCTATTGAGACTTCTTACGTGTTTTTGTCTGTATATGACAGGTAGAGAATGGAAAATGGTCGAATTGCAAGCTATTTCTTGTTTTCAGGTACATTTGAGTGAGTTTGTCAATTATTAAGTTATCTTGTGATCTTTATAGTAGAATTGAGAAGTTTTGAGTGATTCCGAGTTCCATTGACCCTTTGGGGGAGTTGTAACTTGAGATTCCGCGTATTTGGATGGTATAACGTAGAATTGTGTGTTTTGCGTTGTTTTAGACTCTATTGAGAATTCTTACCTGTTTTTGTCAGTATTTGAGAGGTAGAGAATTGAAAATGGTCGAATTGGAAGCTAGTTCTTGTTTTCAGGTATATTTGAGTGAGTTTGTCAATTATTAAGATATCTTGTGATCTTTATAGTAGAATTGAGAAGTTTTGAGTGATTCCGAGTTCCATGACCCTTTGGGGGAGTTGTAACTTGAGATTCCGCGTATTTGGATGGTATAACGTCGAATTGTGTGTTTTGCGTTGTTTTAGACTCTATTGAGACTTCTTACCTGTTTTTGTCTGTATATGAGTAGTAAAGAATGGAAAGTGGTCGAATTGCAAGCTGGTTCTTGTTTTCAGGTATATTTGAGTGAGTTTGTCAATTATTAAGTTATCTTGTGATCTTTATAGTAGAATTGAGAAGTTTTGAGTGATTCCGAGTTCCATGACCCTTTGGGGGAGTTGTAACTTGAGATTCCGCGTATTTGGATGGTATAACGTCGAATTGTGTGTTTCGCGTTGTTTTAGACTCTATTGAGACTTCTTACCTGTTTTTGTCTGTATTTGAGAGGTAGAGAATTGAAAATGGTCGAATTGCAAGCTAGTTCTTGTTTTCAGGTATATTTGAGTGAGTTTGTCAATTATTAAGTTATCTTGTGATCTTTATAGTAGAATTGAGAAGTTTTGAGTGATTCAGAGTTCCATTGACCCTTTGGGGGAGTTGTAACTTGAGATTTCGCGTATTTGGATGGTATAACGTCGAATTGTGTGTTTTGCGTTGTTTTAGAGTCTATTGAGACTTCTTACGCGTTTTTGTCTGTATTTGAGAGGTAGAGAATGGGAAATGGTCGAATTGCAGGCTAGTTCTTGTTTTCAGGTATATTCGAGTGAGTTCGTTAATTATTAAGTTATCTTGTGATCTTTATAGTAGAATTGAGAAGTTCCGAGTGATTCCTAGTTCCATTGACCCTTTTGGGGAGTTGTAACTTGAGATTCCGCGTATTTGGATGATATAACGTCGAATTGTGTGTTTTGCGTTGTTTTAGACTCTATCGAGACTTCTTACGTGTTTTTGTCTGTATATGAGAGGTAGAGAATGGAAAATGGTCGAATTGCAAGCTATTTCTTGTTTTCAGGTACATTTGAGTGAGTTTGTCAATTATTGAGTTATCTTGTGATCTTTATAGTAGAATTGAGAAGTTTTGAGTGATTCCGAGTTCCATTGACCCTTTGGGGAGTTGTAACTTGAGATTCCGCGTATTTGGATGGTATAACGTAGAATTGTGTGTTTTGCGTTGTTTTAGACTCTATTGAGAATTCTTACCTGTTATGGTCTGTATTTGAGAGGTAGAGAATTGAAAATGGTCGAATTGGAAGCTAGTTCTTGTTTTCAGGTATATTTGAGTGAGTTTGTCAATTATTAAGTTATCTTGTGATCTTTATAGTAGAATTGAGAAGTTTTGAGTGATTCCGAGTTCCATGACCCTTTGGGGGAGTTGTAACTTGAGATTCCGCGTATTTGGATGGTATAACGTCGAATTGTGTGTTTTGCGTTGTTTTAGACTCTATTGAGACTTCTTACCTGTTTTTGTCTGTATATGAGTAGTAAAGAATGGAAAGTGGTCGAATTGCAAGCTGGTTCTTGTTTTCAGGTATATTTGAGTGAGTTTGTCAATTATTAAGTTATCTTGTGATCTTTATAGTAGAATTGAGAAGTTTTGAGTGATTCCGAGTTCCACTGACCCTTTGGGGGAGTTGTAACTTGAGATTCCGCGTATTTGGATGGTATAACGTCGAATTGTGTGTTTTGCGTTGTTTTAGACTCTATTGAGACTTCTTACGTGTTTTTATCTGTATTTGAGAGGTAGAGAATGGAAAATGGTCGAATTGCAGGTTAGTTCTTGTTTTCAGGTATATTCGAGTGAGTTCGTTAATTATTAAGTTATCTTGTGATCTTTATAGTAGAATTGAGAAGTTTTGAGTGATTCCGAGTTCCATTGACCCTTTGGGGAAGTTGTAACTTGAGATTCCGCGTATTTGGATGGTATAACGTCGAATTGTGTGTTTTGCGTTGTTTTAGACTTTATTGAGACTTCTTACTTGTTTTTGTCTGTATTTGAGAGGTAGAGAATGGAAAATGGTCGAATTGCAAGCTGGTTCTTGTTTTCAGGTATATTTGAGTGAGTTTGTTTATTATTAAGTTATCTTGTGATCTTTATAGTAGAATTGAGAAGTTTTGAGTGATTCCGATTTCCACTGACCCTTTGGGGGAGTTGTAACTTGAGATTCCGCGTATTTGGATGGTATAACGTCGAATTGTGTGTTTTGCGTTGGTTTAGACTCTATTGAGACTTCTTACGTGTTTTTGTCTGTATTTGAGAGGTAGAGAATGGAAAATGGTCGAATTGCAGGCTAGTTCTTGTTTTCAGGTATATTCGAGTGAGTTCGTTAATTATTAAGTTATCTTGTGATCTTTATAGTAGAATTGAGAAGTTTTGAGTGATTCCTAGTTCCATTGACCCTTTGGGGGAGTTGTAACTTGAGATTCCGCGTATTTGGATGGTATAACGTCGAATTGTGTGTTTTGCGTTGTTTTAGACTTTATTGAGACTTCTTACTTGTTTTTGTCTGTATTTGAGAGGTAGAGAATTGAAAATGGTCGAATTGCAAGCTGATTCTTGTTTTCAGGTATATTTGAGTGAGTTTGTTTATTATTGAGTTATCTTGTGATCTTTATAGTAGAATTGAGAAGTTTTGAGTGATTCCTAGTTCCATTGACCCTTTGGGGGAGTTGTAACTTGAGATTCCGCGTATTTGGATGGTATAACGTCGAATTGTGTGTTTTGCGTTGTTTTAGACTCTATTGAGACTTCTTACTTGTTTTTGTCTGTATTTGAGAGGTAGAGAATGGAAAATGGTCGAATTGCAAGCTGGTTCTTGTTTTCAGGTATATTTGAGTGAGTTTGTTTATTATTAAGTTATCTTGTGATCTTTATAGTAGAATTGAGAAGTTTTGAGTGATTCCTAGTTCCATTGACCCTTTGGGGGAGTTGTAACTTGAGATTCCGCGTATTTGGATGGTATAACGTCGAATTGTGTGTTTTGCGTTGTTTTAGACTCTATTGAGACTTCTTACTTGTTTTTGTCTGTATTTGAGAGGTAGAGAATGGAAAATGGTCGAATTGCAAGCTAGTTCTTTTTTTCAGGTATATTTGAGTGAGTTTGTTAATTATTAAGTTATCTTGTGATCTTTATAGTAGAATTGAGAAGTTTTGAGTGAATCCGAGTTCCACTGACCCTTTGGGGGAGTTGTAACTTGAGATTCCGCGTATTTGGATGGTATAACGTCGAATTGTGTGTTTTGCGTTGGTTTAGACTCTATTGAGACTTCTTACGTGTTTTTGTCTGTATATGAGAAGTAGAGAATGGAAAGTGGTCGAATTGCAAGCTAGTTCTTGTTTTCAGGTATATTTGAGTGAGTTTGTCAATTATTAAGTTATCTTGTGATCTTTATAGTAGAATTGAGAAGTTTTGAGTGATTCCGAGTTCCATTGACCCTTTGGGGGAGTTGTAACTTGAGATTCCGCGTATTTGGATGGTATAACGTCGAATTGTGTGTTTTGCGTTGTTTTAGACTCTATTGAGACTTCTTACGTGTTTTTGGCTGTATATGAGAAGTAGAGAATGGAAAGTGGTCGAATTGCAAGCTGGTTCTTGTTTTCAGGTATATTTGAGTGAGTTTGTTTATTATTAAGTTATCTTGTGATCTTTATAGTAGAATTGAGAAGTTTTGAGTGATTCCGAGTTCCACTGACCCTTTGGGGGAGTTGTAACTTGAGATTCCGCGTATTTGGATGGTATAACGTCGAATTGTGTGTTTTGCGTTGTTTTAGACTCTATTGAGACTTCTTACGTATTTTTGTCTGTATATGAGTAGTAAAGAATGGAAAGTGGTCGAATTGCAAGCTGGTTCTTGTTTTCAGGTATATTTGAGTGAGTTTGTCAATTATTAAGTTATCTTGTGATCTTTATAGTAGAATTGAGAAGTTTTGAGTGATTCCGAGTTCCATTGACCCTTTGGGGGAGTTGTAACTTGAGATTCCGCGTATTTGGATGGTATAACGTCGAATTGTGTGTTTTGCGTTGTTTTAGACTCCATTGAGACTTCTTACCTGTTTTTGTCTGTATTTGAGAGGTAGAGAATTGAAAATGGTCGAATTGCAAGCTAGTTCTTGTTTTCAGGTATATTTGAGTGAGTTTTTTGATTATTAACTTATCTTGTGATCTTTATAGTAGAATTGAGAAGTTTTGAGTGATTCAGAGTTCCATTGACCCTTTGGGGGAGTTGTAACTTGACATTCCGCGTATTTGGATGGTATAACGTCGAATTGTGTGTTTTGCGTTGTTTTAGACTCTATTGAGACTTCTTACGTCTTTTTGTCTGTATTGAGGGGTAGAGAATGGAAAATGGTCGAATTGCAGGCTAGTTCTTGTTTTCAGGTATATTCGAGTGAGTTCGTTAATTATAAAGTTATCTTGTGATCTTTATAGTAGAATTGAGAAGTTTCGTGTGATTCCTAGTTCCATTGACCCTTTGGGTGAGTTGTAACTTGAGATTCCGCGTATTTGGATGGTATAACGTCGAATTGTGTGTTTTGCGTTGTTTTAGAGTCTATTGAGACTTCTTACTTGTTTTTGTCAGTATTTGAGAGGTAGAGAATGGAAAATGGTCGAATTGCAAGCTAGTTCTTGTTTTCAGGTATATTTGAGTGAGTTTGTTAATTATTAAATTATCTTGTGATCTTTATAGTAGAATTGAGAAGTTTTGAGTGATTCCGAGTTCCACTGACCCTTTGGGGGAGTTGTAACTTGAGATTCCGCGTATTTGGATGGTATAAACGTCGAATTGTGTGTTTTGCGTTGTTTTAGACTCTATTGAGACTTCTTACGTGTTTTTGTCTGTATATGAGAAGTAGAGAATGGAAAGTGGTCGAATTGCAAGCTGGTTCTTGTGTTCAGGTATATTTGAGTGAGTTTGTCAATTATTAAGTTATCTTGTGATCTTTATAGTAGAATTGAGAAGTTTTGAGTGATTCCGAGTTCCATTGACCCTTTGGGGGAGTTGTAACTCGAGATTCCGCGTATTTGGATGGTATAACGTCGAATTGTGTGTTTTGCGTTGTTTTAGACTCTATTGAGACTTCTTACGTGTTTTTGTCTGTATATGAGAGGTAGAGAATGGAAGGTGGTCGAATTGCAAGCTGGTTCTTGTTTTCAGGTATATTTGAGTGAGTTTGTCAATTATTAAAATATCTTGTGATCTTTATAGTAGAATGAGAAGTTTTGAGAGATTCCGAGTTCCAATGACCCTTCGGGGGAGTTGTAAGGTGAGATTCCGCGTATTTGGATGGTATAACGTCGAATTGTGTGTTTTGCGTTGTTTTAGACTCTATTGAGACTTCTTACGTGTTTTTGTCTGTATATGAGAGGTAGAGAATGGAAAATGGTCGATTTGCAAGCTATTTCTTGTTTTCAGGTACATTTGAGTGAGTTTGTCAATTATTAAGTTATCTTGTGATCTTTATAGTAGAATTGAGAAGTTTTGAGTGATTCCGAGTTCCATTGACCCTTTGGGGGAGTTGTAACTTGAGATTCCGCGTATTTGGATGGTATAACGTAGAATTGTGTGTTTTGCGTTGTTTCAGACTCTATTGAGAATTCTTACCTGTTTTTGTCTGTATTTGAGAGGTAGGAGAATTGAAAATGGTCGAATTGGAAGCTAGTTCTTGTTTCAGGTATATTCGAGTGAGTTCGTTAATTATTAAGTTATCTTGTGATCTTTATAGTAGAATTGAGAAGTTCCGAGTGATTCCTAGTTCCATTGACCCTTTTGGGGAGTTGTAACTTGAGATTCCGCGTATTTGGATGATATAACGTCGAATTGTGTGTTTTGCGTTGTTTTAGACTCTAT
>CANOBC010000095.1:0-21137 GCA_947563755.1 Lochmaea crataegi | reverse complement strand
GATATAATCATCCATGCTCGTTTACCTATTTCTAATTCTAATATATATAAAAAGATAAAAAGAAAATTGTTATGGTATCACCCGGAAAAATGATATAATCAATGTTTTAATAATTCGGAAAAAACTAATTGAGATATAAGTACATATTTATTTTCTAATTAAATTTATATTTATTTCTGGTCACGGGAGCCAGTAGCGTTTCTATTTACCTTCGAACGGGTTTCTACTTTCTTCTTCGTCTCTTCTGATAGGCTGTGTTTATTTTCCAGTGTCGGTGGCTGCTGGAGATGAGAAGGATGGCGTTCTCTGATTTCTGTTGGTGTCAATTGAAACTGTTTTCTCAGTAGCTTTGTAATGGTTTTGAGAAGATGGTGTACCAGGAGCACTATTTGCTTTTTCGAAGGTTTCTACACTGACTTCCGATTGTTCTTCAACACTGTAAATTTTATTGTTCACGTGCAGCTTGTTCTTCTTGATGAAGCAGTTAGTGTTTTTATCTTGCTTGGCAAGGTTTAAATGTTTCTTCAGGATATTATAATCACGACGTTGTTTAATAGTCAAATCGTTTGAGATGGAGATATGTGTTCCTTTCAGCTGTTTCGCGTTTGCCAACAATGATGTTTTCTTTAAGTAAGACACTAATTCCACCTTAATTGGACAGGATTCTTTTTTCCCCAGTGGGTAGAAGTTACTTAAATCAGCCGGCAGTAACTCTACTCCAACAAGTCTTTCCAGCTTTCCAACTAATTAAGTAATTTTATTAACGTGACTATTTTCATTTTTTTTTCAAGATATAAAGATCTTGAGTATACAGTGGAATATCTGTATTGTTTTGTTGTCAACAATAATCTTTTGGTTACAGATACATTTTGTTTTTATATATTTATCGGGAACTTTTCGTTCTGTCCTCGTATATGTCATAATACCTCTATACGATATTTTTGTGGTTTACTATTTATCGTTACCTTCTATATGCCCTTTTGTTATCTCTTGATTTTGTATCATAAGTACATATTTATTAGTATCTTTTTGACGTTGTCCATATTACATTTGGTGTTTGTGTCGTATCTTTTTGTTTTTTGGTTTTTGAAACGCTGTTCTTCAGAGAACAATCTTCCGTGAATGTTTCAAATTTTCTAGGATTTTCTTGCTTCATGCACCTTTACAATCCAGTATATTTTGAAACAACCATTACGCTCAAACATTTTCTGAAATCCTTGCTTTGGCAAATTTAGGATTCAGTTTATTTTGTAGCAGTCCCTTATCGTGTGTACCTATATTGAGAAATTATTTTTTTGCTTGGTAGCATTTTTTTTCTCAATATACGCTTAATTTTGGTCCCCTTCTATTTTGATACGAGCACAAACAACACATTGTCTTTTTCACGACAATTTACGAATTATTTAGCTTTATCTGTGTACTGACTGATACATACTATAGTATTTTATTCTGACATATTTGTTTACGTTATTTGATGACAAAACCCCTATCTATCGCAACACGTTTATATTCTGATTGATTAATAATATATAATTAAATAATTTCTTCTAGTTTTTGCTGTTATGTGTGCTATCGCTACATTGTTAGCATTTGGTTCCATCTTGGTGGGTTTCTTCCTTCCAAACTTTCCGATTGGAGGAAAGGGGGGGCAAGGCCATGCCTTGTTTAGTTTTATCTTCATTATTATATTCCCTACCGAATTGTACCTGCCAACATATCTATTTTTTGGTTACGTTAAATAATTATCTTATTCTAGTTTTACCGTGTTTACTTTCATACAATATTATCTCGCAATAGTATTCCCATGACGGAATTTTTGGAGGTTTTCGCTTTCCTGTCAAAAAATGCTTACCGTGAATCTTTTTTGTTTTTTGTTAAGGCCTAGATCTTTGATGGGCGTGTTGCTAGTCTTGTGACAATCTTAAGTGGAAGACAAACTTTCAGAGGTGTGTCATGGTGGGTCATGATCTCATAGACGAATGTTACCTACGGGACGCCGTCATCCAAAGGATGGATTTATGACTTGTCATGTCATCGCAATGGAGGGATGTGTCGCATGAACACTGCAACACGGTGTCATAGATTTAGAGATCCAGTAATTCTTTCTATCTCTTGGATTTTTTCCATTTCAGTTGTGGCGTTTCTAAATAACGCTGGGTTCGTTAATAATCCGAGCTTGCTCAAAAATTTATTAGGTATGTTTCTTTTCTTTTTCTTGAAACCTTTTCGTTTCTCCCTCAGCAAGGACTTGGTTGTCATCAAGACCCATGCCTGCACTTCGGTAGTTGCTAATCGATGTGGAAATTGAGTGTGGGAAAAGATAACCACGACGCGTTTAACATCATCTGCGAGGCTTTTCCAACGCAATTGATAGCCCCGTCAATTCATAACTCCAGAATGACACTTCACTTATATTTTCTCTTTTCTTATTCCCGTTTTTCGTTTAATATTGGTTTATTTTATTACAATTTTTTAAGTTAAGGTACTAGAGATCATTCTTACCCTTATCACAACAGGTGATTTTGTTTTTCGTTGAGAAATTAGGATTTCTCTATTTATCGTTAGGATGTTTAGCATCTTGAATTTTTTTATTGTACTTATATTAATTTTTGTATTGAGATGTTTGACATTTCATGTTATAATAGAGGCAAACCCTCTAAATACCGTTTTATAGTACGGTAAAATTTTGTGATCTCTGTACAATTTTTTTTGAACCATTTATTTTATTATAATTTTGTCTGCCGTTAATAGGAGTATTTCCCTATTATTTTTTTTTTTGATTCAATATATTATACATTTTTGTTTTTCAATATATTTGAATTTCCTTTACATAAAACTTTTTATTTAATTGAACAGACTTTTGCTGAAAAAGATTTCAATGACAAGTAACTGACAAGACGATTTTTCTTGTTACTTGATAATCAATATAAATCATAAAATAAAAACATCAAATTAAGATAGATTAGAATAACAAAGTTATTTTAACATATTGCTTGTTCAAACATTGGCAAAATAAAATCAGTACAAAAGCAGAATGAGTTTTGTTTTATTTTTTAATGTTTATTGTAATAAAAATTTATAAACTTATTATTGAAGAATTAAAATTGTTTGATTTAAAAAAAATACAGGAACAATGTAGTCATTTTTACAGAAGTCTTAAATATTTGTAGTCTAGCGAAAATAATAGTTCATGTTATTCATATAAATTTCATTATGAAACACACGATTTCTCTTCAATGATTGGTTTTAAATTCACTGACTAGGTGCAAAAGGGGAACATCTCAAAAATTTTTAAAATTGGGTTAAAAATTGCGTTTTAAAATGCAACGTTCGACTCAGTTTTGAAAATTTTTGTAGATGTTTCACCGTTGTAGCCTATGAGCGATAAAATTTAAATTTTACCGCCATACTTGTCATACACCTACAAATTTTGTTCAGTACCTGTATATCTACAACCATAGACTTATTAGAGAGTTTAAGTGATGTCACGAACGTTAACGTAAACGTGTAAATTGACAGCTGCTCATGCGCAGTAAATAAATATTCACGTTAAGGTTTACGGGCCTCCGTTAACTTACGTGCTCCCACGTAGACGTCTAACGTTAATCGATGCTGTCCGAAGCCCTACCGGAGATTACCGATTCCCATATTTTGTTATTAAGTGAGTTTATCTATGATTTGGATCTTGTTCTGTGATTGAGGATGAAATAGATAATAACAAGAATTATTAAAATGCAAATTTTCGTAGAAAATTAAAAAACAAAAGGTTAGGTTTGTTAATGTGTGTAAACAAAACTTTACGTTAACGTTCGTGACATCACTTAAACTCTCTTTTATACAATTGAACGTAAACGTAATATTCTTGCGTTAACGTTAACGTTCGTGACATCACTTAAACTCTCTATTATCCCAAGGAGACAGAATTGTTTACATTTAAGCCATATTTTTGCGATCTAGCGTCTTTAAGCGGATTAACAGTGTAGCTTAAGCGTGACGTCATAACGGTGACGTCGCGCTTAACCTCGCAAAAATGGAAATATCTAACGATATTCTGACATATCACAACGACATTTCTCTCACGACACATACATACTTTACTTTGTTTATTTTTTTCTTTCTGAGATTCTGAATCTGCAGTAAGCAAAATAATATTAATATACCTAAATAAAATAATATTGCTTTTGTTAAAATTTGTGATCTTAGAATTTAGAATGAAAAGGAGGAGAGATTTTAATGGTGTTGCTCAGTGAGGATACAGCTTTTTCGGTGGTTCACCATTGGTCCACTCTCTATTAATTTATTCTGTCAATGCTGTCAATTGAATGACGCACAACAGCTGAACCGCTTCAAAGTTTTCTGGCGCACTCTCGACCACGCCAGATTCCGCTTCAAGCGTTTTTAAGCGTGACGTCATTACTTATTCGCAATTAATCCGCTTAAAGACGCTAGATCGCAAAAATATGGCTTAAATATCCTATGATACCAACGTTGCCAATACCTTCTTCAATTATTTTCCTTGCTCTTATCGATAAATTAACCAATAATCTGTTTTAAAACGTAATAATAATCTAACCAAACCTAACCAAACCAAACCAAATCAAAATGATTGAAAAAGGTATTGGCAACGTTGGTATCATAGGATATTTAGCCGCTTGTTTTATATGCCCTAGGCTGCGTTCATAAACTTACTCCAGTGAGTAGAGAAGAGTATGATCACGTGATTGGAAAAGTATGTTGGATGGTTACTCGGAGTAACCGTTCAGAGGCTTCACCGGCCGAAGGCAAATCAAATGTCATTGTGCTGTGTATGAATTTGGGGTTATATTGTTCATTTCGAAAATAGAAATTAATTAACCATGGATGAGTTGAATATTAATAATCAAATAATATCAATTTATCAATAAAAATAACCTGGCAGTAATCTGAACTGAACTACTGTATAAGCCAAACTGTCATAACTGTCAGAGTATATAATACTCTATTAAAAAGCAGAGTATGCAGAGTTTACTCCGGGTAGGTTTCTGAACGTTTATAAAAGCATACTCTATACTGGTAGAGTAAATTTATGAACGCTTCGGAGTAAACTATCCTTACTCTGAGTAAGTTTATGAACGTAGCCTAGTAGCCTTATATTATATTGTATTATCTATGACAGTAGCGGCACAGAGTACATATACATTTTATGTACTCTGTGGTAGCGGTGTTGCCTTGAGGAGTGAATCGTTGTTTTTGAGGTTATTTTCAAATATTTTTATTTGTATTGTGTGAATCAGTGTAAATTGTTATAAAATATGATTCGTCAGTGCCAAGTGTGTAAAAAACTAGACCATTCAAGCCCCGATGTTTCGTTTCACAAGTAAGTTTTCTACTCGAGTGTTTACTACTTACTACCTATATCCAGTGGCGTCGATATGAATATAAAATGGAAAAATTTTAATTATTGTTTGCAAAGCAGTTCAGTATAGTTTTGTATCATTTTAGGCAGAGATAAGGAAGATTTTAGGTTTCCAACTAATAGTGAAAGGAGAAAAATTTGGGTATCTCTTCTTGGGTGGCAGGAAGATAAACGTCCGACTAAATATCTATATGTATGCTCAAATCATTTTAATCCAAGCGATGTCATCACTAATAGAAATGGTTTGAAATGCTTGAAAACAGATGCAAATCCACTACCATGCCATCCAGCATTTCAGTTTACATCTGACAGGTAATTTGATATAACTGCTTTACCAAAAAGTGTTCATCTTGAGACGTAATCATAAAATCATTATATTTGCATGTTCATACAATTGAGAAATCATCTCAATACATTTGTTATTTGTTTAACTTCAAAATTGTCATTCTTAGTGCTCATATTATAATAAATCCACCTTTCATCAGATTACAATGATTTCTAACCAACCCTTATTATTTTACAGCTCAGACTCATCAGTTCCCAATGATGATTTGCAAGTGAACATCTCTCCTTCAAGTACAAGGTAATTATTTATTTTGGTTATTTCGGCTGTGAAACCAAATCAGATGTCTATAAAGTTAGCACAGCCAAATGAGCACAATCGATTTTAATTAGCACAACGATTTAGTGCTTTTTTTGTGCTAATTATTTGCTCAATTTTTAATTTTTGTGCTCTTACCATTTCGCTAAAATCGATGGCTGTGTCAGCTTCAAAAGAAGCTAGCACAGCCATATATGAAAAATTATTTATTTTGATTTTTTCTGGCACATCGATTTAGTGCTAATTATGTGCTTTCAGAATATGCCATAGAAAAAATTTTCGGATCACGATTGGTAAAAAAACCACCCCCAGGCCGATGAGGCGCAAGAATAAAGTCCTCGAAATTCTCAGCACAATCGAACATGAATAGTCTATTTTAAATGCATTAATAATGGGCTTTCAAAATACTTATGTAGAGTTTTATTGCTCAACCCTTTCTGGTAAAAAACCACCCCCAGCCCGACAAGGCGCAAGAGCAAAGTCCTCGAAATTCTCAGCACAATCGAACTTGTATAATCGATTTCTGACGCATTAATAATGGGCTTTCAAAATACTTATGTAGAGTTTTATATTGCTCAACCCTTTCTGGTAAAAAACCACCCCCAGCCCGACAAGGCGCAAGAGCAAAGTCCTCGAAATTCTCAGCACAATCGAACTTGAATAATCGATTTCTGACGCATTAATAATGGGCTTTCAAAATACTTATGTGGAGTTTTATTGCTCAACCCTTTCTGGTAAAAAACCACCCCCAGCCCGACAAGGCGCAAGAGTAAAGTCCTCGAAATTCTCAGCACAATCGAACTTGAATAATCGATTTCTGACGCATTAATAACGGGCTTTCAAAATACTTATGTAGAGTTTTATTGCTCAACCCTTTCTGGTAAAAAACCACCCCCAGCCCGACAAGGCGCAAGAACAAAGTCCTCGAAATTCTCAGCACAATCGAACTTGAATAATCGATTTCTGACGCATTAATAATGGGCTTTCAAAATACCTATGTAGAGTTTTTGTTGCTCAACCCTTTATGGCAAAAAACCCCCCGAGCAATAAAACTCTACATAAGTATTTTGAAAGTCCATTATTAATGCATTTAAAATAGACTATTCAAGTTCGATTGTGCTGAGAATTTCGAGGACTTTATTCTTGCGCCTCGTCGGGCTGGGGGTGGTTTTTTGACCAATCGTGATCCGAAATTTTTTTCTATGGTATATTCTGAAAGCACATAATTAGCACTAAATCGATGTGCCAGGAAAAATCAAAATAAATAATTTTTCATATATGGCTGTGCTAGCTTCTTTTGAAGCTGACACAGCCATCGATTTTAACGAAATGGTAAGAGCACAAAAATTAAAAATTGCGCAAATAATTAGCACAAAAAAAGCACTAAATCGTTGTGCTAATTAAAATCGATTGTGCTCATTTGGCTGTGCTAACTTTATAGACGTCCAAATCAGTATGTTTTTGCCTACTATATTTATTGTTTATGGTCACTGATATTGAACTTTTTTAGGAAACCTGAGGCAATAGCTGTTGAAGTAGAAGTAGAAAATCCAAATATACCACAAATTGCTTCTTCATCTTCTGACACTGCTACTGCTTCAGAAACAAAAGATGAAATCGTTAAGTTGTGTTTAAGTGATCCAAAACCGAATCTTAAAAAGAAAAGGTAAAGGGTCTTTTTATGCATGTCTACGTATTTTAAAGGATAATTTTTAGTTTTTCAAATTGTAAATTCTGATGAATGTTTATTTCATGTATTGCAGAAAGAGGTGTTACATTGGTGACATGACAAGTAGTGATTTTTCAACACCAGAAAAAAGAAGAAAGCATTTGAAAGTTATCAAAACTACTGTCAGCAAACAAAGAAAACGGATTCATAATTTGCAGAGTACTGTTCGAAGATTGAAGCTTCGATTAACATCTTTACAGAGCTTATTGACATGTATGAGGGAGAAGTGTCTCATATCTGAATCATCAGAATCAACTATAACTGTAAGTTAACAAAATATATCAGATAAGTGATATGAAGTTGCAATAAGCAGTTTATATTAATTAGAAGTGCCTAAATCTGCAAAGCTGAAAAGTTATTTCTGTTTAAGGAGTATAAGAGAATATGACATCATATATTTTAATTAACGTGTAATTAAATAATTTCTAGTTCCACCTAAGAAGCATGTTCTGAAATAAAATTGTTGTTATTAAGATACACTGTATAGAAAATCAAAATATTTATTAGGAAGTTAATTTTATAAAATTTTTAAAATCGTACTGATAAAATATTTTGCAACCTTTCTATTTCAAACTAATAAGTTTAATTTTTTGCAGGCATCAATCTCAGGACTTGCTGGAGATTTCTTCAAGAGGTTCTTGAAAGGGCCTACAAAGCAGAAATATGATCCTAACCTTAGATCATTTGCTTTAACTTTATCATTTTATTCTCCAAAAGCATATGAATTTGTGAGGAGAACATTTAATCAAAGTTTGCCTCATTTAGGGAGGATATCTAAATGGTACAGATCTATCGATGGTAGTCCAGGTTTTACCAAAGAAGCACTAACTGCCTTGTTTTTATAACAAAAAAACTCATCGACACCTATTCTGTGTAACTTGGTCATGGATGAAATCTCTATAAGAAGACAGATTGAATGGACTGGTAAAAAATTCACTGGTTATGTGGACATTGGCACCAATTTGAACTCTGACACACTA
The DNA here is from genome assembly GCA_947563755.1 of Lochmaea crataegi. NCBI lineage: Eukaryota > Metazoa > Arthropoda > Insecta > Coleoptera > Chrysomelidae > Lochmaea > Lochmaea crataegi. Next base: position 12,432 of record CANOBC010000095.1, on the reverse strand, counting down.
CCAGAAGCAAGAGAGGCATTAGTATTCATGCTTGTTTGCATAAATGGATCTTGGAAACTGCCTGTTGGATATTTTTTACTGGATGGCTTGGCAGCTTCTGAAAAGGCGGAGTTGGTGAAAAAATGTCTTGAATTTATTAATGAAAGTGGAGTTACGGTAACTTCACTGACATTTGATGGTGCCCTAACAAATATTTCAATGGCTGAAAAATTAGGAGCAGATTTTAAAGATCCAATGAATTTGAAAACAAGTTTCAAGAATCCTGTTACAAATACTGACGTTTATATATATCTGGATGCATGTCATATGATAAAATTAGTTCGAAATTGTTTTGCTTCACAAAATGGATTAAAAGATTCACAGGAAAGGGATATCAAATGGAGTTATATAACCAACTTAGTTGAAAAACAAAATGTAGAAGGACTACATTCAGCCACAAAGGACAGAATGAGACATCTTCAATGGGTACGAGAGAAAATGAAGGTCCGTTTGGCTACCCAAACATTAAGCAAGAGTGCAAGTGATGCTTTGAACTTTCTTCGTGAAGATATGAAGTGTTCCAATTTCAAAGGATCAGAAGCTACTTCAGAATTTATAATACAATTCAATAATTTATTTGATATATTAAATTCCAGGAATTTATTTGCCAAATATCCATACAAAAGACCCATGTCACCAAAAACGGCAGATAATTTTTATGACGAAATGGATAAAATGAGAAGATACATCGTTGGTCTCACTTTAAATGGTGTATCAATTACAAAATCTTCGAGAAAAACTGGATTCTTAGGACTTTTAATTTGCATGGAAAGCCTCAAAAAAATGTAAAATATGATACATTACATATTAAGTCATGAACTTTTTTGGAGCTATAAGAAGTAAAGGGGGTTACAATAATAACCCTACAGCGAGGCAGTTCGAAGCAGCCTACAAACGTTTACTGGTTCATAGTGAAATAGCTGCTTCTAACACTGGAAATGCAATCAATTTGGACAGAATTGCAATTTTGACTTGTGGTTCGGGAAACAAAAATATTACAATCGACAATGGAAGGAATTTGGAGGAAGATGAAGAATATATTTCCTTTATTAAAAAGCTTTCGGATGATTTAAATGAATATAACTATTTAGGATCGTCTTCATGGAACCTTACTCCTTATGTGGAGGATGTTATTAGTTATATATCCGGTTTTGTTGTGAAAGGACTTAAGAAATGTGTGACATGTCTGAAATGCTTAAATTTACTCGAGAGTGATTTATCTGCTTCCCTTTTGCAGGAAGGAGAAGAAAACCTATGGAAAACTTGTAAAATCCAGCCAAATGGTGATAGATATATGTAAAGCAGGAGAAAAGTATTTCCGGTTCTTTCACAACACTACCAATATATTCAATAAACAAGTAAAAGGTTTATATGATGTATTAATAAACAAAACTATGAGAAATTTACTGTTGTCAGTATTTGATCATCTTGGAGACCATTTATATGATGATGATCCTATAGATGGACATTCTATGCAATTAATAAAATTGGTTTTAAAAAATTATTTCAAGTTGAGAATTCACCATGAAGCAATGAAAAAATTAGATTTAACAAAAAAGAGCCGATCACGATCAATAAATACAAAAACCATATTATTTAGTAATGAATAACAAAATACAAATATTTAGATATTGTTGATTAAACAATGTACTGTATTTTTGTAATTCAATAACCACCCATTGTCAATAAGGCACTTTCATTATGTAAATGCTTACTGTTTCATTTTTAAACAATCGTATTTAGCATATTGTTTCTAATTTCTATGATTTGTAATTTATTTTGTCATTTACATTTAGTGTTTTCGTTATTTTTATATTTAACTGTTTGTTTTTTGTGTTCTTGATAAATTTTTTAACAACATGTAATTTGTGTTCTGGTTAGACGTTTGTTGTTTAATTTGAAAGTTTCGTTTCATTATCAGATTAATATTATAATTATTATATCATTGAATAAAAGTGAACTATAATATTTTGTTTCCTATTTAAAACCTAATTCTAGTTTATTTGAAAATCACCTAGAAATATATTTTCTCAAAGCAGAGCAATAGTCGACTTCAGAAATGTTGATCCATTTTCCAAAAAAAGAGAAGTTTGGTAAGTTTATTTGTTGTAGTATTTTTATACCCAAAGAATAAAATGGTATGTACAGTTAACCAGATATAATGTTTGAATAATTGGATTTCTTCACATGGGACTATCAATTTAAAAAAATTAATGGTTGCAGAGATACCCATGGCACTCCTAAGTATTTAAAAAGAAACGAGCGTTGTATTCGGGGTACTGTTTGTAATCCGAATTTGTCAGTCTCGTTTGCTCGTCTCAAAATACAAATGCGTCGCACAATGAAAGTTCAACATAACGTAAAACAATACAATTTTAGACAAATACAGTTTTTGAAAATTCGAATCAGCACGCCCATGCTTCGATCCCACCGCTACGTCTTCATTCGTTTTGCGGTGTTGCCAATAGGGAGTAAATAGACTCCGATGACAGAGAGGTTCAATTTGTTTTCTTTGTCATTCTTATGGTCGTTTTCGTAGGATCATTGCAACAAAACAAATACAGTTTTATGAATGATATGTTGCGTCTCCTTGGGATTATAAGTCTATGTCTACAACTGAAGAAAATCAAACCACAGCGCCATCTAGTAGTGCCTTTCATTACAGTAGCCCAAATAAGTTTTGCCGAACACAAATAATACATTGAGTTAATCTATGATCAGAGACATCTATGATTGAGTTGTTCGATGGTTGTTCGTCTCGTTGGTTGTTGTCTCTGATATTATTAATATAATGGAGACAAATCAAGCAGCTCTTCCTATATTTAAGGAAGAAATTGAAATTGAGGAACATACTTTGGAAATCGACGTTAAACAAGAACTTGATAGAGATATGCATAGTGTGAACGTTATAAATAATTTAATTGAAGAAACGAATGTCGTAAGATCAATTAAACAAGAGGTAAATGTAGATTTAAATAATGATATAACTTTTGAAGATTCTAATGCTTCAATTAAACAAGAAAGTATTATTATTGAGAGCATTGAAAATAAATTGAGCTATTCATATGGGAAACGGAGGAGAAGAATTAAACTCGGAGGTAAGAGAAACTTATTAACCTTAAAGTATAAAATGCTACATTTTTTCCACTCTGATGGGTAGCTCAGGGCATTGTTTAAGAATGTACAAAGGAAAGCATGTATATCAACATTTGGTTTACAGAAACAAGGTTCACCTACATTTTTCTTTACTTAAGGAATATTTTCTAGCATTTCCTCACTATTTTTGTTGTTCGGTCCTTGAATTTATTTTTTATTTACAGGAAGTTCATTGATAGGAAAACATATGAAGAGACGAGGTATTATTATCTGTGTAATTTGTGGAAATTTATATACAAACCAAGTGGAATATTTTTATCACTATTCAATACATTCTTTAAGGAATAAGAAAGTATGTAAGACTCAATTAATTAGGAAAGATACTAGTAACTTGATCGATCTAAATGAGGAAGTGAAATGTGAAATTGAAATAGTTGAAAATGAACTGAAAATAGAGTTGGAGGAAACCAAAAACTGTGCTCAGTTCAACGGTATTGAGAATTACAAGCCATACTCACGAGGAATTGTTGAAAATACCAAATTGTGCCGCTATACTTCGCCTAAAAAGCAATTCAAATGTGTTATTTGTTTTAAATCTTTTGCAGAGAAAGAAAATTTAATTATACATATTCGTCACCACCATCATCAAAAACAATTTGAATGTAAAATTTGTTTTAAATCGTTTACAGGTAAAGGTGACCTAGTTAGACACATGCGTATTCACACTGGCGAAAAACCATTTAAATGTGAAATTTGTTTTAAATATTTTACAGTTAAATCTAGCTTAGTTAAACACTTGCGTATTCACACTGACGAAAAACCATTTAAATGTGCAAATTGTTTTAAATCGTTTAAAAGTAAAGATCAACTAGTTAAACACTTGCGTATTCACACTGGAGAGAAACCATTTAAATGTGAAATTTGTTTTAAATCGTTCATAGTTAAATCTGGCTTGATTCAACACATGTGTATTCACACTGGTGAAAAACCATTTAAATGTGCAAATTGTTTTAAATCGTTTACAGGAAAAGGTGACCTAGTTAAACACTTGCGTATTCACACTGGAGAAAAACCATTTAAATGTGAAATTTGTTTTAAATCGTTTACAGGTAAAGGTAACCTAGTTAGGCACTTGCGTATTCACACTGGAGAAAAACCATTTAAATGTGAAATTTGTTTTAAATCGTTCATAGTTAAATCTGGCTTGGTTCAACACATGTGTATTCACACTGGTGAAAAACCATTTAAGTGTGCAAATTGTTTTAAATCGTTTACAACTAAAGGCAAATTAGTTAAACACATGCGTATTCACACTGGAGAAAAACCATTTAAATGTACAATTTGTTTTAAATCGTTTACAGGTAAAAGTAACTTAGTTAAACACTTGCGTATTCACACTGGAGAAAAACCATTTAAATGTGAAATTTGTTTTAAATCTTTTACTCAAAAATCTAACTTAGTTCAACACATGCGTATTCACACTGCTGAAAAACCATTTAAATGTGCAAATTGTTTTAAATCGTTTACAGGTAAAGGTGACCTGGTTAAACACATGCGTATTCACACTGGCGAAAAACCATTTAAATGTGAAATTTGTTTTAAATCGTTCACAATTAAATCTGGCTTGGTTGAACACATGCGTATTCATACTGGAGAAAAACCATTTAAATGTTCAAATTGTTTTAAATCGTTTACAGGTAAAGGTAACCTAGTTAAACACATGCGTATTCACACTAATGAAAAACAATTTAAATGTAAAATTTGTTTAACATTTTTTACCGTTAAAAGTGACTTAATTAGTCACATGCGTGTTCACGCAGGTAAACAAAATTTTTGATTATGTGATACATGTTGGAATCGTTGCTGGCGATTCGTTATTCACAGTTATTCCCAAGTCGACTAATTTATTTCGGTTTTTCTTTGGTAGTGATGTTGAAATTGGATTGGTTGTTGTGATTAGACGCACAATATATTGTATTTTCTATATCTTTAATTTTATTGAACTCTGACAAGTATATTTTATTATTGACGTTTTTACATTCTATCAATATATCTTTTTATAAACAACAAAACAATAATCCTTAACAACTAGAATGTGAGTTAGTGTAGATTAAATAGTTAAGTATTTTCTACACTCCCCCTCACTAACTCATCATTTGATTCCAAGGCAACTTCGCAGATATTTCAATCGTTTTTCACCTAGTGATTTGGTAAGTAAGTCTGCGACCATTTCTTCACTGCGTAAATACCTTAAATCAATTTCGTTTCTTCTAATAACATCTCTTATGAAGTGTTCTTTAATTGCTATATGTTTAGATTTAGATGAAACTATTGGGTTACTTGCTAAATTTTGTGCAGCTTGATTATCGTTAAAAAGTAAAATATTTTCATGAAAAATGTGCATGTCGTTCGCTAATATTTTTAAATGCATGGCTTCCTTGGCAGCTTCAGTCAGACTCATATATTCAGCCTCAGCAGTTGACAATGCTATTGTTCTCTGTTTTCTTGCTTCCCAACTTATAGCTCCTCCAGCAAATGTAAAACAGTATCCTGTATAAGATCTCCTATCTATGGAACATGATCCCCAGTCTGCATCTGCATACCTAGTAATAGAATTTTCCATTGATTTTTCAAAAACTAGGCTAAGATCTTCTGTTCCCTTTAAGTATCTTAAAACTCTTTTCGCAGCCATCCAGTGTTCAGTACCAAAGCAGGTGTTGAACTGGCTTAGATAACTGACTGCATACGCTATATCAGGGCGAGTAGCAACTGATAGGTACATTAGTGAACCTATGAGATTCTGATAGGGTACGTCCAATTTTTTTTCTTGGTTTGCTTTTTCCAGTTTTAGATTTAATTCCATCGGTGTTGCATTAGTTTTACAATTTTTCATATTAAATTTGTTTAGAGTGTCTTCAATATAATTTTTTTGACTCATGTGTATTGTGTCGCCTTTTTTCATAAACTCTATTCCAAGGCAATATCTTAATTCACCGAGATCTCTCATTTCAAAGCAATCCATCAAATATTCTTTAATTTTTCTTAATGGTTTTTCATTTTTATAAGCTATAATCAAATCATCTACGTAGACTGCCATGATTATTCTCTCCCCCTCTTTGGAGGATACGTAGATGCATGGGTCTGCCGTTGACGGCTTGAATCCAAATTCTTGTAATTTGTCATCTAATTTCTTGAACCATTGGCGTCCCGCTTATTTAAGACCATATAGTGCTTTCCGTAGAAAACAAACTTTTTCTTTTTCAGGGTTTTGTTTTAAATCTTCCAGCATATTCTTTGTTTTGATGAATATGTCTTGATTTTCATTCAAACTTTCCTCTAGCATAATTTCTAAAATATACTTTTCTAAATTTTTGGGCATCTCCATGTGAATTTCTTCTTCCAAACTTCCGTTTAAAAAAGCTGTTGAGACATCTAATTGATTTAGTTTTAAAAAACCTGATTGTGCTCAATTTTGTTACAGGTGCAAATGTTTCCATAAAATCAATACCAGGCTGTTGAGCAAATCCGCGAGCCACAAGGCGAGCTTTTCGTCTTTCTAAAGTTCCATCCGATTTCAATTTTTCTTTTAAAATCATTTTACAACCTATTATATTTTTCTTATAATTTTTTTCAATTAATTTCCATGTGTCATTTTTTATGTGTGCTTTTATTTCATTTTTAATTGCTTCATTCCATTCTTTGTCGCAATCATTATATTTGTCGCATAAATTAGACATCTCAAAATCTTCAGTCCATTTTGGTATTTTGTGTTCTCGTTTAGGTCTTTCATCATTGTTTTCTATCTGGCTTCTTTCTTGCTACAATTCTTCATATAAATTTCCCTTACATTGGTTCTCTATATAAGTTCATCTTCAACTATATTCTCTGATTGGCTTATTTCGTTTGAATTTTCCTGAGGTTCCATGTAATTTTGATTAGGATTTGTAACTTCTATTTTTATATTTTCATGAGATTTGACTTTATCAATTTTTTCTTCATTTTCTAACAAATTGTATTCAGTTTGCTCTTTATAATTGTCTTGTTTATCTAAAACTTTTATGTCCCTTGCAATAACAATTTTTTGATGTTGTGGTATCCATATTCTGTAAGCTTTTGATATTTCAGAATATCCCACAAAAATTCCTTCTTGAGCCCGAATTGTCTATGAAATTTTCCTTTAATACAAACTTCACAATCTCCTATATGATCAGAAATGTTGAAGTCTAATCCAATAATTGCTTCTTTCTTTAAAGCGGTTTTTAGATCATTTTCATTTAGATGACCAAATTTTCTAAGCCAAGTTATTATGTTATTTGATGAGAAGTATGAGATTTCTTGTTGATTTTCTTTTGTTTCAAGATAATAAAGACCATTCCTCCTTTCAGCTTTAATTACAGCATTTTCATTGTTATCAAGGATAACAGCATATTCTTTGTCAAACATTACTTTATAACCTTTGTCTGTTATTTTGGCTACTGATAGCAAATTCGTACTTAGATTTGGAACATAAAGGGTATTTGGTAAGTTTATTGTATTTTCAGTTGATGTTGTAATTTTTACTTTTCCGATTCCTTTCAATGGTGTACTTTTGTCTTCTGCTGCTAGTTTCAAGATTCCATTTTCTGAATTATCATGAATTTCAACAAATTTATTTATTGAAGAACAAAGATGAGAGGTACAGCCACTGTCTAAACACCAGGACTCTTTGTTTACACCGTCTCGTGTTATGGAGGAAAAACATACATCTTCTGCTTTAAATGTATTTTCTTTTGACGGAAAATCTCTATTAAAATTTTTAGATCGGCAATTTCTCGTTAAATGACCAAATTTTGAACATCTGTTACATCTGATGCTTCTCGAATTATTATTTGATTGATGGTTTTGACTGGTTTCACCTCGTTTTTTATCTTGATAATTATGTTTAAAGTAATTATTTTGTTTATATTTTCCGGCAAATGCTGATTCAGATGTACTTGGGCTATTTTTATTACGTGCTTCATCCTCTTCTAATACTTTAATTTTCAAATTCTCTGGTGATGGTAGCTCCTCTTGATTCGATGGCTATACGAAAGTTCTCAAATGATGATGGTAGGGAGTACAACATCATTATACTGAGTAAATCATTATTTATTTGTATATCCATGTCAGCTAATTTATCTATATTTTCGGAAAATGTATTAAGATTCTCTCGTATGCTGTTATCTTTCATTTTATGGGTAAGTAGACTTTTTAACAGGGTTGCCTTACGTGCAGGTCCTTTACTTTCATAAATACTGCTTAATTTATCCCATATTTCTTTAGAAGTACAACAATTTCTGATTTGTTTCAATTCATTCGGTGAAATCATCAATATTAATTCTGATTTAGCATTTAAATCTTGTTTTTCCCAATATTGTTTTATTTCTTCTGCCGCATTATCTGCAGGTCTAGCTGCTTTACCTGAAGCATATTCCCAGAGGCTTGCTCTTGTTAGTACGGCTTGAGCTTGTAACCTCCATGTATCATAATTGTTGCTATTTAGAGCTTCAATTCGGAAACTCGTGGAAATGTGCGTCATTTATTTATCAATGGCCCATAACCTGTTGTGATTAGACGCACAATATATTGTATTTTCTATATCTTTAATTTTATTGAACTCTGACAAGTATATTTTATTATTGACGTTTTTACATTCTATCAATATATCTTTTTATAAACAACAAAACAATAATCCTTAACAACTAGAATGTGAGTTAGTGTATATTAAATAGTTAAGTATTTTCTACACTGGTCACAAAGGTGGCGCATGTTATACGACAGACAAATTGACACTACATATTATTTAGGTTCTGTTATTGTTTTTCGTATTTGTATCAATGTAGATATCAAGAAAAGTAAGATAGTAATCAGTTATTTAACAGCAAATCAATTATCAAAATATGTGAAGTTTGACACCACATAATTTATAATTTTTATTACTTCATTTTGTAATATAGTTCTAGTGTAGTACTTCCACTATTTTTCTTATGGTTTTTTTAATAAATTTACAATAAATACATTTGAATAATTAAAACAGCACAATTTTTATGTGGGTGGACCATCACGCTCAAATTTGAAGCCGTATCTGCGAACTGCAATTCTTGTTTTTTTTTTGTCAATATCATACCGACGTCCAACTATATACTAGGTAGTCTTGACCAAAGAAGATTTATAGTTATGCATATATTATAACTAAAATACAAAATGGAAGTGCTAACGACAAACAATAAAAATGATTATAAGCAATGGTTATTTTTCCTTCCCTCTCCCATTTCATGAACCCCCAACGGCAGGTTCGGTCAAATAATATTCTTTGGTTCGGTACACGACATGCCCGGCGTTTCATGAAATGCCGCAGTAGAGATATAGTGAATTGGTGCATTTTTACACGGTATATGCCGACGGTTCATGTGCTGCCTCGGATTTTGCTATGTGTGTGTGTTGAAACATTGGCAAAATAAAATCAGTACAAAACAGAATGAGTTTTGTGTTTTATTTCTCAATGTTTATTGTAATAAAAATTTATAAACTTATTATTGAAGAATTAAAATTGTATGATTTATAATAAATACAGGAACAATGTAATCATTTTTTTTACAGAAGTCTTAAATATTTTTAGTCTAGCGAAAATAACAGTTCATGTTATTCATATAAATTTCATTATGAAACACACGATTTCTCTTCAATGATTGGTTTTAAACAATTTCACTGACTAGGTGCAAAAGTGGAACATCTCAAAAATTTTTAAAATTGGGTTAAAAATTGCGTTTCAACAGTTTTCGTTCAATTCGATTAAAATGCAACGTTCGACTCAGTTTTGAAATTTTTTGTAGATGTTTCACCGTTGTAGCCTATGAGCGATAAAATTTAAATTTTACCGCCATACTTGTCATATACCTACAAATTTTGTTCAGTGCCTGTATATCTACAACAGTAACAGACCAGCATGGAAGAAAATCAAACCACAGCGCCATCTAGTAGTGCCTTTCATTACAGTAGCCCAAATAAGTTTTTTAGACGACGCCATATTTAGAAATTTACGGACAGTGTGACAAGTATTCAAAATTGCAGCCTTCTGCAGATCGATGTATGTGTTTTTGTGAAGACCTAGTTTGGTGAGGCTGTCTTGTAGAGTTTTGGGGATTAGTCCCGTAGATGAAACGATGACCGGCACCACCTCTACTTTCTCTGCATGCCACATCTGTCCTACCTCAATTGCAAGGTCGGTGTATTTTGCAATTTTTTCGTTGTATTTGTCTAAAATATTGTTGTTATTGGGTACAGCAACATCCACCAGGAGAACCGAGTTAGCTTTTTTATCCACAACCACAATATCAGGCCGGTTATTCGTCACCCGTCTATCGGTGATAATTGACCTATCGTAGTATAGTCTAAAATCAGCATTCTCTAGAACTGCATGCGGATGGTACTTGTAATAAGGCGTGTAGGTGTTAACTAATCCAAATTTGTTGGCCAACTTCTGATGGATGATGTTGCAAAGTTGATTGTGTCTGCGTAGGTAATCAATGTTAGCTATGGCTGAACATCCCGACGTAATGTGTTGTATCGTCTCTGTTGTTTGTTGACACCTTCTGCACTTGTCCGACACGATGTTTGGATCTCTTATAACAAATTTCTTGTAATTATTGGTATTAATTACTTGGTCTTGGATCGCCATCATAAATCCTTCTGTTTCTGGAAACAGTGATCCATCAGAGAGCCACTTATTTGATGCTTCCTTGTCGATATATGGTTGATTGAGGTCGTGATGATGTCGACCATGGAGCGCTTTCTGGGCCCACTCTGCCTGTTTGTCAGAGTCTGTAACGATTTCAAGTTTATTATCAGGGTTTACAAGATCTAAGGGGGAATAGTTTTTATCTGCTTTCGCGACCAGCTCATGCAATTTAGATGTTTGAGCCTTGCCAATGAAGAATTTTTGGAGTTGGGATATTTGTTTGTAATGTAAATTAACTATGTCCGTTAAAGCTCTCCCTCCCTCTTTTCTTGGTAATGTGGTCCTAATAACTGATGATGTCGGGTGGTGACATTTGTGTTTGGTCATCATGGTTCGCGTTGTTCTTTGAATATCTTCCAGTTCTGTTTTTGTCCACTTCAGAATTCCAAATGAGTATGTCAGGACCGGTATGGCGTAGGTGTTAATTGCTTTGGCAAGATTTCCTGCGTTCAACTGGGATTTCAATAAAGCAGTTATCCTTTGAGTGAACTGTCCTCGAATTTTGGTTTTTGCCTGCTTCTGGTCTAGTAGCTTAGCTTGCTGAAATCCTAGATATTTGTACGTTTCACCATTTTGCATGGCATTTATAATGTTCCCATTAGGTAGTAATACATCTCCGTTAACGATTTTACCCTTCTCGATATTCAAGGTTTTGCACTTGTCTAATCCAAATCCCATTTGTATATCACTGGAAAATTTTTCAGTGATATTAAGTAAATGTTGAATTTGACGCTGGTTTGATGCGTATATTTTGATGTCATCCATGTATAATAGGTGGGAAACAGTGCAGCTAGTGTTCCTGTTGGCTTTGATTTTAAAGCCGTAATCCGTATCGTTAAGTAGCTTGGAAAGTGGATTCATTGCCAAGCAAAACCAAAGTGGACTCAGGGAGTCACCCTGGAAGATCCCCCTACGGATAGAAATTTCATCAGTTTCGAGGTATTGACCATTTATTTGTAAATGAAGGTTCGTTCGCCAGTGCTTCATCGATGATTCAAGAAAAGTAACAAGTGTGGGGTGTACTTTGTAAATTTGCAAAACTTTAACAAGCCAGGAATGTGGAACGCAATCAAATGGTTTCCTATAATCTACGAAAGCCGTGTAGATGTTGCGCTGTTCCTTCTGCGCCTGTTTTAGTATTACCGAATCGATGATGAGTTGTTCTTTGCAGCCTTGGTGATCTCGTCTGCACCCTTTCTGTTCTTCCGACAAGATGTTGTTTTGATCCGCATATCTGTAAATACGGTTAGTGATGCAAGACGTTAATATTTTATATATAGTTGGAAGGGGGTCTATACTGCGTAGGATCGTGGGTTTGATGCGTTTTGGGAAGCAAGTGGGTCGAACCCAGTGTCAAAAATAGTGGTGTATCTTCTGGATGTTGCAGAATATGTGTAAATGATCTTGCTATTGCTTCATGCAGACTGTCAAACTTCTTATACCAGAAGTTTTGGATATGGTCAACTCCTGGTGACTTCCAATTACTGGTGCTCTTTATAGCTTCGGTTACCTCGCTTGTTGTCAAGTTAACGAAACGCATT